>OZ024822.1:104698644-105057772 GCA_964016985.1 Anodontia alba
TATGTTCTGACGAACTATCCAAAGTTATAAATAAAGTTTCACATTGTCTTCTTGAGCACAGTTTACGTTTTAGACATTGTATATATATATATATATATATATATATATATATATATATATATATATATATATATATATATATATATATATATATATATATATATATTTTTTTTTTTTTTTCTTTGCAGGAGAACGAGCTATTGAAGAACTACCTGTACTATTTTTCACGAAATTACTAAAAAGCTACAGACGACCGATGATTTTCTGCAGACAAGACTTCATTCTCTCGATGGCAACCCTAACAACCGGAAATAATGATAAACAAACCTATACGCGTCGCAACGCCAGGCAACGTACCCTCTGACATCTACTCCCAGCGAAGATTCAGATCAGTCTGCGCATCCGCGCAGTCTGATCAGAATCTTCACTGGGCGCATTGTGTTTAGTCAAGGATGCAAAGTTTCTTAAGGATTACAACAAAGGCTCTGACCAGACTGTGCGGATGCACAGGCTGATTTGAGTCTTCGTTGGGCGCACATGTCAGAGGTACGTTTTCTCACGTTGCGATCCATATAAAGAGTACCCAAAACTTCCGGCGATATGTGAGACTGGCACACATAGGTTGTTGGACTCAAGGGGACTGATGCGTTAGGTAGATTTTCTGCCATTTTACAGGGGAGGCACTTTTTGTGACATGTTGCTTTCCTGTGCACCAAACCCCATTCTGAAAAGGGATACACCCTAAAAGGAAAGAATTTTCTTCCAAGGGGAGCAAATACTTTCCTATTAGGATAGACCCCTTCTTAATAGGGAAGGAACTAAATTTTGACAAATTTGCTTCCCTTGAATGTGTTTTGTTCCCCTAAAGCCCTAAAAAAAACTGACAATACCGTGTGAAATGGAATTTGCCTAAATGAGCTCGTCAGTTTGTATACACCCAGGACAATATTTTATTTATTCTAGAGAGTAAAATTTAAGGTGGACGGTTGTACATCAAATATGGAAGCACAATTTTTTGCCTTCCTTTTTAAAGGGAGACCACTTCAATAGCACAGATTGGTTTCTCTGTTATATAGACACCTTCTGGAAACGGCTATTTTTTTAAAAGAAATCAATTACAATAATAACAAGTATATTCTTTCACAAAAAAGCTTGGTCTACGCTTCGCACACAATAAATGTTAAAACTGACAATAATAGTCTTTGGTTCTTTACATGCAAATCTTGGCATAATCGGCTAATTTCCAAAATGCAAATGGTGCATTGGAGAGGTCTAATTGAAATCTTGTCTAAATGAGAAAGACCCTAAGCTCACAATAAAAATAATTACAGCAAAGTTCACATCGCGTTTTAGGCTTACCTCATCACAACGTAAATAAGTAGCTATAAGAATGTCATTTTTTTTTTGTCACGCTGTCCAGGGAATGCTATAAATTGCGCTTAGCAGTAACAATGCATGCACTCACTTTATAAGTGAAATTGTCAAGATTAATGTAAACATATAAATCCTATAAACTTTGATAAAGTGCTTCAGTTTTAGAACATTGGTGCAGTGTGCCGAAAAAAAAAGTGAACGCGAATGGGGGACACCTTCTGTATGTGTAGGTGTGCCCATACTTGAAATATTATTCTATTCCATTCAGTGCTACATCTAGTCCTGGGTTTTACTTTACTTGTGAACAACACGCATAAGGTCAATGGTGTATTGTGGGTAGCAGCAGTATTTCTATGATCTCCCTTGACAGGTAAAGTCCAAGGTTGATCAAATCTCGGATCAAATACTTACCAGGTCCTTCTAATTGGAATCCTCTGCATTTATCATAGATCATCAGTGGAATTTAACAAATTCTTAACTTTACATTTCTCCATATCCACATGGAAGATTAATTAATATTATATATTTCATTGCACAGAAAATGTTTCTTTTAAATATTTTGGAAGCTGTATTGGCATATGACCTTGTTAAAATTAGATTTATGAAGGAAAAGGAAGTGATACTTAATGGAAACACTAATGATAAAAGCAGAGGAATCCAATTAATTGGACCTGGTTATTTACAGAAAGTAATCAAGGGAGTTAACTGACTGCTTTCTCCTATTGAATCACTTCCGTGTCCGAACCAAACCGTATATTGTCTATGCCGAACCAAACCGTTTATTGTCTACACCCAAGACAGTAAAATACTGCTTGGAAAGCGAATCTTTCCTTTAAGAAAGAGAGGCAAATACTTTCCGTAGGAATTGATCTCCGATCCCTTTTGTTTAATGCATTATTTAAAAGTACATATGAGCCGGGGCACAGCATTTCCTACAAGATTGCATGTGCGCTCAGCGAAAACAGATCAGCCTGCGCATACGCGCTGGCTGATCAGAATTCGCTGTCCGCCTAAAGATGCTTTGGATCCTTGGCTACTACAGAGTGCCCTGCGAGGACTCTGATGAGACTGCGCGGATGTGCAGGTTGATCTGAGTCTTCGCTTGGCGCACATGCAATCTTGTAGAAAATTTAAATGCCAGTATAAGGTCGTTTGCCTAATATTTAAGATTGCTGGAAAAAGATTAAAGCCACTTTTAGTTATTATGTATCGTATTTACACAAATAATTCGGACACCTTAATTCCTTAACGCTTAGCATTTTGGGTATTATTTTCAGCAGACGGCATTTTGAAATCTGCTACTTATTTTTCCCAGGAAACAGGGTTTGGCAGGGAAATGTCAAATCCTGTTTTCTCGGGAAAATTAGAAAAACAAGAGTGGTAAAGTTTAACATATTTGTCCTTAAATTCGAATGTCCATTTTTGTGTGTGTGTGTGTGTGTGTGGGGGGGGGGGGGGGGGGGGGGGGGCGTTCTTGTTTTCCTGTTACTCTGTTACTACCAACCTAATAACTACCTGACAAATAGTTCTGTGCTAACGCTGATAACGCTAAAGTCTGTATTCAAACATATTAGCGTTATACACTCTGATGCTTATACATGTAAATAGCAAGTAAATAAACAAAACCAAAGAAAACTTAATCCTTGTCATGCTGAATAAATCAAGATGCCACGCCCACTTCTAATTTCCAGCCAATCAGATTACTTGATCCGGGTTTTTGATAGAAATTCTCATATTTAATGACAAACAGTGCAGATCCAGATCAGTTGGCTTCTTCAGAAGCCAACTGATCTAGATCTGCACTGTTTGCTAAGGCAGGGCATATCGTGTTCAGCAAGAGAAGGGTTAAAACTCTAGAAGAAATAAGATTTTAATCATATCGAGTCTACTGTCGACGGACGAATATGAGTGCTCCGGTAAAACGCGCAAAATCTACAGCGTTGGTTAAAAATGTGTAACCCCAGCCGCGGTCCTAATAAACATCGTAAAGGACATTTTCCACCGAAAAGGACCAGAAATGGGCTATCGGGCACCGTAACTCTAATGGCCTATAGAACTTCAGCACCCCCCCCCCCCCCGCACACACACACACACAGTGCTATGATATTACCTGTTAATGTTTCTAAAATCTGCTGGATGAGTTGCAAAC
The DNA here is from genome assembly GCA_964016985.1 of Anodontia alba. NCBI lineage: Eukaryota > Metazoa > Mollusca > Bivalvia > Lucinida > Lucinidae > Anodontia > Anodontia alba. Next base: position 104,702,168 of record OZ024822.1, read on the forward strand.
AGTGTGAAAGATCAATCGCTGCGTTCTGCGGCGTCTGATCTGGTCTACATTATCTCGGGCCGGTCTGTCCGAATAATGTTAATACGAGGGTCGTGCAAAAAGTTCTGTCAATAATTGGCTTCCGTGGTTTTATCCCAGGTATATTTTAAAATGCTTCACTGCACTTGAATATGTGTTGAATAGCTAATGATACCCATTTATTTCGTGTAAATTATTTTCCAGCTGACCGAGTTATTTCAAATTGAAATAGATGCAGTCATATACACTGACCAATTTACTTGTTACATTGGAACATGGACCAAGCAAAGGATGGTCACCTATTACATGGCAACGCCTCCTCTCATAAGTGTGAGGTTGTTAAGTCTTTTTTGGCTTCTGAAAAGGTGTACGTTTTAAACCATCCACCTTATTCACCTTACCTGACTTCTTTTTTATTTCCAAGAAAATGCTTTCTGGAAATAAGTATACGTCTAGAAGTTCTCTTGGCAGCGCTTTTTATCAGTGTCCCCAACAGATACCAAAAGAAGACTATTTATCTGCTTTTCCCGACTGGGTAAAAAGGTTACAAAAATGTGTTTCGGTAAAGGGGGAATACTTTGAAGGTTTGTAATAAAAACCTGTTTGATAAAACGTAGCACTGAAGTAATCCGAACCCAGCAACAAAACTTTTTGCAGGACCCTTGTATGTAATTTTTACTTTGGTTTACAATATTTCAGTTAATATATCAGGCCGGCGATATATGCTTGGGCGTGCATTTGTAGGTTCTTGTTTGCAGGAATCACACGTTCACATTTTGTTTGACAGTCTGTACCAAGAGCCTGCCTTTATACGTCAGTAAGAGCGCGTCCACTATGAGCCATGTATACTAACGGTCTCATTACGAAAACACGCCTATACAAATATATAGAAAATTTCACCTTCAAAAACTGAAAAGTTTCAGATAAAAAAAAAGAAACTGTGATATTTTTTCATACTTCTGCTCAAAACATAAATTGTAAGTACTCGTTAGAACCGCCTCGCCGAGGCGGTTCTAACGAGTACCACAATCTGTGTTTTTGAGCAGAACTAAGAAAAATAATGTATACCCCTCTAAACCTCAGTTTTACTATATAAAAGCGGGGTTTAAGAGGGTCAAAATTATATAGGCATGTTTACGTGATGGAAAAAACAAAACCAAAAAAAAAAAAAAAAAAAAAAAAAAACAAAAAAAAAAAAAACACGTACTATTCGGTTTGTAGGTTGCAAGCGCAAACCACAAGGCCTATGTTTACTGGTGTACCGTATTTACCCAAAATATTGGGACACCTATATTGATCACTACACAGTGAACCCCCGTTACAATGACACCATTTGTTCCCAAAGATGTTGCAATTAAAATGAATTTGCTTTTGTAAAAAGTCATTAATGAACATAAAGATGTGTAAGGAAGGGCTTGTTTTATTCTTATTTCTTCATACAACATAATTATGTTTTGGTTATTTGTTAGATTGCCTCAATGAGGCGATTCTAACAAATATAAAAACTATGTGTTTCTTGAAGTATTAGACATTACGAAAACATGCCTATTCAAATATACTGAAAAGTTAATCACCGAAAAATTGAAAATTTTCAGACAAAAAATTCAAATATTTTTCAAATTTCTGCTCAAAACATAGATTGTGGGTACTCGTTAGAACCGCCTCGCAGAGGCGGTTCTAACGAGTACCCACAATCTATGTTTTTGAGCAGAAATAAGTAAAATAATGTATACCCCTACAAACCCCAGTTTTACTATATAAAAGTGGGGTTTAAGGGGGTCAAAATTATATAGGCATGTTTTCGTGATGTGCAATGTTCTTGCATAATTTCTGATTAATTCTCGTAGTATCACCTCTTGAGCGAAAGTTTCGGGCCTGTCAAATTAATATTATAAAGAATTTTGTTGTTGTATTGAGTGTCGGTATATAGAGGGTTGACTGTCCTTGTCTTAAAATTTGAACAAATTTATTTCACCATCTGCTAGAGCGTCTGTAAACTGTTAGATGACAAACAGTTTAGACCCTGATCAGACGCCGCGTTCTGCGGCGTCTGATCTGGTCTACACCGTTTTGTTCAGGCATGCCTGTCCCAATACTTAGGGTTACTATGGTATGCTGAAAGCAGTTACATGAATTTAAATCAGATAAAAATACAATTTGTGATTTCCAAATGAATAGCAAGGCGAAAAAATATTTGACAGTGTTCGTACAAGGTACACTGTACGAACGAGGCGGTATTTGTCCCAAGGAAATACACTGTGCATGTAATATTAACCCGCAAGGCGTATCGCAATTGCAGCAGTGACATTCTAATTTTTTAAGAGAAAATAAGGCTTGACATTTCATGTGAATCGTCTATGATTCACATGACACACCAAGTCTTATCTTCTCTGAAAAAATATCAAAAAACGTAGAATGTCGTCTGCTACAATTTTGTTTAGCACTTTAAGGGTTGATAAACAATTATCACTGCTTAATGGCAGCAATAACTCTCCTGGTATCTCGTGTCCAATATTTAATATGAGCGGCACCAGAAATATGGTAATGCCATAAGTTCTAATTATCCCGCTACAAGTAAAAAGGTGCATTCTACAAAAACAAACAACAACAACAACAAAAACAACAACAACAAAAAAACACAGCAAAAAAACAAAAAAAAAAAAAAAACAAAAAAAAAAAAAAACAACAAAAAAAAACAAAAAAAAAAACAAAACGTAAAACACACGGCCCAGGAATCAGCCTGTAGGTCCATCGCGTTCTGTTCTGTTCAGGCAGGACCTGTACAGAGTTCGAGTAACGCCATGAAAAAACGTGTCTTTGGACCACGTAAATATTCACGGTAGCCTCTGATAAGAGCCCTTGCCATACATGTACATCAAAGTAAGCCGGCCTCGGTGGCGCAGTTTCATGCACGTCCGACTACTGATCAGATGTTGCGGGTTCGACCCCCGCCGGGTCGGTAATATCCTTTCGTGAAGATTTGATCATGAAATATTTTCTACGGTCATTCTCTCCCTTCCGCTGATTCAAAAAGGGCAGTTGTCAGTTTCTGCAGTTTCTGGTGAAAGAATGTCACAATACTGCTTAACTGCTTAGAGGGCTAAGTCTGCCCAGTGAAAGTGTAGTTAAGTAAACTGACCGTGCTCGAAATGACCCCATTGGGTTGACTGGGCCGTAAAACCCCAACACAAACAAAACAGAAAGGGATTCTACAATATTAGCTGACTGTGTATGGGGAGAGCTAAGGCCCCGATCAGCCTGCGCAGATGTGCAGACTGATCTTGGTCTTCGCTATACGCACATGCTCCTACTGCCGAAGACACACTTCTACACATCGGGGGCCACACAATTTGTCTTGTGGTACATTTGTATCTATACAACGAAACGTAGATCCGTTATATGTTCTTTCCCTTTTCGCAGAATGTACCACTATAGGCATGAGAATAACCCGCCCTTGAGGGCCCAATAGACTTCAGAAAATGTTGGTCGGACGATAGCGATTTCATTTTGATCGAATCTTCATCAAATGCAGATAACGAGGACAGGCGTAAAAATTTCGGACATGTTCGATTTTGGCTCACTTTCGATTATTGGCATGAGAGTTACCCGCACTTGAGGACGTCATTGACTTAGGAAAATGTTGTCCGGACGATAGTGATTTCATTTTTGATTGGATCTTTACCAAACTTGCAGGTAATGAGGACAATCATACAATCTTGGACGACTTTGATTTTGGGGCAGATCGGACTATTTATATGAGAGTTACTTGCCCTTTAGTCTCCCATAGACATGTAATGGGAAAATTGTTGTCCGGACAATAGCGATTTTATTTTGATCGAATCTTCATCAAACTTCCAGATAACGAGGACAGGTCTGAAATCTCGGACAAGTTCGATTTTGCTCTCTTACGACTATTGACATTAGAGTTACCCGCCCTTGAGGGCCTAATAGACTTCGGAAAATGTTGTCCAGACGATAGCAAAGATAAGCATAAAGTCTCGGACAAGTTTAATTTTGGCAGACTTTCGACTATTAACCTGAGAGTTAGCCGCCCTTTAGGGCCCCATAAATTTCGGAAAATGTTGTCCGGACGATAGCGATTTCATTTTTGACTGGCTTTTTATCAGACTTGCACGTAATAAGGACAGCTATAAAATCTTGGACGAGTTCGAATTAGTGGCAGATCGGAATATTCACATGAGAGTTACTTTCCCTTTAGTCTCCCATAGACATATAATGGGGAAAATGTTGTCCGGACGATAGCAATTTCATTTTTAATCTTCATCAAACTTGCTGATAACGAAGGCAGGCTTAAAATCTCGGACAAGTTCAATTTCAGCTCTCTTACGACTATTCACATTAGAGTTACCCACCCTTGAGGGCCCCATTAACTTCGGAAAATGTTGCCCGGACGATAGTGATTTCATTTTTGATTGAATCTTGGTAAGACTTGCAAGTAGTGAGGACAGCCATAAAATATTGGACGAGTTCGATTTTGGGGCAGAGTTACTTGCCCTTAAGTCTCCCATAAGCATATAATTGGGAAATGTTGTCCGGACGATATTGACTTCACTTTTGATCGGATCTTCATCAAACTTGCAGGTAACAAGGACAGGTATAAAATCTCTGAAAAGTTCAATTTTGGCCCTGTTTCATTTATTGGCATGAGAGTTACCTGCCCTGGAGGGTCTCGTAGACTTAGGAAAATGTTATCCGTAGGATAGCTATTTCAGTTTTGATCGAATCTTCATCAGACTTGCAGGTAATGAGAACAGCAATAAAATCTTGGACGAGTTCGATCTTGGGACAGATGGATTCGTCCACACTTTCGAACAAGAATATCTCCAAGGCCAATTGCGACTTCTTTTTGATTGAATCTTCATCAAACTTGATGATAACGAGGAAAGGCATAAAATCTTGGACGTTCGATTTTGGTCCACTACCCACTATTGGCATGAGAGTCAGCTTCCCTTGAGGGCCCCATAGACCTCGGAAAATGTTGTCTCGAAGATAGCAATCTCAATTTTAATCTAATCTTAATCAGACTTATAGGTAATGAGGACAGCTTTACAATCTTGAACGGAGTTTAATCTTGGGGCAGGTCGGACTATTCACATAAGAGTTATTTGCCCTTTAGTCTCCCATAGACATACAATGGGGAAAATGCTGTCCGGACAATAGCGACTTCATTTCTGATCGGATCTTCATCAAACTTGCAGATAATGAGGATAGGCTTAAAATCTCGGACAAGTTCGATTTTGGCACATTTTCGACTATTGGAATAAGAATTACCTGCCCTTGAGGGTCTCATAGACTTCGGAAAATGGTGTCCGGATGATAGCGATTTCAATTTTGATCAAATCTTCATCAGTCTTGCTGATAATGAGGACAGCAATAAAATCTTGGACGAGTTTGATTTTGGGCCAAATCGAATTATTCACATGAGAGTTACTTGTCTTTGTTAGACATATAATAGTGAAAATGTTATCCGGATGATAGCGACGTCTTCATTAAAGTTGCAGATTGCAGGGACTGACATAAAATCTTGAACAGGTTTGATTTTAGCGCGGTTTGGACGTTTGGCATGGTAGTTCTCTACCCTTGAGTGCCCCATAAACTAGGAAAATGATATGCTGATGCTAGCGACTTTATATTAATGGGAAAACGGTGTCTCCATACTAGCGCGTTCATTTTTGATCGAATCATCATCAAAGTTGCTGGTAATCAGGACAGGCATAAAAGCTCGCGCAAGTTTGATTTTGGGCCTCTGGCCTCCATGGTCCAACTTACAATCCTCAGGTGTCTTAGACGACATTTCCAATCAATTAGGGACATTTGAAAAAATAATTCAAACAAAGGACAATTCAAACAAAGAAAAAATCAAACAAAAGAGATTGTATTAACTATGGCCAAAACATATGTGATGGTCGCTTGGAGTTTCGAATTATAGTAAAACCTTCAGCTAACTGTTCCTCAGGTGAGCGATCGTTGCCCTCCTGGGCTACTTATGTTTTATTCTTGGTTTTAGACCGCACGTAAGGCTTTACTACTGACCGCTCTAAAGTAGTATTCTAATGTTGCTCGTGTTTTGTGGGGCTTCGTGGCTGTTCGGTTCTAGTCTGGTGCAGGTGCATGGCATTTCAATTTTGTTTGTGTGTGTTTACTGCTCAGTTGCTCTCAAGGAACATTCCTTTAAGACTATGTTTCTTATTCTTGTGATTGGAGGATTTTGTGATCACTTCTTTGGACACGAGCTTTGATTTCTTTAATTTGTAGCGTGTTTGCTGTCCAGCGTACTGTCCTTTCGACTTCACTCGGAAAGACGTTTTTGCTCAGCGTTTAAATAAAAATTATTTGCTTTGATTGAACATATCTTGCCAGAAACCATTTGTTTTTTTCTGTTTATGTTTCAAATATGTACCCTAAAATTAAATTCACGACCAAAAATTGCTCTGACCTATACAATTTATATAGTAAAGTGATTTTTTTTTGTAATTTTTGTTTTAAGAAAATATATTTTATTTTTCTTTACTGAATTTGAATAACTGATGTTTCACAACAATATTGTGAAAATTTTAGAAAAATTGAACAAGCTTTACATGTTAAAACACTGCTTCCAAGTTAACTACCCTACAGATTTCTGCATAATTTTCATTCATTTTACTATGGGAAAAAGTGAAAATCTTTAATGTTTTAAAAACCAATGACTAGCATAAAACTTTTTATGCATAGGTAATTTCGACAAATGGTTTTGCATTAAAATGACAAAAGTTGGCAAATTTACTTTTTCTGTATAAAGCGCCAAGCAAAAAACGACTTTCTGAAAGATGTCAAAAGCGCAGTAGTCTGTTTATTTGTCCTGTTTGTACCAGTGGTACAGAAAGCTGTGTTCTGTGATTATGACCCTTCCTGAACTATTGTATTTCTATGCACCTCTGTAGCGATCAAACATGGTTTTTCATGCATTAACATTCGCCAGGTCCCGTGGGAGGTGTTGAAAACCGAGGCCGAAGGCCGCGGTTTTCAACACCTCCCAAGGGACCTGGCGAAGGCTAATGCATTGAAAAGCCATTTTCGATCGCTAATTTTGCATAAAAACTGAAAACAATTACTATATTTCGCGTTATTTCTTACACTATTTTGATTCGCCTTTTTACCGATGTCTCGCGAACGTAATTTCCACGGACTTTGCTCGATCTAGGGCCGGACAGTACTCATGTCGTAACGGCAGCAAATCTGTGGCCCCGGTACGATCATACTGAAAGTTACGTAGCCGTGCATTAACAGCGCGTGAATTGCCTTGTTAATACACGGCATTTCGCCGGTTAATGCACGGCTGTTAATAGCGTGTGACACTGCTTTTTATGCAATAATACGCATTTCTACACTGGTATAGCAAGCGAAAAGTTGTTGGGCTCATTAATGGCACATCCATGGCGGGTCCAACAGCTTCCAGTCTGATTTGCAAACAATATGAAGCGCTGAGGTATTCTGGTTCTGGTACGAAACAAGAGAAACATCAAGCGGCGGGGTCAATCTGAGCTTCTCAGAAGGTACGATTTTCCAATTATGCAAATAAAGCTTTTCTTGACGACTAAACAATGCCTACCAAAATATTAAGTTTATACGTTTTCGATTGAATATCATAATAGCAGCTGAAACATTGGCCAGCGTTCGTTCATACATTTGATCCGAGGTTATAAATCTGTTTTCATGCTCAACTCAGCTGAGCATTAAAATTTCTCTGCTAATAAATATGAAAATGCCAACAATATTGTTGGCATTTTCATATTTATTAGCAGAGAAATTTTCATGCTCAGCTATGCTTAGCAAAAAAGATTTTGCAATTCCAAATTATTTGAGATTTGTTAGCAGGATAAATTTTAACTCAGCTGAGTTTAGCATAAGAAAAGTTCTATAACCTCGGGACCTGATCTAGAATTTGCCTCGGTTTTCAAACTGAACATGTTCAGCTCTATCAGGAAAACCTTTGGCCGGCCTCGGTGGCTCAGTTGGATGCGCCGTCCGACTGGAGACCAGGAGGTCGCGGGTTCAATCCCCGCCGAGGTTGGCAACATTCTTTCGCGGGGATTGATCATGAAATATTTTCTACAGTCATTCTCTCCCTTCCGCTGATTCAAGAAGGGCAGTTGTCAGTTTCTGGCGAAAGAATGTGCACAATACTGGTTAACCGCTTAGAGGACTAAGCCTGCCCAGTAAACGTATGGTTAGGTAAACTGATCGCACTCGACATGACCCCACTGGGTTGACTGGGCCGTAAAACCTCAACACAAACAAACAAACAAACAAACAGGAAAACCTTTGTTTTTTTTATTTTAAATTAAACCCATTTTTAAAATGGTTTTGCGCGAGGAAAACGGGTTTAAGCTCCCCACTGATAGTTCTTTTACTGTTCTTTTTTGCCTTATGACTTTGCTTTCACATTACGAAAACATGCCTATTCAAATATACTGAAAATTTCACCACCAAAAAATGAAAATTTTCAGACAAAAAATTTTGATATTTTTCATATTTCTGCTCAAAACAAAGATTGTGGGTACTCGTTAGAACCGCCTCGGGGAGGCGGTTCTAACGAGTAACCACAATCTATGTTTTTGAGCAGAAATAAGAAAAATAATGTATATCCCTGTAAACCCCAATTTACTATATAAAAGTGGAGTTCAAGGGGGTCAAATTTATATAGGCATGTTTTCATGATGATTTGTGGCGTTTGTTCTATCATTGATTGTTCCTCATCTCTCATCTTCCCTCCTTCTTGTCGGGCCTCGGGAAGGCTGTACTCAGTGATTGTGGCATTTGTTACACTTGCAGTAAACTTCCACCATTATATTACGAAAATACGCCTATTCAAATATACTGAAAATTTCATCACCAAAAACTAAATGTTTTCAGATAAAAATTCTGATACTTTTCATATTTCTGCTTAAACATAGATTGTAGGTACTTGTTCGAACCGCCTCGCCGAGGCTGTTCTAACAAGCACACACAATCTATGTTTTTGAGCAGATATAAGAAAACTAATGTATACCCCTGTAAACCCCAGTTTTACTTTATATTAGTGGGGTTTAAAGGAGTCAAAATTATATAGGTATGTTTTCGTGATGAGATCATGTTTTTGGACTGACTAAAAGTGGACTCATTAGTGGGACGGACTTAATGAATATAAAATAATAAGAAAGAAATTATTTTGGACTTGCAAAAGCTGCTCTTAATGGCGGATTGGTCTTAATTTCAAATGGTCGTAATAGCGGATCTTCCCTGTACTTTTGAATTCAGCATGGAAAAGAGGAAGTCATAGAATTTGTCTCTGTTGTAAACAAAAGACAAAAGAGCTATCAAAAGTATTCATTCCACATGAAATTTATATTTAGACCGTAACGACAGCCTGTATTTATCTATTTATTTCAGATCAACTGAGCTGCGAAAAAATAGCCTCTCAAAAAATTCTCTGTGAAAACCTGGGTTTCGATTCGATACAAGAAAATGCATTTAAACTGGGAGGATATATGTACGTACCTCTACATCCTAGCTCAGATAAGGCTTCAGATAAGGCACTTTTGTTAACAGATAACTTCTTATATGTTCCTTAGTTCTCCATGAAAATATATGCTGTGGTGCTCAACAGAAGCGCCTCTTTGAGGCGCTTCTAATGAGTACCCACTTTATATGTTTTCATGGAGAAGTAAGACAAATATTATGTGGATACCACTTCTTATCTGGAATTATGACCTAGGCCACTTGTAGGTCTCCGTGATAATTGGCATTTGCCAATTAAAGTCAAGTTCCACGTATTTATGAACATGTATTTCAGTGCCGCAAACATTTTAAATGATGTGGTTGTCCAACGCATATGATGATATGATGCTCCACGCACGAAATGGTCCCTATGCAATATGCGGCCAACGCAGGCCTTGATCAGCCTGCGCATTTGCGCAGGCTGATCTGAGCCTTCGTTGGCCACATACAAAATCAATAGATATTGTAGTATATGACGGCGAACAGAGATTGTCCAGATAAGATTGCACGGATGCGCACGCGCATTTGGACCTTCGATGTTCACGTATGGAACAAGGGCTTTTTTTTTTTGTACGTGACGCATCATATACGAACAGCAAAGATGGAGGCGGGCATGTGCATCCGCGCAGTCTCGCCAGAACCTATGTTGTTCGATCACGTATGCGATAGGTCAAGGAGAAACTTCAGCCAAAGAACTAGAGATGTGACCTTGCTATCAGGCCGGGCATGCGCATTGAAAGATTGATTCAACGGAAAGTTCGAATAGCCTTTCTCACGACGCGGCTCATTTTCTGTGCACATGTCATAGTACATGCACCGCTTTCGTGAACCCGTACAACAACTATAAAAAGGGAAAGTCCTCGTTTATTCATTCTACAGGCACCCCTCCCTCCATATGATCACTTAATAAAATATAAAGGGGGAAATGGTGCAGGGGTGTAGATATTATCAGGAAGTTCACGTGATGCGCATATCCAGCGTTACACTTGTGTACGGCGGTACAGTTAGCACTTAAAGCGTCAATCACAACTGTAGCAGCAGACATTTGTACTTATTATTTGTAATAAAAAAAAACAACAACTTGACAACAAGCAGAAGATTCATATGAAATCAATAATTATTTTCTATGAAAAATAAAACAGAAAGACCGCTACAAATTTTGCTGGGCGGCTTAAAAGCTAATTTTTGTCATTGGTCATAGCTTTTAATTTCCATAGCTGTATTGACCGACGTATTTCTATGCTTTTAACTGTACTGCCCTTTTACATTTCAGTGTTTCCTGTGGTGAACTTCCATCTGTGAATCTAGATAAATGGAAGGAGTACCATGGCTGATAATTAGCTCATGAATGTCTACGTACAGTTGACTATCGTTACCTCAAACAGATATAACTCAATGTACCGCTTAAGTCAAACTAAATTTTAGATAAACAAACTGGTTTAATTTTTGCTATATAATCTTTACATTTCAACTCCTGTCATCTGAAACTGCTGTTATCTCCAATTGAAAATTCTGACCCCTTGGAGTTTGACATAACGGAAGTCCACTGTATACCGATTGCATAAAGGAGCCGGAGCACAATACAGTCGACTCTCGCTATCTCAATGTACTCTCTACAATACTTCGAGATATCCGCACCTCGACATATCAGATTTGCAAAATTGAGGTAAAAATAAATCGAACAACCGCATTTCACAAATGAATATGTATTTTGACTCCTGAAGTTAGAGATATATTGAAAATATTGCGGGAAAGGGGAGAAATTGCTCCTGAGGAGCAGTCTCTTCTTTTTTCCCACGATATTTTGTCACCTGTTGTTAGATTTCCATATTAAAACAGGGACCAGATTTTCACTTCGAGATAAGGGGTTATTCGAGATAACTAAAGTCGAGATAACGAGAATCGACTGTATTTCCTACACGATACCATCTCTGCCAAGCAATGAGGCAGATCAGTCTGCGCAAATGCTGATCAGAGTCATGGCTGCGCACTCTGTGGGTAGTCATACATCAAGCTTTGTTTAATCGGACTACAGAGGATCCGCTTGGAACATATGGCTGCCCAGGCTGATCCGAGCGTTTGTTGGGCCCACAATCAATATTGTAGGAAATGCTGTGCCCCGGCTCTAATGGTGCAGATCCATGGGTTCTTAACATTCGGAAAGGAAACCTTTGCTTGCCGCATTATTGTATACTAAAAGCTAACGACCTAATCAGCCTTTGCATCTGTGCCGTCTAAACAGGGCCTTCTTCGTTTGTCAATACATACTTCTGCACATTCATATGGAAAGACGATTTTTGTGTGCCTTTTTATCAACAAAAAGTATTTTGGTTGACCATATTATACCAGAAACAACTTATCGTATGTCTGAGGCTTTTTAGTAAATATTTACCCAATAGTTAAATTTGCAGCTACAATCAAGTCCGTCTTATGCATTTTCTGAAGTATACAGGTTTTGTTGAAAACGTATACAGAAAATTCCGCTATTAATATTGAATGTAGAACATAGCTCCAGATAAGTCATTTTTTTCAACCAAAAAGTATTAATATTTTCTTATTTCTCCATTAAAAAAAATATGTTGTGGGTACTCATTAGAAGCGCGAGGCGCTTCTAATGAGTACCCAAAACATATTTTTGTAGAGAAATAAGAAAAATATATTATGCGGATACCCTCTCTTATCTGGAGCTAAGTAGAATACCAAGAAAATCCCATTTGGGATTGGCAAAAGCTGTAGCAGAGAGGTCTTATTTTTAAAGGCCGCGCGTATGAATTGGTTCATCTTGGACTCATAAACAGCAAGTCCTAACACCTAGGAAATCAATACAAAAGACTTGAAGCTGTCGTAGCTATCGTGGTCGATCTTCGTAGCAAGGGCGGAGGGGGGTGGGGGGGGGGGGGGGGGGGGTTGGGGGGGGGAGCGGGGTGCATGTATTCTACATGTATGTTAGGTGATCTTTCTCTATTGCAAGTATTTTCCTTACGCAAAAGCGTCATCTGCGTTATGAACGTTCGCCTATGGTCGTCGCCATAGTCGCAACTCTCTTATTCTGATTTCGAACCGAACTGTTAATTCATCATAGAGCCTGTAGTAACTTCATCTCTTTCTTAAATTTGATCTTCTTAATCATCGTATCGAATTGCACGCACAGTTATTACAGGCATACCGTCAGGGTTTCTGCCAAAAGAGTGTATACTCAACCATGCTTTTCCCCCGTCGGTTCTCCGAAGATCAACTTCATTGCCTCCAACTTTTCCAATTTTCCCATTCTAAAAGACAAATGCATTATAATAGAATACCTGCCGAACGACTGATTTGCATATTTGCATGTGCAACAAACAGAGAAATAAATAATTTGCTTGCCGGTCTTATAGTTACATAAAGATATAATATATTAATATATTTATAATATTTCTCATATTCTACTGAAGTCTGGAGACATTTAGACTTTGCTTTTCGTTGCACATTGTTATAAGTGTAAAAATTAAGTAATTTGCGTGTAATTTTGATGTATCTGGAAATGCATGTACATCCAGGACTTCGCAGGCACTCTGCGGGTAGGCAAGGATCGAAAGCGTCTTCCAGCGAACTGCGAAACTCGGATCAGACTGCGTGGATGCACAGGCTGATTTGAGTCTTCGCTTGGCGCACATGTGTTCTTGTAGGAAAAAGCGTGCCCAGGCTCATATGAGATTGTCATAATGCTCATTTTACTAACGACCAAGGTTTGTAATACATACCAAAAAAAACAACAACAAAAAAACCCAGAAAACAAAAACAAACAAACAAAAAAACAAACAACAAAACAACAACAACAAACAAACAAAAGAAAACACACACAAAATAACAACAAGAAAACAAAATCCTAGATAGTTCAGCATGATTCCGAGAACTAGCTACTTGCGAAACTTTGTGTCTTCTCTATCGTTATGACTTAGATTGTAATGGGTGATAACGTTCCTTTGCCGCATCACCATGTAGCAATAAAACGGTAGTGCAGACATATAAAATTGCCGGAGCTGATGCAATGCATTTGCATACCTCTTTTATCTATTTATCACTTTATCCATCGGCCTTAATTTGCTTACCCTCTTTATCACTATATCCGTCGGCCTTAGTGAATAGAAGTCCAGTTCTGCTTGTCGATAGCCACCGCTTTTAACAAATACGCTACTTCTCACTGGAGAAGTAACTGGACGAATAATCCTCTTGGCACTTCGTAGCAGGGATACTGAAAACACAAGAAAGTGACGCCACTTTAAAACTGACTGGATACACTTGGTAGATTTATGCCACCTGTTAAAAGGGAGACCGCTTTTGTTACTTTCTGATGGTTTTCCTGCAAGGCAATCCTTTGAAAAGGTGTCTACTCTACAAGGAAAGAAATTGCTCCCATAGGGAGCAATTTCTGTCCTTGTAGAGTAGACCCTTTTCAGTAGAAAGGGTAAAAACATTCTGTTAGAGTTGTCTTCTTTGAAAGTGTATCATATTCGCTTGAGAGCACAAGCTAACCTTTAAGAATAGACTGGTTTATTCAAAGGACTCGGGTGCAAGAAAGCGAACATGAAGTCACAAACGTTACCTCCCCTGTGACAGAAAATTTATCAAGTATAGGCAGTTCCCTTTATGTTGACTTTAAATTTAATTTCATTACTGGGTTGAATTGCATTTGGGTGCTCAACGTGGCTCTTATGCGATTTGATGGCAAAGAAGGCCTGTTACAGACTGCATCTCTTTAAAGATACACGTACAATTTTAAAACGGTATCCATTGATTCTGTTCGGTTGCGTTCGGGTCGTTCCACGTACACTGGTTGTTCACATGGTTAGGTTAACCTTTGTCGGGGCTGTACAATCTACAATATCTATTGATTCTGTTCGGTTGCATTCGGGTCGTTCCACGTTCACCGGTCGTTCATGTGGTTAGGTTAACCTCTGTCTGGGCTGTAAAATCATTACAATTTCCATTGATTCAGTCAGTAGGAAATGGATCAAGTGCGCGACGGTCCGATTAATTTGGTGTTTTCTGCGCATATATGCGCAAAAAGGCCATTTTCCTACGTTACGCATCAATTATACGGGTAATATCGTATCTGCTCATACTGTAACTTAAGCCTCATTTACTGATACTTGTACAACCATATAGCACTCCCCAAACAGGACATAATACTTTCCACCTTTTAACCTTTAAAGCGCCAAGAAAAACTGCATCTGAAAATGTCGTCTTTTATGTTGTCTGCTGAATATTCTTGCAAACTTCTCAAAGCTATTTTTTGCATATCGGCAAACAGTGTGGACCCAGATCAGACTGCTCCTAAAGGAGCAGTCTGATCTGGGTCCACACTGTTTGCAGAAATGACTTTTAAAATCACAAGCAGAAGACAAAGCAGACGACAATTGTTGTGATTGGCGCTTTAAGGGTTAAATTGTGAGCCTCTGCGTGAGAAAACGTACCTTCTGATATGTGCACCCAACGGTGACTCAAATCAGCCTGCACGTACATGTAGTCTGATCAGAGTCTTCGTTGTCCGCATGAAGAAATTGTGCATCATTAGATATCCAGAAATCGTCTAGTGAAGATTCTGATCAGACATCGAGAAAGCGCAGGCTGATCTGAATCTTTGCTAGGCGCACATATCCAAAGGTACGTTTTCAAAGTTTGTGGCTCACATGCTGATTTTTTCCTAGATGTGTTCAATGCCTTGTTTTCTAATTACGTTTAATGCCGTGTTTTTTTTTCTAGTTGTGTGCAATGCCTTGTTCTTTTTAGTGTTGTTCAATGCCTTTTTTTTTTCTAGTTGTGTTCAGTGCATTGTTTTTTTTTTTTCTAGTTGTGTGCAATGCCTTGTTTTTTTGCTAGTTTTGTGCAATGCCATGTTTTTTTCTAGTTGTGTTCAATGCCTTGTTTGTTTTTAGTCGTATTCAATGCCTTGTTTTCTCTTCTAGTTGCGTGCAATGCCTTGTTTTTTTTTCTAGTTGTGTTCAATGCCATGTTTTTTTTTCTAGTTGTGTTCAATGCCTTGTTTTTTTCTTGTTGTGTTCAATGCCTTGTTTTTTTTCTAATTGTGTTCAATGCCTTGTTTTGTATGTGTTCAATGCCTTGTCTTTTTCTAGTTGTGTTCAATGCCTTGTTTTTTTTTCTAGTTGTGTGCAATGCCTTGTTTTTTTTTCTAGTTGTGTTCAATGCCTATTTTTTTCTTAATGTGTGCAATTCCTTTTTTTCTACTTGTGTGCAATGCCTTGTTTTTTTTCTAGTTGTGTTCAATGCCTTGTTTTTTTTTTCTAGTTGTATGCAATGCCTTGTTTTTTTTTTAGTTGTCTTACCTACTAAATGCAGTGATCCGCGCCTTATCCTTTCTCCAATATGGCGTTCTGAAAGCAAAATAATAATAATAATAATAATAATAATAATAATAATAATAATAATAATAAAAGTTACAGTTGTGATAATATCGTAACTGTGGATTAAAGTTAGCCATGGTAATTAGATCTCAATCATCGCCCCAATGCAGAATTTATTTTTCCTAAGTTTTAACAGACAGAACTCAGTATAGACCAAACACAGACATAATCTGCACTATTTACATTTGTACTACTCATCCCGCACTACCAACTAGGATGTTAAGCGTTAATGCTCAGTCTTTCATGAGTCGGGAGCTTTTGCATATATAGAAAGAACCTTATTGTCTTCCCTTATTATTATCTACCTATTATCCACAACGGGGCTGCGTTCAATAAAGCAAACCATTCGCGAAAAACTAAGGAGTAACCAATTCTCTCCTTAACGAGACTTGACTTTAGATCGAATAAATTGTACCGGTCCCACAATTATTAATTTTATAAGGGGTATTTATACAGTAAACATTTCCATACCCTTATTACGAAAAAGCATACAAACATTTATTCACAGAGGCCGCCATTTTGTTTGTGCCAAAAGACAACTTGAGAATGGTCTGCGGATATTAGCTGCCGTCCGCCGAAAACTCTCACAACTGAACGGAAAGGTTGCTAGATAGGTTTGCGAGTACCGCGAATTAAACGCAGCCCTGATCACTATTTGAACTCGTAATCAATTGGCTTCTGATTTACAAGCAAACTAGTGTAACATACAGACAACCCTCTTTGTACCGACACTCGATACAACGACAAAATTCATCATAATGACAATTTGCTATCTCGAAACCTTCGCTAAAGATATAACTATTAGTCACAAATTATGCAAGAATGTTGTATATAATACTTTAAAGAAACACATTTTGGATATTTGTTAGAATCACCTCATATGTTCTGTGAGGAAATAAGAACAAACAAGATCTTTAACCCTTGTCCTGCTGAACCCGGATATACCCTGCATTTGCAAACAGTGTAGATCCAGATCAGTTGGCTTCTTCAGAAGCCAACTGATCTGGATCTGCACTGTTTGCCATTAAGTATGTGAATTTATAGCAAAAATCCGGATCAAGTTATCTAATTGGCTGAAAATTAGAAGTGGGCGTGGCATCTTAATTTATTCAGCAGGACAAGGGTTAACATATCAATCTGCTCATTAAGCATTCTGTACATCAGCAAATTCATTTTAATGGAAACGTCTTTGGGAACAAATGCTGTCGTTGTAACGAGGGTTCACTGTATATAATGGGCTTTCAGGGGAATGGATACATATGCTGGGCACAAAACCTTGTCAAAATTGATTTTGTCTGCCTTCTGAAAAGGATCCAGTCTAAAAGGGAAGTGTTTTATCACAAGACAAGCAAATCATTCATTTTAGAGTAGACAGCGCTTCCGATGTAAATTGTTGTGCAAAAGAAAGCAAACAGGAAGTCACAAGAGTTTTCTCCCTTGTAATCAAAGCACTGACAGTACTGGTGGGTCGATTGTCTGAGTAGAGGCAAATGGTCCTGAACAGGGACGTAAGACTGTTTCATTTTATCCTGAACTTCCTGTGATTTAAGCAAACAGTGCAGACCATGATCAGAAGTCGCGTTCTGTGGCATCTGATATGGGTCTGCGCTGCTTGCCAATGTCACAGTCCAAGTTTTACGATAACCCGCTTTACACTGCACTCTGGCGTCACAGCGACAAAAATAGCGCAACTATAAATAACCAATGATAATCACGTGGACAACTACCTTCATGATTCAGGTTTTGCGATTGTATTCTGTGACTCGACTGTAAACAATAGAAAAATCTATCAAGTATATCTTGTTCCCTATTTTTTTGTGTGTATATGTAGCGTTTAAGTCTGTACCTCCGATGTTTGGATAGCTTTTTGCTGTTTTGGGGCGTGCCATGGCTTGCTGAAAGACGAATGTTGTAAAGAACAGCACACAAAGCAGAACAGATAGAGCCATATCTGAAATCAAAGAAAACCAGCTCAGACACAAATCACATATGTGCCGAGAAAATGTACCCTCTGACATGTGTGCCCAACCAAGAGTCAAATCACGTCATGTCCGCATGAGAAACTTTGCATCCTTGGCTATCTAAAATTATCCTCGGTAACCCAGGTGTGACCCATTACATTACACTTCATTCATGAATGAAGTGTAACGTAATGGGTCACACCTGGGTTACCGAGGATGTCTAAAATGGGCTTAGTGAAAATTCTGACCAGACTGCACTGACTAATCTGACTAATCCGAATCTTTGCTGGGCGCATATGTCCGAAGGTACGTTTTTAGACCGGCTCACATGTTGATCTTCAAATATATAAATATGTTCTGTTAAAACTCTAAAGAAGGCCGACAGCAGCTGACAAAAGGACTCTGCTAATGTACATATTTCAGTACAGCTATACAGTATTTCAAATCATTTCAGTATAATTCCTGATTCCAGTGCAATCCAGTGCTACCGAAAACAGTCTACAGTCGAACCTCAATGGCTTCAACATCTTTGCAACCATGGGAATTTGCTCTAGACATGGGTAGTTCTAGCCACTGAAGGTTAATCATGGCGCCAGGTCAGGAGGCGAGCAAAGATAATTTAGGGGATATCTTTTCGATCTTCCATAAATGGTATGTGGAGTGTAGTAATTAGAATTGTCTCGACGAGTCGATTCTAATGAGTACACACAACATACATTTTCATAATAATATAAGAAAAACAATCCTGAAACTTTCCTAAATATTTGTTTTCTTGAGCTATCGGAAGAATTTCTTAAGTTCGAATTAGCCACGGTAAACGAACCATCGGATTTCGAGTCATTGAAGTTTTACGGTACTTTATGTCTATTGCCTTTATTTTAAAAATCGTTTGAAAATGAACAAAGCTACTCAGTTTACCTGTACATGTATAATTTTGTGACTTACTCATTTGGTGTTTCGCTGGTCAAACAGTTTGTGAGTTTATCCGAATGTTGTAGTATAAAAATGACTACAAGTTCATCCGGTACGTATAAAAACTGTCCTAATCTTAAAAAAAAGGACGTTAACTATCCTTCACAGGAAAAGTTATGCGTGTTCATACTGCAAATTAGGAAATTGCAGTAGAAGCTAATCACCATTCAGCAACAGCCACCTCCATTCGCTGTTTCAAGAAGAGCAGTTGTCACTTTCTGGCGAAAGAATATGCATAAGTAATGGTTAACTACTAAGAGGACCAAACTTGCCCACGCAAAGTGTGGTTCAGTGAACTGACCGTCTCGATATGACCTTCAGAGTGTTGAATCGGCCATTAAACTCCAAATTACGCAACCAACAGCCACCTCCCAACAGCGGTCACTTTTCTATCTCCAAAGATGGTGTTGACTGTGCGGGTAGTACAGTTGCCGCGTCCTTAAGGGGAGCTGATACATTGCCTCCCTAGGTCAGAATTGTTTTTGCTCCCTTCGAAAAAGGGATCTACTCCTAAAGGAAGGAATTCGCTCCCAAAATGAAAGAATTTGCTCCCCGTGAAAAGTTGTCTCCCTTCTCAAATATGGCGGAAAATCTATTTACCATGTATCTTCAAATGGACCATCTTAAACCTTCTGAAGGGTGGTCGTTGTTATTAATGATTTACACTGTGCAATCAATGAGCTCTATTTTTTAAAAAGAATGTAAAATATGCGCACCAACGACCGAAAACGCACTTCAGGCCAGAGAAGATTCAGATCAGCCTGCGCATTTGCGCAGTCTGATCAGAATCTAAACTGGACATATTTCGGATGGAAAAGGATGCAAAGTTTCTTCACGCGGATAACAGCGCAGGCGAATGTATGCTTTCTCACGTTGCAGCTCATAGCATTATCATCTTCAGAGATTTTCTTTTCGTTTGATACATGTACTGCACTAGGAGAATTCGGCTTTGAGTCATCTGAAGAAAAAAATACACCAATTTCCGTTGCATTACTAAACGATAGTGTAATGCTGCTTAAATTACTTACTAGCGGTAATGTAATACGATGTATTTGATTGCATTTGTGTCCACGCAGATTCAGATCAGCCTGCATATACGCACAGTCAGATCAAGGCCTTCACTGACCTCTAACATAATAACTGGATACTACAAAATGTATAAATGGAAAGCTAATGCCCGTATGACACATGCGCATGTTGATCTGAAACTGTGCATTTTGCGCTTGTTCGAAGGCACTTTTTCGTTTGACGCGTCCCACATACTAGCAGTAATATAACACGATGTATCTTATTGCATGTATGCCCAGCTAATATTCAGATGAACTTGCAAAGTCCGTTCCGTGTTCAAAGGCGCTCTACGGACAATCGTGCTGAAAGTATTATTCATGCGGGCGGCAAAGATTGATAAAACTGCGCAGATGTGCAAGCTGATCTGAGTGTTCTCTGAACGCACTGTCTGTAGTCGGACCCCATGGAACTGTTTGAGGTTTCTTGTGTTCTGACTTCAGATTGCCATTCAGACCTTTTTTCTTGTTTCATCAGTGTTTGTGATTAAATGTGTTTCACTGTGGTGTCTCACAGATGAAATATAGGTACCCTATGCGGACCGAACTTAGTAGTAATTTTGAGCTGCATCAGAAAAACTGGTTTTAGCCCCACAGCAGTTTTTTATAGATAGTTCTAAGGCGGCTCCTTCGTTGCAGTTCTTCTTTGTCTATGCGTCATAATATTATGTGACGTTTCTTTTGATATTATTTGTATCTCATCTCTCTTTCTTTGGTGCCTCGGGAAGGCTGTTCTTCGTGACTCTGGCATGTCCTGGTAATCTTTACTCATAGTTTTGTTCAATAATTGTTTCAGACTATTGATAGTAGCAGTTTGTTTCCCTTAACCAATGGAGACTTTGAAAATAATCATTTGTTTTTCATAAAAGGGCAGTTGAATTGCCGCTCTTTGCAAACTTCATTGCAAAGAGGGAGCTTGTTGTTTTATTTTTCTTTTTCTTGGTTTGCGGCTTCTGTTGTACTTCTTCTTTGTTTGTGATTTCATCTGTGGCGTTTGTGGTGTCCTTATTGGTTCTTCATCTCTCCTTCCTTTGGTGCATCAGGAGGGCTGTGCGTCATGATTGTAGTATTTCCTGGCTATCTTCATTTGAATCTTGTGTACTGAAGCTACAAACCAAGGAAAACCAAAGCAACCAGCTCTCTATTTCTAGTAATGGTTTGTGTGCACTTCCTTTTGCTGTCATTGGTTGTTAACTGAATTGACGCTCTCTGTAAACTTCTTTGCAAATATGGAACGGGTTGCTTTGCATTTCTTTGATCTGTGGCTTGCGCACTAGACAGTACACAAAATATAAGAGAAGATAGGAAATAGTGAATAAGTAAAAATACCAAACCCAAAGAAACGCAAAGCAATGCAGTCACAGTTGGCTTGCTCATTTCTACCTGTTATTGTAATTGAGGTGAAGGGTGTGCGAGACTGTGAAATTTGTTCGCTATTGTTGAATCCCACATACAAATGTTGATTTTCCGTGCGTACGTCGTCCGTCCATCCGTCCATATGTCCAACACGCTATCTTCTCCTAAGCCAATGGCGGAATTCAACTAAACTTGCTACATAATTTTCATAATAAGGGTGTGCGAGAGCAACATTATTTTTCCGTGCGTTCGTCCGTCCGTCGGTCGTCACGCTTTATCTTCCTAAACCACTGTCAGTCGTCGCATTCGCACGGTCTAATCGGGACCTTCGCTGTTCGTTTACAAAAGTACCATTTACTGTCAAACCTATAAGCATAAAAATGAAAGGCGTGTCTCTCTGGACGCTTACCGGGGCCTTTGTTGTTTACAAATACGTTTCAGAAGTGCCATGTTTTCGCTTGACGAATCTGAACTGAGACAATCTACGTACCGTGTATACTGTATGTATTCGGACAGACTGGTCTGAGGAAATAGTGTAGACCGACCCAGATGAGACGCCGCAGAACGTGGCGTCTCATTAGGGTCTACACTGTTTGCCACTCATCCAGCACTTTTAGACACAACACCGGGTAGTAAATTGTACTTGTTCAAATTTTAGAAAAAAAAGTATGGTAAGAAGTTGAGGTGTCGGAATACTTAGGGTAAATACTGAAGTATTTTTGCTGATTTTCATTTCAATAATCGTCAAAAAGATTGCCTTTGGAAACAAAGAACACACTACAGATTTGAAAATGGGAGTCTCGGCTTTATTGAGACTCTTTATAAGCAGTTATGAAGTTAACAACACGGTTTACGCCCTCCAGCGTATACATGAGCAGAACTCTACTTTCAAAAATACCACAATAGGCTCAATGGTCCCAAAGGAAAGGAAATATAATCCGTACTATGGTGAAGTACGGGGAGACGTTCTACCGCAGCTACCGCGTGGGTAACTATATAACAGTGACATATATTAATAAATTTTAGACTGAATAAGCTCCCCCCATATATTGGAAAAGTCCGCTTTCAATTTTAGGTATGTAAGGCTATGTGATTTAGATATTCTTGAGAAAGATGGCTCAACTAGTTGCAAACAGTGGAGACCCTGATCAGACTTGCATCCGTACAGTCTGATCTGGACATTCTCTGTTCGTCGAGATATACCACAGTAGCACTTGTTTCTGTTGGCGGGCAACGAAGGACCCCCTGATCAGTCTGGGCCTGCGTTGTCCGTAAATTGCATAAGGTTCGTTTTGTGCGTTGCACATCAAGCGATTTCTACAGAACGGTTTAACTAGCTATGACTTTTTTGTGACTGTAGACTTTTGATTGAAGTTGGAAAAACTCAAGAATGCCGCTTTTCCAAAAACCTATTTCAACTTGCAAATGGGAAAACCATGTGCACGGTTTGTTTTTTAACGCTACCAGACACCCGAGGCATATGGAGGCAGTGTCGAGTGGGTGTATGCATTCGTTTGTACAGCATTACTTTCATTGCTAACTCATACACACTTCGCGCCGCTGTCTGTCACCAAACATCTGCCTTTACACATTAAACTCAACCCAGGGTACGTCGAGTATGAGCTAGGTGTACTCATGGTCTGAACGTTTTTCTCGACTCGAGCGGGATTCGAATTCACGACATTTCGCTTGCAAGTCATGAGTACTAAGCACTAGGCCACCCAGTATAAGGTGGTTAGCCAAAATAGAAGTACCTGTAGTTTATTAATCAAACGGCTGTACAAAGTCAATGTCTTTGTTAACTCTTTCCGTGCCAAATTTCAGACGAAATTTGTCATCTGCTTTAAAAAAAAAACAACAAAAAAAAAAAAAAAAAAAAAACAACAAAAAACAACAACAACAACAACAAACTATCACTTGGAAAGAAGTTTATATGTGAGGTTGAAAGACTGAATGTCAAACAGCATAGAATGTCAAACAGCATAGATCCAGATGAGACGGCTCATGATGAGCCGTCTCATCTGGATCTGTGCTGTTTGCAAAATCCTATTTTATCGCCTACGGCAGTGAAAGAGTTAAACAGTATTTGTAAATATTTAAATCTAGTTTATCGAATGCATTTGAATGCAGTTAAGATTATTTTGGCAACTTTTTAAACTTTTCTTTCAAAAACCATTATTTGTTTTTGTGTCCGTATTTACAAATTCTGATAACAAAGTTTATAAGTTCAAAAAAAAACCCTAAAACTATGTCAGTCGATATAATTTTGTTGACGGTCAAAAACACATTTTTTTCTGATTCGAATATGAGTTCCACAGGCATCTGTCAAGGATTTACTCTTATTGTTTTATATCTGTCAATAACATATGTGTTGGGGAGAATTGCTACTGTCCTGAAAAACGATGGTCTTACTTCGAAAGTTTTGATAAATGATAATAAGGAAGTGAGTTTTCACCCACTTGCACTGACTGGACGTGGCAAAGAAAGGCACAAACGCAATGTGGGATGTCCTGATGTTGAATGTAGGTCACTGTGTCCTTGGACATGGGTACAAGACTCACAAGATGGGAGAGATCCGCACTCCATCTACAAAGCCCAATGCATGAATCAGACCTGCAGCTTCGACTTTGACAGAAGACACGTGGGAAACAGAGCAAAAAGAAGCCTTCAGATTCTTACAGAATGTGAGCTGATATACACGGAGATTGAAGTGTGGCAGGATGGGGAGGCAACATGGATACCTTGGCCAATTGCATGTGCTTGTAGTAAAGCTAGATCTGGGACCTTGTTGAGAACGGGGCACGGGATAGTGATGTCGGATATGAATAGAATGGCTAGCGCAGGTATACTAATATTTAACCCTTCTCTTGTTGAACACGACATGCTCTGTCTTAACAAACAGTGTAGATCCAGATCAGTTGGCTTCTTCAGAAGCCAACTAATCTGGATTTGCACTGTTTGTCATTAAACATGTAAATTTCTATCAAAAACTCGGATAAAGTAATCTGATTGGCTGGAAATTAGAAGTGGGCGTGGGATCTTTATTTATTCAGCAAGGCAAGGGTTAAAGTGAATAAAACTTCAATGATTTCTGATTCAAACTCGTTTTTGAGTCCCTAGTAAATTTTACCGATAGCTCAAGAAAACAAAGAATTAGGGATATTTTAGGGAAATTTCACGAAAATGTACGTTTTGTGTGCTGATTCGAATCGCCCCGATAATCGGGTCTTATGCGTACACTCAACATACTATTATTTTGTAAACGATTGAAAAGTTTTCCCCATTTGCCCCCTGACTTGGTGCTATGGTTAGTCCTCAGTGGCTCGAACTACCCATGTCTAGAACAAATATCCATAGCCCCAAAGGTATTCGAGCCATTTGAATTCGACTGTATAAGAATTTGAAAGAGTGCATACAGTATTCTACTGTTGTATTTAAGCCAAGCAAAATTTGTAGCAGACGACATTCTTTTTTTTTTCAGAGGAATTAAGTCTTGACATTTCTTGTGAATCATCAGCCACACAACGTCACTGTAGTTTCATTTTGGTGTTTGTAATTGAGCCGCAATGTCAGAAAACGTACCTTCGGACATGTGCGCACAGCGAAGATTCATATCAGCCTGCGCACTCGTGCAGTCTGATCGGAATCTCTACCTGACACATTTTGGATAGCCAAGGACAACAAAGACTGATCAGACTGTGTGGATGTGCAGACTAATTTGAGTCTGCGTTTGGCGTACATGTTTGCAGGTACATTTTATCACGTCGCGCTCAAATTGTTACTTGATTAAGAATATATTTGATATCTTCAAAACACAAACTGGTATACATGTAATAATTGGTGCTAACCATATGTGCCACTACGACAGAAAACGTACCTTCTGGTATGTGCGCCCAACGAAGACTCAAATCAGCCTGCACAAGCGCGCAGTACGATAAGAGTCTTCGTTGTCCGCATAAAGAAACTTTGCATCCTTGGCCATCCAAAATGCGCCCAGTGAAGATTCTGATCAGACTGCGCGAATGCGCAGTCTGATCTGAATCTTCGCTGGGCGCAAATGTCCGGAGGTATATTTTCTAATACTAATTTGTATTACTTACACATATGAATTTATACATAGGCAATACAGTCAACTGTGAATCTTCAGACTTATGTGACTAGGTATCCTAGTTTGTAATCCTTTTTATTCTGGTGATTAGAATTCGACCCTAATGCATAAATGCGAATTGTAATAGCGTAAGACAATAATTTCCACAGATTATCACTAAATGTCATTTACACATGTTCGTTTCAGAAATAGAAGACACACCTAATAGAATGTATTAATAAAATATATTTTTGAAAACGTAATACTCAATCAGTATCGTTCGAATACGGTACAACACTCCACGGGGAAAGGAACATTCGTAGCTACTAGTAATAATACTTCTTATATGAAATCCATTGAATAAGAATCATATTCAGAAAACAATTATTTTTCACCCCACCTCCCTCTTCTGACAAAGGGGTCTATTGTTAAATAAATGTGTTTGCAAATGCTTTTCTTTTAGATTAGATCCTTTTCAAAAGGGGATGGATGATGTGCAAATCGCCAATAAAGAAGTTACAAATATTGTCACCCTTGTAACAATGGTGGATAATGTACCAAATGTATCAAGTCCTCTTAATTTTTATTTATTTTTAAAGTCGTGTGTATCAAGTGAATCAAGTCACCGTAATTTAGTTTTATGTATCTTTATAGGCTTACGTGTATCAAGCCCCCTTTAATTTTTTTTGTATCTTTTTAGGCTTAAGTGTATCAAGCCCCCTAAATTTTTATGTATCTTTATAGGCTTAAGTGTATCATACCCCCTTAAATTTTATGTATCTTTATAGGCTTAAGTGTATCATACCCCCTTAAATTTTATGTATCTTTTTAGGCTTAAATGTATCAAGCGCCCTGAATTTAGGCTAAAGTATATCAAGTCACCTTAGTTTTTATGTTTTTTATTGGCTTAAGTGTATCAAGACCCTGAACTTTTATATATCTTTTTAGACTTAGGTGTATCATGCCCCCTTAAACTTATGTACCTTTATAGTCTAAAGTTAATCAAGCTCCCTTAATTTTATGTATCTTTATAGGCTTTAGTTTATCATGCCCCACCTTCCTTAATTTTTATGTATCTTTATAAGCTTAAGTGTATCATACCCCTTTATTTTATGTATCTTTTTATACAATAGTGGCAGGATATTATGGTTTCACATTGGACGTCCGTGTGTCCGTGTGTCCGTCCGTCCGTCCTCGTTCGTCCGTCCGTCGTTTTTCGTTTCCGGATGATAACTTGAGTAAATAACAAGGGATTTTAGCCAAACTTGCTATATGCATTGACATTAAGGAGATCTGGTTTGGAATTGCTAATGGGCAAATTTCGTCAAATTTTTACGGAGTTATCTGCCCGAGACACGCCCATATTTTCGTTTCCGGACGATAACTTTAGTAAATAACCAGGGATTTTAACCAAACTTGCTATATGCTTTGATATTATCAAGGTCTGGTTTAGGATTGTTATCTGTCCATTGATATTATCAAGATCTGGTTTAGGATTGTTATCTGTCCCGCCATCATTTTCTTTCCAGACATTTTTCGCAACGATAACTTTAATACATAAACAAATAATTGCTGTGACGGGGTATTATGCTTGCGGTGCTTTTATTAGGTTTATGTGTATCAAGCCCCCTTAATTTTTATGTATCTTTATAGGTTTAAGAGTATAAAGTCATCTTAATTTTTTATGTATCATAATAGACTTGAGAGTATCAAGTCATCTTAATTTTTATGTATTTTTAAAGGCTTAGGTGTATGAAAACACCTTAATTTTTATGCATCTTTAGGGTATGAAAACACCTTAATTTTTATGTATTTTTATAGGCTTAGGTGTATGAAAACACCTTAATTTTTATGCATCTTTATAAGCTTAGGTGTATGAAAACACCTTAATTTTTATGCATCTTTATAGGCTTAGTTGTATGAAAACATCTTAATTTTTATGCATCTTTATAGGCTTAGGTGTATGAAAACACCTTAATTTTTATGCATCTTTATAGGCTTAGGTGTATGAAAACACCTTAATTTTTATGCATCTTTATAGGCTTAGGTGTATGAAAACACCTTAATTTTTATGTATCTTTATAGGCTTAGGTGTATGAAAACACCCTAATTTTTATGCATCTTTATAGGCTTAGGTGTATGAAAACACCTTAATTTTTATGCATCTTTATAGGCTTAGGTGTATCAAATCAACTTAATTTTTATGTATTTTTATAGGCATAAGTGTATCAAGTCGCCTTAATTTTTATGTATTTTTATAGGCATAAGTGTATCAAGTCGCCTTAATTTTTATGTATTTTTATAGGCATAAGTGTATCAAGTCGCCTGAATTTTTATGTATTTTTATAGGCATAAGTGTATCAAATCGCCTTAATTTTTATGTATTTTTATAGGCATGAGTGTATTAAGTCGCCTTAATTTTTATGTATTTTTATAGGCATAAGTGTATCAAGTCGCCTTAATTTTTATGTATTTGTATAGGTTTATGTGTATCAAGTCACTTAAATTTTATGTATCTTTATGGGCTTATGTGTGTCATGTCACCCTTATTTATTATGTATCTTTATATGCTTACGTGTCACCTTAATTTTTATGTATGTTTATAGGCTTAAGTGTATTAAGTCACCCTAATTTTTATGTATCTTTATAGGCTTGTGTGTATCAATTCACCTTAATTTGTATGTATCTTTATAAGCTTAAGTGTATCAAGTTACCTTAATATTTATGCATTTTATATGGGCTTAAGTGTATCAAGTCACCTTAATATTTGTATTTTTATAGGCTTTAGTGAATCAAGTCACCATATATTTTTATACATGTATCTTTATAGGCGTAAGGCCGATTGATGAAACAGTCGAAAGCTTCCCAACGGAGAATTTGATATCTACACATGATATAAATCTGTCACCTGAGTGGAGACAACGACATCATGAGCGCAACGATAACGATAACAGTTGGAATTAACAACTTAAATGATCTAATAAGTTATCGCAACAAGAAAAGCAGAGATAAATGACTTCTGGCATCTCCGACGTGTGGTAGTGCAGCTGTAAAGAGGTTTACTCTAAAAGAAAATTTTGCTTTTTTTTTTTGCTTTTGCTCAAAGGCACATTTTGCTTTTGCTCAAAGGCACATTTTGCTTTTGTTCAAATGCACATTTTGCTTTTGCTCAAAGGCACATTTTGCTTTTGCTCAAAGGCACATTTTGCTTTTGCTCAAAGGCACATTTTGCTTTTGCTCAAATGCATATTTTGCATTTGCTCAAAGGTACATTTTGCTTTTGCTCAAAGGCACATTTTGCTTTTTGCTCAAAGGCACTTTTTCGCTAGACGCAGCTCGTTTGAGCAAAATCAAAATGTGCGGATTCACATCACCGCGACATGCGCAAAGCCTCATCCGGGCATTTTCTCTCATTGAAATATTCTATAGTATCCAATGATACTGTTTGCGGACAGCGAAGCCCTGATCAGACTGTGCAAATGCAAAGGCTGATCTGGACCTTCGCTGTCCACACTTGCCCGAAGACACCTTTTCGCATGGCGCGGCCACTTTATGTTGTTTAAATTTTAACATTTAGCCTGTCAAAGCTTGTAAATATTCAAGGAGTGATATTTGATTATTTGATTTGGGTTGTACGGCCCTTTCAAGAATATTTCACTTATATCGAGTCGATCGTTCATCAAAGGTGGGCGAAAACCGGAGAACCCGGGGGAAAAAAACTACCTGACCATCCGTAAGCAGAACTTGGCTTTCCTACATGTGACCCGAGCGAGGATCAAACCACAGCGGTGAGAAACCTCTCCTATCCACTGGGCTACGGGGGTCCGCATAAGGAGTGATACATGTATAATATCAGAGAGAGAGAGAGAGAGAGAGAGAGAGAGAGAGAGAGATGACATTTCATTACTTTTTACCCAGAAAATAGGATTAGGCGTTTCATGCAAATTATAAAATGCAGTTTGCATGACATGTCAAACCCAACTTTCTGGGTGGGGGTGGGGGGGGGGGGGGTGGATGGGTGGGTGGGGAATAAAATCAATTTGTTTTCTGGTGCATTTGCCCAGAGCACTAAGCATTAAGAGGACAGGGTGTACTTGATAGATTTTCCACCAATGTTTGAAAAGGGGACAAGTTTGTGACTTCATGTACACTTTCCTGCACAACAGTCCCCTCCTGAAAAGGGGTTTTCTCTAAAAGGAAAGAATTTACTCCAAAGGGAGCAAATTCTTTCCTTTTAGAGTAAACCTCTTTTCAGTGCTTTGACAGAGATCCCCTCACCTGAAAGTGTATCTATTTATTTTCTGCATAAATCCGGGACTTGTATAGAAAACATATAGCCTGGAACCCCATAACTCCGTTCACCCAACGTTCAGCAATCCTGCTATCAATTCTTTATTGCAAGAATGATTTTCTGAACATATATTTTATACATTTGACTAAATACCTATAAGAATCTTAATATTAAAAGAAATAAAACTCACATCTTTACATTCTATAATCTTCAGAAAATGAAAGGGGGTATTTTAGGCATGTTCTCATAACTCCGTTAACTCATATTTCTTTGATTATCACAGGCAGCCAGATTCATCCTATGTATATTATATATAATGATCATTTAATTTAGACTATAACTATTCTAAATTGTTGATACTATTTGTATTCATTCACATGCTTGTCACTGGTTAGTGATTTTTTTGGGGGGTACCGCCTAATTATTTAGCATTCTGTGATAAATTTTGATTTTTCTGCATAAATTTGTAAGCAAAAACTGATTTTCTTCAAAATCAGTTGTATTATTAGTTATTTCTGATAAATTTTAATGTGGCATAAATTTAAAAAAGATATGTTTTCATATTAATCTAAGCAGAGGGTGAACGGAGTTATGGGAGTGAACGGAATTATGAGAATGTCAGCCTGTACGTGAGAAAACGTACCTTCTCATATGTGCGCCCAACGAAAACTCAGATCAGCCTGCGCATCCGCGCCCTGTGAGCTGGGTCTTCATTTTCCGCTTGAAAAAACATTGGCTATCCAAAATGCACCCAGTGAAGATTCTGATCACACTGCGCGAATGCTGATCTCATGTCCGAAAGTACGTGTTTTACGATACGGCTCGTGGTTTTCTTATACAGTCGACTCTCGTTAACTCGAATTCCAAGGGCCTCTCTGAAATACTTCGAGATATCCGTACCTCGACATATCAGATTTGCAGAAATTAGGAAAAAATAAATCGAAGAACCACATTTAACAAATGTGTATGTATTTTGACTCCTAATTTTAGAGATGTATTGAAAATATTGTGGAAAAGAGGAGAAACTGGTCTTTAGGAGCAATTTCTCCTCTTTTCCACAATATTGTGTTACCTATTGTTAGATTTTCATGTTTAAGCAGGGACCAGATTTTCACTTCGAGATAAGCGGTTATTCGAGATAAGCGAGTCGAGATAACGAGAGTCGACTGTACTTTAACCTTATGTGTGGAATATATGATACTCCTATAGAAGATACATTACATACATCATGAAAACATACCTATATAATTTTGACCCCTCAAACCCTACTTTTATATAGTAAAACTGGGGTTTACAGGGGTATACATTATTTTTCTTATTACTGCTCAAAACATAGATTGTGGGTACTCGTTAGAACTGCCTCGGCGAGGCGGTTCTAACGAGTACCCACAATCTATGTTTTGTGCAGAAATATGAAAAATATTTGAGTTTTTTTATCTGAAAATTTTCAGTTTTTGGAGATAAAATTTTCTATATATTTGAATAGGCATGTTTTCGTAATGAATTATGTAATAGCGAAGACCATTCTTAGCCTCCACCGTGTAGAGCTTTAGTGGCCAGGTCTTTCATCGTTCGCCTCGCAAGAAATTCTTGTCCTGTAGAACCTGCCATCGAAAAGCAAAATTTGAGAACAAACAAGAAGGATGTGAAGGTCACATACCGCTAAAATTCACAGAGCATCGGACTGGTTCCATACAAATATAGTTCCGCATTAACCCCTGTCTTGCTGAAAAAATAAAGATGCCAGACCCACTACTAATTTTCAGCCAATCAGATTACTTGATCCGGATTGTAGCAATAAATAAATATACTTAACGGCAAACAGTGCAGATCCAGATCAGTTGGAAGCCAACTGATCTTGATCTACACTGTTTGCAAAGGCAGGGCACATCCGGGTTCAGCAGGACCAGGCTTAAGTTGTTCCAAAGTTTTGCCTGTTTCTAAAGTGTTTTGTCCTCTTTGACGCCTACGTTGGTCAAGATGCAAATGTATTATTCAGGCGATTAGGCATTAGAATTAGCAAAATTGTATATTTTCGGTACTTGCTTAGAATATGTAAATCAAAATCATCTGGGGTACAAATTACCCTGACACCTGCCGCTGTCCCTCTAGAATTTTCAAAACAAGAAACTGAATAGTAGGCCGGCGCGTAGCCAGGCGGAAGCTATGAAGCTCGGGCTTCTACATAAATTTGGCAATTTAACCTTATTTTCACCTCAAACTTGTTCATATGACATCAAATGGGCCGGGGCACAGCATTTCTTACAAGACGATATGTCCGCTAAACAATGACTCAGATCAGCCTGCGCAAATGCGCAAGCTGATCAGAGTCATTGCTTTGCACAGATTAGCGAAATATCCAAGCTTTCATTAAACGAACGACAAATGTTCTGCTTAGAATGTATGTATGCACAGGCTGATCTGAATTTTCGCTGGGCGCACGTAATCTTGTAGGAATGCTGTGCGCTCGGCGGAATTTCCAGAGATTTTATTAGCATGCTTCATCTTCATAATGTTCCTGGCTACGCTCCTGGTAGGTTATATGTCAAGTAATCAGCTTCCGCCTCTTCGATGACACTGCCACAGATCTTGAAGGAGATGAGATGACCTCCTGCAAGATCTGTGTTAGTGCCAGTGAGGAGGCGAAATCTGATTACGTGTCATATTACCTACATGAACCATTTCGTTTCGTGTTTTGAAAATTTTAACCCTTGTCCTGCTGAGCCCGGATATACTCTGCCTTTGCAAACAGTGTAGATCCAGATCAGTTGGCTTCTGAAGAAGCCAACTGATCTGGATCTGCACTGTTTGCCATTAAGTATGTGGAACTATATCAACAACTTTGATCAAGTAACCTGATTGGATGAAAATTAGAAATGGGTGTGGCTTCTTAATTTAATCAGCAGGACAAGGGTTAAGAGGGACTGCTGTCAGGCAAGTGCCAGTTATTGACCATTTGAACTTGAAAGCAAAAAATGTTGGTTGTAGAACATTTGCAAAAATGTATAAAATATATAAGGAAAATCAATGGTAGTTTGTAGCCTGAAGGCTTCCATTTACATATACCATATAATTTAAGTATTCTGACCCCTTAAGGGGACTTGTTACACTTTTTTTCAAAACTTGTTTTGCCTCCCTTCAGGAAAGGGGTCCACAATAAAAGGAAAGAATTTTGTTCATCCTGGGATCAAATTATTTACTTTTAGAATAGACACGTTTTTAGAAGGAGATAAGTGGTCAAGGAAACAAACAGGAAGTCACAAAAGTTGTCCCCCTTGTACAAAATAGGGGGACTCTACCAAATGTATCCAGTCTCCTTCTTACCACACTTGTCCAAATATTTGAACAAACCAATTTTACTTACTGTTCATGAGTCTAAAAGCAACTGAATGAGTGGCAAACAGATAAGATACTGATCAGACACCACGTCTTGTCGCGTCTGATCTGGATCTACGCTGTTTACTTTAGTCTGTCTATCCCTATACTTAGAGTATATACGGTATGCACAAACTATAGGGCTCTGTTTTGTATTATGCGTTCCGTAGGTTGAAGAGGTCTCGGCCGAGCTGTTCAAAACTTAACGACGTTCTTAGCTAATGTGACCTTAACCCATTGTACACTGAATAGAATCTCCCACACTATATATTGAAGAGTCCAATTTCAATTTCAGGTACGTCTGGCTATGAGATTTAGATATTCCTATAGAAAAAAAAGGCTAAGCTATTTGCAAACAGTGGTGTTCTGCGGCGTCTGATCTGGGTCTGCACTGTTTGCCAATTACCCGTTTAGGGGTCTCCAGACTACAATGGGTTACAATTTCTAACTTGAAATATGGCAAATACATTGATAATTTTTTTTGCTGAAAAAAAATGTGAGTAGCTTTTGCATTTCAAAAGCTACTCACATGTTTGCAGCAAAAATATCCATGTATTTGAAAATACCTTAGCTACAACATTTAACGAGTTTGTCCTTAACAAGCTCGTTAGGCTAACGGTCCTTTGAACAACTGGGCCCTGTTTTGGTTATGACTTTTCCTGTATGCGATAGTCATATAACTTTTGTAGACATTGATCTTGAAATGAGCAGCATTGCGAGTAAAAACTCTTAAGATTGTCATCGAATCAATAGATCAGTGTGTATGTCCGATCCCGTAGCAAGACCTTGTCTAGTTCTTTGGCTGAAGTTTCCCGATGGCCCGTTTGCTTGACAAGACTCGGTATATGGGAATTGCCGTTCTGCGTTAATATTACAGCCCAACTGACGCTTAGCATGCAGGATTGATTACAGCAGACGACATCTTAAAATATTTCCTAATTTGTCCGAGAAACAGGAATTGACATTGCATGCAAACTCTCTCCCATGGAGACAATTTGCATGAAATATAAAACCCTGTTTTCTTGGAAAAATAAGAAAAAAAATATATCATCAGTTCGTCGTCTGCTGAATTTCATGAGAGAATGGTAATGGTTTAAGCATTTATAGTTGCAATAAAGGGATTCTGTACTGTCTAAACAATTATAAAATCAACAAAATGACATTACTCTATTAAGGATAATCTCCATATTATTTGGACTGCGTCAAGCGAAAAAGCGCCTTCGGGCATACGCAAAATGTACGGATTCGTATCATCTTGCGCATGCGCAAGGTTTGCTCTCAACTGATGCATCATGTAGTATCCAATAATTCAGGCAGCGGGCAGCGAAGACCCGATCAGACTGCGCAGTCTGATCTGGGCCTTCGCTGTCCGTGCTAGTCCCGAAAGCACTGTTTCGCTTGGGAAGGCTCAAATCATTTAACCGGCGGTATTGCGATCGCTTGTTATATGATTATTTCACAATGTAATGTTTCTTTGTCACGTTTTCAATGCCTGTCAGTGATTTTCTGTTTATTGCAGACACGTGAACAGGCTGTTTTGTTTGTAAAATAAAAACAGAATAAAAAGCAATATCACACACGCACGCACATACAAACACAGGGAGAGAGACAGAGGGAACCAGAGAGAGAGAGAGAGAGAGAGAGAGAGAGAGAGAGAGAGAGAGAGAGAGAGAGAGATAGAGAGAGAGAGACTTGCTTGTAGATGCAAATGGAAAATTGGTATCAGTATCAGTTTGTATCATTTTTGGGGCGGTTTACCGCCACCAGATTTACTATACCGCATTTCAAGTATCGACCTTAATAACTACCTAAAATCGCCCCGAAAATAGTACCATGCTAACGCTGATAACACTTAATTCTGCATTTAACATATTAGCTTTATACACTCCGATGCTTATAAATAGCAAATAAATTAACAAAAGCAAATAAAACGTCAAACGTTTTGAAGAAATAAGATTTTGATCATATTGAGTACAATGAATATGAATACTTCAGTACTCTAGTAAAGCACACCAAATCTACAGCGTTGTTTGAAAAGCAGAGGTAATTTTAGGAATTTGCAATAGAGGGGGAGCTCCCCCAGTGAGACACAGAGTGGGAGTGGGGAGGGTCAATATCCACAAGGTGCGAGGCATTAACTCACCTATTAAATATTCTGCGTGTCTTCTATCTTTCTGCTTATCTGGTGCCCCTATAAAAGCTGAAATAGAGGTATTGCTCGAATTGACCAATTTGACCTTATTTCTCGGCAATATAGGCGGGACATTTTTAGCAATCATTTTGTACCGTTATAACAGTTAGCCTGTTCTGCTTCAGAAAATGCAAACAATAACAAAATAGTTTTTTTTAAAAAACACTTACTTTCTACGACTATTATCAGAATGAAATATTTAAAGCATTTCCTGCCAACATAATGCTATCTCTGGTGTTTGAGTTGTTTCCCTTGTATAGCCTCGGTAACGTATTAGCTGTTTCCCTTTGTAACGTGTAAGCAACCGATCCATCCACTGATATGATGAGTGATATCATTGAATGTTTATCAATAAATTTGATACCTTGCTTTCATGTCATTGAAAATTGAACGGAAAACAACTTCTTAAATATTTTTAGGCCAAAAACAAATGAAAATCGCGCAATTTAGAAATACAGGTATCTCATTTCAAATAAAGATATACGCATTTCAATCAGAGATATCTGTATTTTAAATGGAGATATCCAGAATTCTGCCTAATTAGAGATATCTCAAATTGAAATGCAGATATCTGTAATTGAGATGTAGATATCTCTAAGTGAAATGTAGATATCTATATTAAGATCGAAAATAGAGCTGTCTGTATTTTAAATACCAATATATGCATTTGAGTTAGAGATATCTCTATTTCAATTACAGATATCTGCATTTCAATTAAAGATATATAAAATTCCAAAAAGTACAGATATCTGTATTTATAAATGAAAGAAATCTGCATTAAATAGATAAACCCCCAAACGGGTTGCCAGTATTGAGTATTATTTATGAATTGCTTTTTTTTTAACTTCAACGTAAATCCCAATCAGTTCAAGAGTTCAGGCAACCGCCCCATCAGCACTCTCAGTGTTTTGATTATATACTTTACTAAACAAAATGTCTGAATCCGTTCCCCAGTCACTTGTATGAATTCCTTCGCTTTGAAAATATTGGTCTATTTTAAGCGGAATTGATACTGAAGGTAGACTACTCTGTTAAAATTTGGTTGCTTCCTTTTAAAATGGGGTTTATTTTAAATGGAATGAATTTGCTCTCCTTGGGCAAACTCTTTCTTTGTAAACTAGACCCCTTTTCAGAAAAGAACGCATACAGGAAGTCAAAAAGTATCTCCCTTACAAAAATTGCTAATTGAAATGCGAGACGAGATATTAAGGGTATGTTTTTTTTTCTGAAAATAGGGCTTGGCATTTCATGCAAATTGTCTCCTTAGAGACTCCTTAAAGACAATTTACATGAAAAAGGTAAACCCTATTTTCTGAGAAAATAAGAAAAAACAACAACAACAACAACAACAACAACAAAACAACAACAAAACAAAACAAAACAAAACAAAAAAACAACAACAAAAAAATCAAACAAAAAACAACAACAAAAAACAACAAACAAACAAAAAACAAACAGCAAACAAACAAACAATAAATGCTAACATCTTACCCAGCATACTAAGCGTTGAAAGTGTGAATGCATTTATATTACGATAGTTAAGGATATGACGCGGCGTTTCTAAAACAAGGAAACTATTTTGTACAAAAGTCTCGTAAAAGGTATCAAGATTGTAAAAGGTATCTGGTTATAAAGCAAAACAAACATTTAAGGACAGTCAATCAAGTATGAAAACTATTTCCGTTTTCAAGATAAAACAATCTACTGATTTCGTCAAGCGTACAGGAAAATAACCTATCAGAGGTCTAGACTATCAATGTGTAATGCTTTATTAGCAGTTTTTAGACGGCGCGAGGCAAACAGGCGATTTCATAATGTACAGAATAGCTCAGCCTGTGCATCTATGCAGCTCGATCGGAGTTAGTATATTTTTCTAGTTCGTTTAGGATGCAGGCCAGGCCGATGTATAGGTATTTCAAGTAACTATCACACACACACACACACACACACACACACACACACACACACACACACACACACACACACACACACACACACACTTCATAAAAATCCATATATCAATAATGGTGCCGAATGTATTCATCACGAAAACATGCCTATATAATTTTGACCCCCTTTAACCCCACTTTTATACAGTAAAACTGAGGTTTACAGGCGTACACATTTTTTTTCTTATTTCTGCTCAAAAACATAGATTGTGGGTACTCGTTAGAACCGCCTCACCGAGGCGGTTCTAACGAATACCCACAATCTATGTTTTGAGCAGAAATATGTAAAATATCAGAGTTTTTTACCTGAAAATTTGCGGTTTTTGGAGGTGAAATTTTATATATATGTGAATAGGCGTGTTTTCGTAATGGATACACCAAGTATATTTCGAGATAAATCATTTGTTCGTCTATACCTGTTTAATTATTGAATGAATCAGGAGCCTGATTATTTTTCCATAGCCTTCCATTATAGACATGTACTTGGCTCAGTTCGGACCCTAAAAATATTCCTTGGCTTCCAAATTTGGTCATAAACTGACAAAATGCATCACAAGCAAGAATGGATATTTCAGCATATTTTGGCAATTTTTTCTACCCTTGAACACATGTGTTTTCATTTTGGTGAAAAAATAAACACACTTTGTCAATACTTTAAAAAAGGAACTTAGCAGTACTAACATATATGTAAACTTCAAAAACTGAGACGTCAATCATTAAAAATCATCGTATTCAGTCTTTAAAGATTGCAGTAAGTATTAAACTGAACCAGGGCAAGTTTCATACGTTGCACTGGTTACTGCAACACCATAAAACACATAATATAAAGAACGTTTTATCGCAAACAAACTCTAGTTCATGCACTACGACAGCACTTTCAAAACTGTTAAATTCCTGCCATATTGCTCTTAACCCATTTACGTCAAGTGGACTCTTCTACCAAACTCTTTGGACCGGTCTAATGCCAATAGCAGGGTGTCTGGTTATTTCTTTTTTATTATTACAATATTTTAAAGAAATTCCCGTATTAAATGCAAACAGTGTAGATCCTGATCAGACGCCGCGTTTTGCGGCGTCTGATCTAGGTCTGCACTGATTGCCAATCACACTTTTGGGGGAGGGGAGTGAGGTGGGTGGGGTTGGTTCCAGATTAAAATGAGTTAAACATGTAATTACAAATACGGTGACACAGTGTATGAAATATGTGGATACAAGCTTATTTGCTCAGTTAAAAATTTGTCTAAACTTTATACAACATTGTCATATGAACTGATAAAACAGCTACATTAAATTGAACAACAACAACAAACAAAAAAAACATCAACAAAAAAACAAACAAACAAAAAAAAAAGCAAAAAAAAAAAACAAAACAAAAAAACAAACAAAAAAACCCAAACCCCCCCCCCCCCCCCCCAAAAAAAAACAACAAAAAAAACAAAACAAAACAAAACAAAAAACAACAACAAAAAAACAAAAAAAACAAAAAAACAACAACAACAAAACAACAACAACAACAAAACAACAACAACAACAAAAAAACAAAACAAAAAAAAAAAAAACACAAAAAAACAACAAAAAAACCCCATACACTTTTCACTTCAGAGTATCATAAACTTTATTCTTATGGTCTTGTCAGAAAGTTTGTGATGCTCTTTCTTCTGGATAATATTAATGTTTTGTTCTGTACTAAAGTATACAAACAATAGTGTGTATACAGATACGATTTTAACCCATTTTAGTCTGGAAACCCCATGTAATTAGCAAACATTGCAGACCCAGATCAGACGCCGCAGAACGCGGCGTCTGATCGAGGTCTACACTATTTGCATCAAATACAGATATTTCCATAAAACAGAATAATAATAATAATCTAAACAGGCACCCTGCTACTGGAGATTAACATTGTGGTAGAAGAGTCCGCTCGACATAAATGGGTTAATAGCAGTATGGAATTATGGCATTTTGTTTTGAAAGTTCAGTCGTAGTTCAGTCGTAGTGCATGAACTAGAGTTTGTGATAAAACGTTTTTTATATGTCTTTTTCATGTGTTTAAGTAACCAATACAACCTCTTTGACTGTTACAAATAGATCGATTACAATAGGAACATTATACAGCAAAGTAGCAGCAAGTATGGTTGTTAACCCAATTAGCGTTGATTTTGCTTCCCTCTTTAATTATTGCAAGTAGATCGATTACAATAAGGCGATCAAGGCGATTCTAATGAGTGCACACAACATACATTTCCATGATAAAGTAAAAAAAAAAATCCCTAAAATATGCCTTAATAATTGTTTTCTTGAGCTATCGGGACTTTAAGACATAACTAAAAGGAGACCAAAAGTGGTACCACTCACTTATGACTGTATTGCCCCTGCTTAGGCTCTGTGCAAGTGAGATCAAAGCTATGACATAAAGTGGTGATTATGAGATCCCACCGGAGGGTGGTAAAGAAGCCACTTAAAGGATCATATATTACCTACGGATCAGATAAATAAACCAGTACTAAATTTTCGTATTTGGCCACTATCTATCTGTAGGTTATTGACAGTATACTAGGTTTTGTTGTGCCCAGTCTCTTATTAGTGATGAGACTAATAACCGAAACACATCTTATTTTTATGTCTGTAAAGGGAAAAGCAATGTTGGTGAAAAATGTATCCGAGAAGCAATATATTAACAAACCATGCATTTTGATGCAAATTTATATCCAAATCGGATAAAAAATAAATACGTTATCAAGGTTTGAGTTTTATGGGCACTGCCACTTTGATTTTTTTGTTTGTTTTGAATATCTAATGAAGTATTATGACGTTATAAATATGCAAAACGTAAATAAATAAGATTTGCAATGATCTCCAACCTCTCTACTTGTATACATAACTTCTTCTCTAGGCATGTTTGGATTTTGGTTTAAACATTACGAAAACATACCTATTCAAATATATTGAAAATTTTACCATCAAAAAATGAAAATTTTCAGATAAAAAATTCTGATCTTTTTCACATTTCTGCTCAAAACTTAGATTGTGGATACTCGTTAGAACCGCCTCGCCAAGGCGGTTCGCGAGGCGGTTCTAACGAGTATCTACAATCTATGTATTTGAGCAGAAATAAGAAAAAAAAATGTATACCCCTGTAAACCCCAGTTTTACTGTATAAAAGTGGGAGTTAAAGGGGGTCAAAATTATATAGGTATGTTTTCGTGATGACTGCATTGATTTTGTCAGAAAGATTTTATTTGTTTGATATTTTGAACTGTTTAGAACCTCATTCAACATTCAAAATGAACACTTTAACTAGTTTTTATCCGATTTTATCAACTTTACATCAAAATGCATGATTTGTCCAGATCTTTCATCTCAAATACATCCTCCACCAGCTTTGCGTTTTCCTAAATGAGTTCGAATCAACCATGGTAAACGAACCATCGATGTTCAAGTCATTGAAGTTTTACTGTATGTTAGACTTCAAAACCTTTTTGATCTCCCCTTGAATAATAATGTTCTAGCAAACTGGAATGACCACAATGGAACTGCAAGTACTTACATTTCCGTAAGACTGTGACCTGACACTATCACAAATTTAATAAAACAAAATAGTCTAATTCTTTTCTTGGTCTTACAAACTAGATTTTATGTGAAATACACGCCAGTAAATGCGATTTAGCCGGCAGTTAAGATATTTTTAATGTCTGCGAACCTCCTGCTCAGACATTTCATATCTACAGAGATTAATTTTATAAGTGCTTTGCATGGCTATTGGGATTTGTAACTTTTATGATAGGCTTCCGTCGACATCCTTTGTATGAGCGTTGGGAGTTGGTTTTATGGTAGTCTTGCGTCAACGTCAAGCGTAAGAAATGTACTAGGGCACAGTATTTCCTAACAGATTGCATGTGCGCCCAGGTCAGCCTGTGCAGCTGCGCATGCTGATCAGAGTCTTTTCAGGGCACTCTGTGGGTAGCCAATGATCCAAAGCATCTTCAGGCGGACAGCG
Source organism: Anodontia alba (assembly GCA_964016985.1). NCBI lineage: Eukaryota > Metazoa > Mollusca > Bivalvia > Lucinida > Lucinidae > Anodontia > Anodontia alba. The sequence goes on from OZ024822.1 coordinate 104,743,367, forward strand.
AAGACTCTGATCAGCACACGCAATCTTGTAGGAAAAGCTGTGCCCCGACTCAAATTATAACTGGGACTGACCATGTGAAATATGCCTTCGAGACATATGTGGTCAGTGAAGGCCCAGATCAGCCTGAGCAACCACGCAGTCAGATGAGGGACTTTGATGTCCGATTTCAGAATCAATGCGTGCTGTAGAATATATTATTTACCGTACTTACCTAAGTATTAGGACACCGCAACGCCTAACTATACTTGTTCTAACTTTTGAACCAGTCTATTTTACTGCCTCGTTGATGAATCTAAAATTTCCTGGGTGAGTGGCCAACAGTGTAAATCCTGATCAGACCTGGGTCTGCACTGTTTGCTCAGGCCTGTCTGTCCTAATACTTCAGGTAAATACAGTCTGGATGTAGAAAATGCCCTTATCCGATTGGCCTGCTTCGTAAGGCGTTTTCGAAATTTTATCGCAGACACAATGCCTTGGTAGAAAAATATAACGTCAGTCTGAAAACATTTTACTGTGTGGTGACTTAGTGTACAAATTTAGAAAATTTGTGGGAAAATCTAACTTTTCTGAGCAATTCAGAAAATTAATTAGCCGTTATAAAAGAATCGGTTATAGCCTGGATATTATGCGGCAGACTGCATGCCTAGTTATCAACCCAGTCATTGTTGATGGCTATGCTTCACTCTTTAATTGCACGACGGCGGTTCGGACCTTAGACTCAATGACAGCCTCTTCGTAAAACTTTAACCAGTGGGTTGGTGCTTGACGATTTGTCTTTGGCTTGGCCCGCCGTGGTTTAACTGTTGGTTTTCATTTACTCTGGCATACAGTAGAATTAGCCATGAGTACTCGCCTTTATTTATCATAGCACTGTGATGAATTTGATTTTTATGTTTTCGCTTTGATGCACTGACTGAGTTGGGAGCCTTTATGCGAACCGAATTTTTATGTTTTTCTGTATTAAGAGTTACATCGGGACCCAGGGAGAAGTTGGCTGGCCGTAAAAGTGCGTTAAACCCTCACCACCCTTCCCCCCCTACCCCCATCTCCGATGGTTTATTCTACTGACCGTTCTAAGTCGGTGGTCCCGGTGTTAGTCTTATTCTTTGTGGCTTTGTGTTTATTCTACGGGGCGATTTGTTTTATGTCTTGCCTTGTGTTATATTTGTTTTTGTGTTTTTCAGTCCTTTTAGCATTGCGATTACATCGCTTGGAGAAGAGAGAGAGCTAGTCTTAGTGCTTTTCGTACGTTTGTTCGATTTGCGTGTTTGGTTTTATCTGTTTCCTCTTCCTCTTGGTGTCTGGGAAGGGCTGCGGTTTGTGATTGTGGCACTCCCTGGACTTTTCTCTTACCCCATTTTTTTTCGCTAGATAACACCTTTTCTCACGGCACAGCTGTAATGGATCAAAATGGTGACTGATCTTGCGGGGTCTACACTGTTTGGCACTCATGCAGTAGTTTTAAGTGAAGTGTGTTAAGAAGTCCCAATATTTAAGTACCGTATAAACCCTTAGCATTTAGACAGACAGGCCCGAGCAAAAAGCAAAACGGGGCGTCTGATCAGGGTCTACAATGTTTGCCACTCAAACAGCAAGTCTTAGACACATCAAAAGGCAGTCGGAATGGTCGCGTGTGGTAAAAAGGTATAAAGGTAAAATACAATCACTTTTTACTGAAGACAAAAACGAAATTTATCAATTAAGAGAGTAATAAGAATATACGAAAAAGCATAAAAAATAAAGCCATACAGACAAGATAATCCGAATACAAAAACCATACACGAGATTGGATCGTTTTCTAAACATGTTCGCGCATCACTTCACTGACTGTCTACTTGTTGAACCTGAAATTACGGAAACTGATAAAACATGTGACTGCGAAAACATGTTTTCATGCAAAAACCAGCATAACCACTTTCCAGTTCACTAAACACAAGCATATGGAGCTATGTATAAAGAGTTTCTGGGTGCCTTAGAGGAACAATGGTGTCACCTGGTTCCCCATGCAGCATCCGGGTAAACACGGATGATTACACATCGATTTTTCTCTCGTCGCTGTCGTCGGCACGTCGGGTTTAGGCTCTTAGGTATCAAGTTTTCCATTTGGTTCCTAACTTTGGCGTTTAGATATACACGCTAGAGGGCACCGAAACCACACAGTTATGGTAAAATGCAGCATTGTTTGATCCGGCAAAATACGGACGTTGAGGAGAGTACGTACACGCGGAGGTAAAATACGGACATAGGTAAACATTAGGGAAAAATATCTGTCACATCATAGTCCTCTAATCTCCACTGTTTAGTGTTTACCTTCTTCTACTCTCTCTTTACTCTTTTATCCCACTTGCTCCTCTTGTCTCCCTCTCCATTGACAAATTTACCACCTCCTCACCTCTGTCTCATGCTCTCCACTTTCTCTTTCTCCTCGCACTCTAACTAATCAATTCCCATCCCTCGTTTCCCATCTCCAGAAACCTTGATTATCTTCTCCTATCTACTTTTCTCCCAATACCACGTTTGGGTCCAATCCTTATAATTGTCAAAAGTTCAGCTAAATACTCGTCAGACTCAACCAGGACTGCTCAAAATCTTTCCTGTCCTTGCTTTTTCCAATTAGTAAAATAATATGTTAAAATGGACAGTTCAGACTTTAGCTTGTAACATAAAAAAATAATTATTTTAATGAGAAAAATATTAACGGGACAAACGTAGCAAGTCTACTACATTTTGAAACTATTTTTCTCCAACAATTTTCATACTGAATACCTATAAACAACCAAAGATCGCTGGGTTTGGTTTCAAGTGATCACTGAATTTTTTTTACATAAATCCAAAATTACGTGATGGTAGTCGAAATAATGCGAAAATTCTTCACCGTTGCAAGGGAAACGAAGTATCTGGAATACGCTTAGTTGAATATCCTAATGATCATCTTAAAGACGAACGGAAAATTAATTCTAAACGTACTGGGCTAATTATTCTATAGATGTTTGTCTACTTACGTCCTTATTTATCACTCTGTCAATATTTACCAGGAACCACCCTACCGAATTGTTCGATTGTAAATCGTCAAGGTTTTTCGGCTTCTCTCTACAAAATGTGACTGGAACCATATAAAAATTAAAATTTATGTATAAATGTTTAAAACATTTCTTATGTGATTCGTACAAAGTAATGGTCAGTGATGGAATGCTGATCTTAAAATAGAATATGGCTTAAGCCGGTGCTAGGAAGTTTCAGTGAGCAGTGTTGCATATTTACCTTGCTGTTAAAGAACAAACTCAATCAAGCCGAGTCTGCTATTTTCTCTTAAATCTTATTTTTTTTTTCTTATTCAGCTGTGGGTACCCGTCAACGTGTTTGATTCATAATGGTTTCAAGGATAGTGCTACCACAGTGTGAGAGGAAGAGTGGGCGTATGTGTGAGATTATGCGTACTTATGATTGTGAGCCATTATTATTATTGGTAAACAGTGGTGGATACATTGAATTGCATCCACCACTGTACCATCGAAATTATTTGTTATTATGCTAAATGAAAGGATTATGTAATGTTGTCCAATCCCTTTGTGTGTTTATGCAATAAAATATGTTTAATCAAGCTTATTTTCTCTTCCTTTGGTGTTTTCTTTGCTCTTAAAGGATCCCTTTTTCTCAGGATTACTCAACTAAGGAATAATGGCAATTCTCAGACCTGTTCTATTTAAAACTGTGCACATGTCGAAAATGTTTGCCGTCATCAGTAAGATCCTACAACAGGATACATTTTGATACTTCAGCTAATATATCAAATGAGAAGCTCTCACGCGATCTTTTCTTGGATGAAAATGTCGATATTAATGTCAGCTCGAACTTTGCAACTGATTTCGTATGCAAATATCGTTTTGTTGACTTAATCATAGGATTGATGTATAGAGCAACATTGTACAGCATAAATAAATCAAAGACGTCCATAAACCAAATAAACTGACTCGTTTTAAGGCTGTCTTTAATTTTAAATTTTGCAATTCTGAGAGGTTCAAATACAGTTACTGTCGCGTGCGCGATACGTATAACAGTTTGGTAAGCAATGATAAAACTTTATTGTGTTTAGATTTTGGATTATATCAGCGTCGAATTATTATTGTCTGTGGATTACTCTGCACATTAAGGGGTTTACGTATAATCGTATCATGCAATGTCACAAATTTAGCTGGTTGTAATTGCACAAAAAAAAAAAAAAAAAAAAAAAAAAAAACCCGACGCGGTTAGTGCGTACTCTATTAACCCTAAATAAATTTAGTCAGACAGACAGTCCTGTGCAAAGAGTATAGACCCAGATCAGACGCCGCAGACCGCGGCGTCTGATCAGGGCCTACACTGTTTGCCACTCTTCCAGTCTTGGAGAAAAGAACAAGTAGTAAAATTTTCGTTAAACTTTTAGGACAGGTATGGTAAAAGGTCCAAATTATGAGGGTAAATATGTATTTGTTGATGTCACAAATATACAAACTGATTCATTAGGAATCCGGGGCCTCGTAATACAAAACATTATATATTCAATTCTGTGAAGCTAATAACAAAAAAAAAAATCACAAGTTTTTAAAGACGTTTGTAGCAGAAAAAATGCCTGTAAAAATAAAAAAAAAAAAATATATATAAAAACAACAACAACAAAACAAAAAAAAACAACAACAAAAAACAAAAAAAACAAACAAATACAAAAAACAAAAAAAAAACAAACAACAAAACACACACACACACACACACACACACACACACACACACACACACACACACACACATACACAAAAAAAAACAACAACAACAAAAACACCCCCCCCCCCAAAAAAAAAAAACACACACACAAAAAAAAACAACAACAAAAAACAAAAAACAAAAAAAAAAAAAAAACAACAACAACAAAACAACAACAACAACACAGTCAATGAATGCATGACACTACAAGTATATATGGTTTGTGGCTTGGTGTTGAAATAATATTACACAATATTTAAAGCAAAGCATAACAAACAGCGTTTTGTTGAAACGTGCCCGTTACATTTTCCATGGAGTCATAACTTTTATACCTCACCCACACACTCCTCGCACCAAATTAAAGAGAATGAGATGGTTGTCTCTTCATAATCAGTCCCCCTATCGGATTTTTTAGATACTTTAAAACATAAATATAAAACATATATATACTTCTATTTTTTTTTTTTTTTTTTTTTTTTGCTTCACTTACTTTGCACCTAACTCCATGCGTTCATGAGTCAATGAACTGCAAAAACCACATCATCAACAACAACGACAACAAAACACACGCACACACGCACACGCACACACACACAGACCGTTTATATTTTGCACAAAAAGTAATATTCGGCTTATTGTTATTCTTTTATGCAATTTTTAATGACAAGAATCCATCATTTACAAAGTTTTAAGAAGTTTGACTGGTTTGAAACAAGTTGTTTACGAGTAAGTTCGTCTGGGCACTGCTTCTAAAACTGTACATAATCTCTAAAATGCTTTTGTACCCATTTTGACAAATAGTTGCACACCAACACTATTATGGCAGATCTATTGGGTTCTATAACATTTGCGTTGGTGGTGTCATTATTTTGCATTTGACCGTAGAGTTGGACTCTCTAATTTATTTGAACCTTAACGTGAGAAAACGTAAATGTGCGTCCAACGAAGACTCAAATCAGCCTGCGCATCCGCGCAGTCTGATCAGAGTCTTCGTTGCCCACATGAAGAAACTCTGCGCCCTTGGCTGTCCAAAATGAGCCCAGTGAAGATTCTGATCAGACTGCGCGAATGCGCAGGCTGATCCGAATCATCGCTGGGCGCACATGTCCGAATGTATCTTTCGAAACGTTGCGGTTCATATGCGGTAGTTCCTGATATTTAGGAACGGCATTTACAGTTGTATCGAAGATACCGTTTTCTTTTGTTCCTCGTGCCTACATTGTTTAGGATTTCAACGTGTAATTGACTAATTCAGTAGCTGCAACATTTACGATCTGTTAGATTACTTGAACGATGAAGCAAGTCGCCAAAAAGGTGACTGTCAGGATTTTATTTTTACCTATTTTCATTGATCATCTTGCATTGACATTGATGGGGCTATAAAGCGTAATGTTGGGTAAAAGTATTTAATTGTCGAATATGTTTCAGTTTAAATAATTAACCTATTCATGTTAAGGTGATTTGATAAACTTGGTGAATTTTCTTCATTTTAATTAGCTGTGGTGATTTTGGTTTTTATCCATTATGTAAGCTTTTTAAAAGAAGGACTACTTTGTGGCTTCCTGGTTTGCTTTTCTGCACACCAAGCACCTTCTGAAAAGGTATATACTCCAAACGGAAAGAATTTGCCAAAGGAACAAATCTGCTAGGGAAGCAAATGTTTTCCTTTTGGAGTAGACCCATTCTCAGAAGGGAGGAAAAACATTTTGGACAGAGTTACCCCCCATTCTCCTTACAATGTCCCCCAAATGAACTATGCAAACTGTACAGACCTGTAGATCAGATGCCGCAGAACGCGACTTCTGATCAAGGTTTGTACTATTTACCCTGACATTAGTAATTACCCAGCTAGCATTCTACGTAAATCTACATCGGGCCGTCATGGGCCCGTCAGCTACCCTGACGGGCCGATGACGGCCCGATATAGATTTACGTAGAATGCTGACTGGGTAACAACATCACAACAAACAAAGAGATAAAGGCATTAAAATAAGCCGTGTCTCAGTCATTAGTGTTATCACTGACAACAAAACCTAGAATACTATAAAAAACACACACACAAAAAAAAAAAACAAAAACAAAAAAAAAAAAAAAAAAAAAAACAGTACGCAGGTAGAGGCCTATTAGTGGAGAGTACTTGCTTGTTTATCTGTTCCATAGGTAATATAATATAATATAAGCCGGGGCCCAGCAGTAGTCCTACTAAACATATTACCCTTCAGAAGGCATCTTTACAAGCCCCCTGCCGTGAGCTTATAATCACCAGTTAATGACATGTCTCTCTTGCACCTAACTAGGGGCAATAAAATCATTTGTGAGTGGTACTACTTTTGGTCTCATTTTATGTTTTAGCACATGTTACTATATAATACCCCTCCTCCTCTCTTTCGTCTTGCAAGATTTAAGAGTCTACCGTAGCTCTCTGTGTTCATTATACTATGTAGCATGAAACATTCCATGCTCCCGTATTTCCTCTAAATATTCGGATTCAAACTCCTTACCTAACTTTTTCTAGCATTTGAACAAGTCCATTTTACTACCTTCAATGTGTCTAAACAAATGCTGGATGTGTGGCAAACAGTGTAGACGCTGAACAGATGCCGCATTTTGTAGTGCTCTGATCTGTGTCTATACAGTTTGCTCGGGCCTGTCTGTCCCAATACTAAGGATTGATACGTTATTACTGTCATTTAAAAGACCCCTTGATCGTTCAAGTAGACAAGTGCCATGACTTATTTACAACGGGGATGTTATACAGAAATTGTCAAATTGCTTTGGTCTCTATATATAAATTCCTGAATGTCGTGGCAAACGATGCGAATCCCGATTTGTTCTGATCTTGGACTGCACTGTTTGCACAATTCAATTTTAATGCGCTATGTACTAACAAGTTTTTCTTCGACTAGTCCCTGTGATGGGGCCTGTTTGTGTGTGGATATTTTGTCGAAAGTACACTGAAATCGTAGCCATTACTGAATTAGATTTTTACCCTCTCTGCACTAATAATTTGATCTTTAACGTTTACCATTCTCTCGGGTAATTCACAGACGACAAATTGATAATATTTTTTCTCATTTTTCCCAGAAAACAGGTTTTAACATTTCATACAAATTTTCTCCAAATGGAGACAATTTGCATGAAATGTCAAAAACCTGTTTTCTGGAAAATATAGGAAAAATATTGTAAAATGTCGTCTGCTGAATATTTTTTAGCAGAGTGCTAAGCTATAAAAAAGCAGCCTGTGCAAAAACCAATTTTCCAAAGTAGTTTAAAACGTTTTGCATTTAGTCTATGCGGTTCACGGGGAATTGATGGACTTTCAAGGGAGACAACTCTGTCAACATTGTTTTTACCTCCGATCTAAAAAGAAGTCCACTTTAAAAGGAAAAAATAATTTAGTTGCCACCCCCCCCCCCCTCCCACACACACACCACACACACACGACCCCGCTCGCCTCCCCGCCCCCTTTCAGTTGGGGCTTGGTGTGCAGGAATGTAAACAGGACGTCACCATTGTTGTCCCCCTTGTAAAAAGGCGGGTCCCCTCAAGGATATTTGATGTTAAGTGAGCTGTTATGTCAGAAAACGTCAAAATCTTGCTGCGCGCCTTTTGGATAGCCACGGATGCAAAGATTCTACATGCGCACAGCGAATCTTGATCAGACTGCGCGGATGATCAGGCTTATTGGAGTCTTCGTTCGGCGAACTTGTTTAAAGGTACGACTTGTCACGTTGTGACACAGATATAATTGAAATATGAGGCGAGAGTGTAAAGAGTTAAACCCTTTCAGCTCTGTAAACCAAAACCGACACTTTTGCAAACAGTGTAGATCCAGATGAGACGGCTCGTAACAAGCCGTCTCATCAGGATATACACTGTTTGCCATTCTGTTTCTGATTTTGAGTGACATACCGGTTTGTAACAATGGGTATGTCCAAATCCAGAGTTGGAAGAGTCCACATCAGAAACACAGGGATGAAAGAGTTAAAGGGGAGCATGGTAACTCAGTGTTTAGTGCACTGGCCTCTGGTGCTAGAAGTGGTCCCAGTAAAATACATGTATTCTGATTCTGGATACACTTCCAAGGGAGGCAATTCCACTTGGGAACAAATTCTTTCCTTTTAGAGTAGACCGCTTCTCAGAGACTTAATCCTGTCCGTCTCTCACGAAAATCAGGTCAATATTATTGAAACATTCAATTCAACGTTCCGATATTAAGATGACTTACTTAATGCTGATAATGTTTTTTTTTTTTGAACAAATGGTTGATACAATTTATCCAAAAGAACTGTAGTTAAATAAAACTAATCCCTCTAACACCGAAGCACCTTTTCTGGATTTAACTTTATCAATATCTAATGACATAATCTCTAAATAAAACTATGAGAAACGAGACGACTTTGATTTTGATACTGTAAATTTTTCAGTTTTAGAAAGCGCTGTCCGTCGTGCTACACCATGTGGTGTATACCCAGCTAGCATTCTACGTAAATCTACATCGGGCCGTCATCGGCCCGTCAGCTACCCTGACGGGCCGATGGCGGCCCGATATAGATTTACGTAGAATGCTGACTGGGTATATTTCTGCGTTAATTCGTTTTATTAGAGCATCTAGTCAAGTCAGTGACTTTAATAATCGCAACAAGATTTTAACAGTTTTACCGCTAAATACCGTTATCATAAACTACGTAAAACATTTTCTAAGTTCTGTCGCCTTCCTTCTGAATTAATGTCCAAGTATAACGTAGGTTTGAAAACATTTCTTTAAGAGGGTCTGTCCGAACCTGAATTTTAAGACGACTTTGTCTATAAATTCAGAAAGATTGTTGGCAAAACTGATGTTTCCGTGCAATTTGAAAAGATTGTCATTCGCTACAAAAATATGTTGCAACATAGATATTTTACGGCAAACCGCATGCATGGTTGTTAAATCAATTATGGGTGTGCTTCCGCCTTAAATTTCTTACGACATGACAGTCGTAACAAAGGAATGAAGCATAGCTGAAAAAAATTCCCGCCTGTCCGTGGGATTTGAACCTGGTCTGTCCTGATAAAATTCAGTGCACTAACCACTGAGCCAAAGAGTCGACTCCCTGACGCAGTTGTCAGAGATGATTGAATATATACCTACAAGCTATGCATAATCTGCCAAGGCAGATAATTGAAGGTAGAAGTGCTAGGCCGTAACACGCCCCCTTTTCAAGGAAGTCATCATTTATGATGACTTGAAGCCATTTTCGGCGAAGTTAAGTCCAACTCGGACGAGCCCACATCTTACGACATGAAAGTTGTGACAAAGGAATGAAGCATGGCTGAAAAAATTTCCCGCATGTCGTGGGATTCGAACTCGGTCTGTCCTAATAAAAATCCAATGCCCTAACCACTGAGCCAAAGAGTCGACTCCCTGGCACAGTTTGCTTGTTTATGTTGAGGTTTTACGGCCCAGTCAACCCAGTGGGGTCATTCGAGCACGGTCAGTTTACCTAACCACACGTTTACTGGGCAGGCTTAGTCCTCTAAGCGGTTAACCAGTATTGTGCACATTCTTTCGCCAGAAAATGACAACTGCCCTTCTTGAATCAGCGGAAGGGAGAGAATGACCGTAGAAAATATTTCATGGTCAATCTCCACGAAAGAATGTTGCCGACCTCGACGGGGGTTGAACCCGCGACCTCCTGGTCTCCAGTCGGACGGCGCATCCAACTGAGGCCGGCTCCCTGGCGCAGTTGTCAGAGATTGAATATATACATACAAGCTATGCGTAATCTGCCAAGGCAGATAATTGAAGGTAGGAGTGCTAGGCCGTAACAAATTGCACGACGCTGGGTCGTCCTCAGTCTAAATGACAACTGCCTCCTCAATCTGTTTCAGATGGTTGGCGCCTGACTGTCAGTGTCTGTGGTCGGGCGCATCGTGGTCCTGTTTGTGCTTTTTTGGCGTGTGTTCTAGCTTCAGGTCGCCATTGAGCCCTTTGTTTTGTTTCATCACAGTGTCTTTGATTATATGTGTTTCACTGTGATGTTTCACAGATTAGGCAGAGGACACGTATACGGACCGAACATATATATGTACAGTGGAACCTCAATGGCTCGAACATCTTTGGGACCATGGAAATTTGTTCGAGATATGGGTAGTTTGAGCCACTGAAGGTTAATCATGGCACCAGTTCAGGAAGCAAATAGCGATAATTTAGGGAAATCGTTTCGATTTTCTACACAACGATTGTATGGTGAATGTACTCATTAGAATCGCCTCGATGAGGCGATTCTAATGAGTACATACAACATACAATCCCATGATAAAATAAGAAAAAATCCCTAAATATTTGTTTTCTTGAGCTATTGGAAGAATTTTGTAGGGACTGAAAAACGAGTTCGAATCATCAACGGTAAACGAGCCATCCGTGTTCAAGCCATTGAGGTTATACTATAATTTGGAACTGCATCGGAGAGAAGGGTGAGATTTCGCAGGGATAAAACCCCCAGTAAATTTCCTACTGACAATTCCAAGGCGATTCTTCTTTGCAGTACTTCTTTGTTTGTGCGTCTGTTGTTTTATATGTGAAGTTTGTGTTGTCTTTATTTGTTCCCCATCTCTCCTGCTTCGTGATTGGGACATTTCCTTAGATTTTAGAATGTAGGAAAGCCCACATGCAGTCACAAAAAACTGCATCAAGAAAACGTGCCTATAAAATTTTGACCCCCTTAAACCCCACTTTTATAGAGTAAAACTGGGGTTTACATGGGTATGCATTATTTGGCTTATTTCTACTCAAAACATAGATTGTGGGTATTCGTTAGAACCGCCTCGACGAGGCGGTTCTAACGAGTACCACAATATGCTTTGAGCAGAAGTATGAAAAATATCAGGATTTTTATCTGAAAAGTTTCATTTTTTGGTGGTAAAATTTTCAGTATATTTGAATAGGCATGTTTTCGTAATCGTCTTCCTCGTAAAACTTGGCACACGATCAAAAAAACAAAAACAAAAAAAAAAACAAAAAAAACAAAAAAAAAACAAACAAAACCAAACAACCTCCCCCCCCCCCGCAAAAAAAAAAACAAAACAAAACAAAAAAAAAAAAAAAAAAAACAAAAAAAAAAAACAAAAAAAAAAAAAAAACAACAACAAGAAAACAGTACATTAAGAGCATCGAAGAAGAGATGTCTCAAAACATGCAAAAAGTGGAAATTCAGATCACCCTGCACATCCTGCTCACAATGTCAGCATAGTCTTTACTATCAATTTATACATTTTATAGTACAGTCATCCCCTCGTTACAACAACTGCATTTGTTCCCAAAGACGTTGCCATTAAATTGAATTTGATGTTGTACAGAAAATCTAGTGAGCAGATTGATATTAATAAATGTCTTGTTTTGTTCTTATCTTCTCAATATTTTATATATTTGTTAGAATCGTCTCACTTAGGCGATTCTAACAAAAGGCGATTCTAACAAATATAAAAAAAAAACATATGTTTCTTTAGTTTAAACAATATTTATTCGTTCTTAGAAAGAACATTATATATTTCTTTAAAGTATGAAATACAATATCATTGCATAATTTGTAACTAATTCTTACGTCTTAAGCGAAGGATTCGTGACAGTCAAATTGTCATCATAATGAATTTTGTCGTTGTATCAAGTGTTATCTGTGTCGACCTTAAGTGGACAGCGAAGAGCTCTGTTCCGCCAGCGTCTTCAGTAGCCGATCTGTGCGGCTGTGTTGGCTAGTCTTCTGTTTTTTTGTTTGTTTGTTTTTTTTTCGTCATAACTGAATATTGCATCATTTTTTGAACGCTTTAACATATACCGGGTTTCGAGAAAGTGATTGGCATTTGAGCTCGGATTAAGACTGTTCAAATAGCTTCCGATGGACCCGACAAGAAATAATGCAACGAAACAAACATGTGCGATCGCTGCTGTTGCGTGTTTTTTTGTTTGATTCCATTTAAAAGTCTCATCGAAAAAGAGCCCGAAAAGCATAACACAACAACCAAAAAAAAAAAAAAAAAAAAAAAAAAAAAAAAATCGTATTTAGTGCGTTATATACAATGCCGTTATTCCGCGAAATGAAACCAACGAAAATTTGGACTAAATGCTTATTCCAGGGCAACAACAATATATATCACGTGATGTCATGTAAATACGCTACAGCCCGTTTTAAGAATTTTAAACGTAAGTATATCCAGTTAACCACGGCTTCAACAGGTACATGCACGAGAAATTCTGAAAAAAATGTAATTTATCACATGACCGTCAAGTTATTCAGTGAAATAACCCATGTCATAAAAATCATATAACCACACGTGTAATAACACCTGCAAGGCTTCCCATTGGTTAGCCTAATTACCCTCATTAAGTTTCGTATTACTCTGCAACCAAGATTGTGTCCGCGTTCGCCGATACAACTTTCACATTTGGAACAGGTCCTGCCTTCAATTTTGAGATGAACGATAAATGTCAGACCGATGAGGGGGAGCCACAAAACAATCACAACGTGAATAACACGGCTACCAGAAATATTCATGGTGGTTAAAATTCGATGTTTTCTGGCAACATATTTGGAGGCACTTTCAACATCGATATCGTCAAACCGTCAATGAAAAAAAAAATCACCTCCTCCAAAAAAGCATTGGAGGATGACATGACTTAGACAGTCAATAAATGTGTGAAATTAAAATACAAACTGCAGTTAAAATGTTTTATAGTCTTGAAATCTGTCATTTACTTGAGTGTGTCAAACACCGTATCAACTGTATTGATCAAGGTATATGACCTTTAAATACGACAGCTGACTGTGGGGATTTCCCTACTGATACTCAGTGACGTATTGATTCGCTGAATGACGTTGTTCAGTGGAATATTTAGTTTTGAATTGATATATTCAAATGAAATATTTATTAGCTCAAATAAAAATCATCATTATTTCCTACAGTTTAACGAAGTAATAAATAGCATATTTATCTTGTTTCTAGTTATTTTCGATACTTATCAAATAATATGCGAACTATTTTTTTGTTATATAGTACTATTGAATCCTTGGTAGTGAGTTGTTCCGCTTAGCTATGGAAAGCCGTTATCTTTAAAAATATATTTTGTGCATTTTTTTGTCATCGAAAGTGCCATGTGATAAACAGAATCTTACATTCGTGGTCATTTAATATGAAATTTGTGAAACTCGTTGGGTAATTTCGGTATTTTGCTCGCCAAGGCTCGCGAAATACCGAAATTACCCAAACGTTCCATAAATTACATATTAATTGACCACTCATGTAAGATCCTCTATTTCGACGCTGCAACGTCATGACGTTGCGATGACGTCAAAACGACATTATTGATACGTTGTATGATATACGGGCGTATGCTGATCTGCTCTCAGTTGTTTGCTTATGAGATAAGGTACGTTTCTGTCCTTTGCGGCATAACTGGGTTGTACTGTAGACACTCCAATAAATTAAGAGGTGATTTGGTGAGATTTGCACTCTCAGCGAGAAAGTAATAAAAAGATTACGCAGGCAAGAACAACCACTTTATGTAATCAAAGGCTCAGTGAAAGAAACACAATTGTTATTATCAAATTTACTTGAGTCCCTATGGGCCGTTCTTTATTCCTTTTCTATATAATTACTTAGGTTTATCAAGTGAGGTTTCAAGTGTCAGCGAATAAATGTTTTCTTCAAAGCCATTACTTCACAAAATTGCCAGTTTTTTCTTTTTTTTTCTGCGATTTCCATTAATAGATATTTAATACACTAGCATTCAGTCACAATCTATCTATCTTTCTATCTATCTATCTATCTATCTATCTATCTATCTATCTATCTATCTATCTATCTATCTATCTATCTATCTATCTATCTATCTATCAACCTACCTACCTACCTACCTACCTACCTACCTACCTACCTACCTATCTACCTATCTATCTATCTATCTATCTATCTATAGGACGGCCCTCGGACCTGTAACAAGGCCAATATGAAAACATCCATTTAATAACATTAAAAAGTAGTTCTCCTACTGACAGTTCTGAGGCGCTTTTGCTGGTACACTTTGTGCGTCGGTGGTTTCATACGTGGTGTTTGTTCAGTCTTATCTGTACCTAAGTTCTCCTTTGTTGATACCCTCTTCGTGATTTTTTGCAGTTTCTGGATATCTTCACTTATATTTTTCGTCGTGAGACGTACTATTCTCACTTTTGGTCTAGTTTTTACGCTATTCCATTGGTCAAGATAAGAAACGTGTCGTAATTCAGCCAATGGTATTGGACTTTCTTGAATAAATTAACTTACGGCTTTCTCCGAAGTTTAACGGAGTTAAAGAAGCGCTGGGTGTTTGCTAGGTTCCAGTAAAGAAGTTTTTCTGCAACTGAGTTGCAGTTTACATAATTACCGGCATTAATTAAAAAAAAAAAAAAAAAAAAAGGTGGGGGAGGGAGTGGGGTGGCGGGGGTGGGGGGGCGTGGCGGGGGGGGGGGGGGGGGGAGTGGGGGTGAAGAGGGGAGAGGTAAATTAGGTTATACGCAGGCTATCTGTTAGTTTTGCAGTTGTTTATGGTAGACCTATATAATCAAACGGATAAAATAACACTGTAGGTATTTGCATTGACCTTTTTTATGATAGATAATGCTGAATGATGGCTGAAGATAACAAAAAAAAAAAAACCCTGGCGCCTAAGATCTGATCGAACCTTTCAAACCGGGGCTAAGCAGAAAAGCAGACACACAGTGAAGAAGCCGGCCTCGGTAGCTCAGTTGGATGCGCGTCCGACTGGTGATCAGGAGGTTGCGGGTTCGACCCCCGTCGGGTTGGCAACATTCTTTCGTGGAGAATTATCATTAAATATTTTCTTCTGTTATTCTCTCCCTTCCGTGGTTCAAGAAGGACAGTTGTTAGTTTCTGGCGAAAAAATATGCATAATACTGTTTAACAGCATAGAAGACTAAGCCTTCCCAGGAAACGTGTGGTGAGTTAAACATACCGCGCTCGACATGAACCCATTGGGTTGACTGGATCGTAAAACCTCAATACAAACAAGCAAACACAGATTAATACAAGTCTTCTGACTTTCTTCTGAATCCCATTTGTATACATTACCAATGTTTGTACTAGTTTATATTATTATATTGAATTTATACAAATAAAATCTGATTGAACCAAACAAATAAACACAGTGAAGAAGAAAGAGACTATTTGTACATTAATCGTGTCTCAGAAAATCCTCGCAAACTGCGGTAAAATAAACATAATTATACATGTAAACGAGGGTGCAAGATAAAAAAAATCTGATTTAGGCTTTCGGCGCTTGTGTCGGAAAGATATTTTAGACGTTAGAATTAAAGTGTTTGAACTAAGCTATTTAAGATAAAACAACAACAACAAACACACACACACACACACACACACACACACACACACACACACACACACACACACACACACACACACACACACACACACACACACACACAAAAACAAAACAAAAAACAAACAAACAAACCGGAGACCCTTAAATAGAAATGAAGTTGACCAATGAAATATGTAAAAGAGTACACTAGGCATAAATGGGTTAATCATGCAACTGGGCAACATAGGCCCTGATCAGTCCGCGCGATTGCACAGTCTGAACTGGGCCTTCAGTGCCCATATGACACATGGGATAATGTCTCACTTTGAGCATCATATGACATTATTTTGGGCAACGTGAAGCAAACAATTGTCTTCGAACATGTGCAGAATGCACACATTCAGATTCATACCGCGCAAGCGCAAAGTCTCATCCAGGCATTTGCCCACCATTAAAACATTTCATATTGTCCAATGATTCTGTTATCGGACAGCAAAGGCCCTGATCAGACTGCGCTGAGATTTATATATATTCACTGGTCTTATTTGAACAGTTGGAGTTTAGTTTTGATCAATGCTTTTACAGCTGTTCTGTTGAGTGTATTAAGGTCCATGAACTGTTTTATGTTTCCACTTTGCGTTTTTTTTGCTGAAAAAAGGTAGCGACTGACTGGGCCGCGACATGCGTAAACGTGTTTTCGCGCATGTGCGGATAGCGATGGCCCAGATCAACGTATTCTGATCTTCGCTGTCCGCTGACAGAATCGTTAGACATGATAAAATATATCATTTGAGAACAAATGCCCGGATGAGACTTTGCGCATGCGCGGGATGATCTGAAACTGCGCATTTTGCGCATGTTTGAAGGTACTTTTATCGCTTGACGCAGCCCAATTAATCTATAGTAAGATGAGAATGGAGGGGGCGGGACGCAAATTTATGACATTTTCAAGAATTTGTAATCTGAAATGAATTATTAGAACTTCCCGTATAAAAGGTCTAGTTTTTTTTAATATACATTGTAGATTCGGTGTGTATTTTGTGGCCTCACGAGGTCGTTTTGTGATATCAATGCTTAGAACTATTGATGACACAACATAGATTTTGCGACATCATAACACTTAGACTGATTAGTGAAATGGTGCTCCATACAGAGTATGATAGTTCGTCAGTTCCGAACTCCTTATATCATATATATAAAAGACAGAGTAAAATATGACACCAATCCCAACTTTCTTTAAGTCAATGCTGCCAAAATAATATCAAAGCAGGACAGGGTGCTTTGGAATGTAAATTAAACCTCACCATTCTCTGGACATATTCAGCAGACGGCAAATTGATGACAGTTTTCTTATTTTTCCCAGAAAACAGGTTTTGCATTTCATGCAAATTGTCTGCAATGGAGACAATTTGCATGAAATGTCAAAACCTGTTTTCTGGGGGAAAATACGGAAAATATTTTGAAATGTCGTCTGCTGAACTTTTCACCAAAGATACACAATAGCATTCAGTTTGACACAGTCTATTCTTGCGTGATAATAAAAAAGATGCGATCTCTTTTTCGCAACAGCGCTTTAAGAGGTACTCTAGTTTCACGTTTAGGAAAAATGCACTTTTAGGGAGGCAACGCCGCCACAATTGTTTTGTCTTCGTTCTGAAAGGTCTGAAAAGGGTCTACTCTAAAAAGAAAAAAAAATGATCTCCATGTGAGCAAATTCTTTCGTTTAGAGAAACCTTTGGGAGAAAATTCGCAGTTTGATCAGAGTCTTCGCCGATCGCATGTGCCTTCTACAGGGTCCGGGCTATCAACAGAGGGATAAACGGGAACCCTTGCCATACTGGCGGGATGTACAGGCTGATCTGAGTATTTTCTGGTCACACATTTTCATTAGTTTACTGCTTTGCTTTGCTGCCCGAGTCCTTTATAGTGGATTTATCGAAGTGAAAATTCGCTTCTCGCCCAATCAAAATGCACAAAATAAGTATTACCCTATTGAATTGGAAACTGTAAAGGCTGGCTTGTCTTGACTGTTTGTGAATTGCATTAAAGCTGACGCATCCCCTAATTTCAGTTTTGATTGTATATATGCTAAGAATGACATTTGGCTGGCGAGTTCAGTGGTGAAAACTCCATTGAAATATTCCAAACGCTTACAGAGTTATTAAGATTTCGTTTTCGATCATTTGCATCTCATTAATATTCATGAGGAACCAATGATGTCATTGGTTCGTATTAATAAATTTAAATTTTTTTAAAAAAGTTAATTTGAAAATATTTAGGGAATGTAAGCAGAGAGAAACAGATATCCTCCATATTTGTATGCAGGGCTGCAGTGCTTATATTGCATTTTCATATTCAGTTTGACTTTTAAATAACTTTTCTAGCTTTATAAAAAATTAAATCTAAGTAAAATTTTAGAATTATGGTGCTGTCCGTTAACATTGCACACCTAAGGCAAATGTAGCCCGGCCTAGTTAAAAGCATTACAAACATAAACAAAACTTACCGACGAGACGTTTTCTTGGTCCAATTACTCAACCATGGCAGTATAAAAAATTGCATTTTTGTTTTCATTTGGTGACGTAACAGGTTTAAAAGCTTAACCCCCGTGACCAACTGCGGATGATTTTGTCCCCCAACATTGCGCACAGGTTCAAAACGTGCATAATTTAACGGTAAAATGATATTTTATTTACAGTGTAACAAGATTTGTTACACATAATATAACTACGTGATTTATTACACATCAAAATATGATGTCATAAGAGTAGCAAGTATGGTAGCACTTAAGTGTCGTCACGCTGTTAATTTGACAGCAAGAAAACACACTTTGTAAATGTTAGATATTTTGCATGTAAAATGAATAATTTATCTTATCGAATGATCATTGCAATGAGAATATTTGATTAATAGTTCCTACTGACATTTACTACATACAAACTTAGCTGAACCCGAAAGACTTTGAACTAGCTTTGTTTATGATGTCTGTCGTAACATCAGTGGAGTGTCCATCGTACAGCAGGATGCAGGGCCTTGTAGACATGTGCAGAAGGAAATGATTCTCAAACCAAGTTTAGATGTACCCAACCTAGACAGACATCACACCTTCCCCAGTCAAATATGACAAGGGCAATTTTGGGGGCATTTGGGGCATAGCACTGCCCACAGATGATGCAAGGTACACTGTCTTCAAATATTTCCTCATTGTCATCATCATATTGAAAGTCCTCATTCCTTTGATTCTTTCTTTTCCTACTTTTCACAGGCCCCTATCCTCGGTGGGAATCTGGCAATGGCCCTTTCGCTTTTTTCATGGGTTGTTTCGACTTTGACTCTTCATTCCCATCACTAACTGAACTCTTTACTATTTTGTTTGGAGTCATACTCAGTGGCTTTCTCTTCTCTTACATGATTTCTTCAATAAAACTCTCTTTAGTTATTGCTGCCCCCTCTGGCGGAACGACACTTTTTCTTACTGAGACATTCTTTTCTTTGATGGCCCTTTCAACTTTCTGTACTTTCTCAGACAACAGTACCTTCACTGCCCTAGTGTCTTTCCTTTCTTTCCTGTTAGCAGGCTCTGCAGTGGATTAGATCACACATTAAGCTGAGACAACACAATATCTGGATTGAACGGGAAAACCCCTGTTTTCCGGAATGCAGCCATAATGTTTGGAATAGTCATACTACTTTTGTATGCAGATGCAATTAGTTTTGGCAGGTCATTTCTGGTTACAAATTTATGACAGTCAGAGAAAAAATGTCTTTCTTAAAAGCCAAAACATCAAGTGGCTGGAGTATATGGCTTGTGTGAGCAGGTAGAACGGATGCACGTCGTTATCTCTAGCTTTGTTCATGATGTCTGTCGTAACATGAGTGGAGTGTCGATCGTACAGCAGGATGCAGGGCCTTGTAGAAACATGCAGAAGGAAATGATTCTCAAACTAATCCAAAAAAGTTATTGAATTAGACAACAGATGTACTGTACTTTGTTCCTTCAATGCCTCCACTTTTAAGTTCTGCAGTTAAACGCTTTTCCTTGTAAATTATATATGGGGGAAGGACTTCACCAAAATAACATTACCAGCTGCTATGACTGTTATTGTTAGTGACTTACTAGCAGTAATTGCCACTGGGTCTAGTCCAACTTTTCCCAACACTTTTGGAGGCTTATGATCAAGTGTCAGTCCTGTTTCATCAACATTCCAAATTGCAGCTGGTTTATTCAGAAGATAAGCAGATTTCAGTACAGATTCAAGATTTCGGTAATAAATGGACACAGCATCTGATGACACACTGTCTGCTCAAAACTTTTCTCTCTTTTTAGGATTGATCATTTTCAAGTCTGGAAAACGTCCAATGAATCCAAAGAACCAATGTTTTGTAGGTTTCACGGTCCTTCCTGTCACTGACGCCGTGTTTTAAGAGATTTCTAGGATCTGCCATCTGGTACAACCGTATCCCAAACTTGCCATTCAAATGCAGTGATCAGCTAGCTGCCTCTCCTCACTCTCACTGAAGAATGTTGGATGGCCAGGGTTAGTCAGTCTAAAGCGCAATGTCGACAGGCACACCATACATTCTTCAGGCACCCCTGATGGAGCTCCAATTAGCTGTAGCCTGGATAGCCCTGGTCACTGCTGAGGGGCTATATACCTGTTAGTCACGCTTTATAGGCATAACTCTCCTACAGAAATAATCTGAAAAAAAAAGGTAAGAGAAAAGTCCAGGGAGTGCCCAATCACAAACTGCAGCCCTTCCCAGACACCAAGATGAAAAGGAAACCGACAAAACCAAACAAGCACAAATCGACCAAACGTACGAAAAGCAATAAGATTAGCTCTCTCTTCCCCAAACGAGGTAATTGCAATGCTAAAAGGACTGAAAAACACAAGAACAAAATAACACAAGATAAGACATAAAGCAAATCGCCTAGTAGAATTAACCACAAAGCAACAATTAGTAAGACTAACACCGGGACTACCGCCCTAGAACGGTCAGTAGAGTAAACCACCGTGACGGGGGGGGGGGGGGGGGGGGGGGAGGGAGGGGGGGGGCGGGGAGCGGGGTGTTTAAAGCACTTATACAGCTAGCCAACTTCACCCTGGGTCCCGATGCTAATCTTAATACAGAAATACATAAAAATTCGGTTTTGCATAAAGGCTCCCAACTCAGTCAATGCGTCAAAGCGAAAACATGAAAATCAAATTAATCACTATAATAAACAAAGACAAGTACTCATGGCTAATTTTACTGTATGCCAGAGTAAATGAAAACCAATAGTTGAACCACGGCGGGCCAAGCCAAAGACATGTCGTCAAGCCTCAACCCACTGGTTAAAGTTTTAGGAAGAGGCCATCATTTAGTCTGAGGCACAAGAAATAAAAAGCTAGTAAATCTCTCATACTCCCAAAATTGGACTGAAGTGTGGGAGTGGGACTATGATGGCGGGGGTGGGTGGGAGAGAGGTAGGTTAATGCACCCGCCCCCTCCCCAACATCTTATAGACCCTTCCCATACTTCATTCCCTTCTCATATATACCAAAATTCGAAACACTAAATTCTATTCTATTCATTTTTATAACTTTGACATGGTAATTATTGGCCTCCGTAGACTGAAAAGCGGTGTCAGACGTTTTCCCACCACATTCTGACGTCTTTTGTGGGGCTTTCCATACGTTTCCAGCGTCTGCGCACAGCAGAAATTCAATATCAATAAATGGATTGTTTTTGCAAAAATATGCAATAAGAAACATGGAATTTCGCATAATATGATAGAATATTACGGAATAAGTACAAATTTAGTGCCAGGTAAGTGAATTTAATTCGATTCTATATTGCTGTGTTTGCTTTTCTGTGTTGACCTTGATTTTGTATTTCTAAAGAAAACCACATATTATGCAAATGTCAAATTTTACCGGAGTGATCCAAAACATATATAACCATTATTTCGGGACTGAATACCATATAAAAAGCGAATAAATAAACAAAACCAAAGAAAATTTCAAACTTTTGATGAAATAAGATTTTAATCATATTGATCTTCTACCTTGTACAGTTAAGCCCGAGCCTTGAGGACAATATCGGCGGACGAATACGAATACCACAGTAAAACGCGTCAAATTTACAGCGTTTGGTAAAAGGTGTAACCCGAGCCGCGGTCCTACTTAACACCGAAAAAGACATTTTCCACCGACAACGACCTAGTTTTAGAGGCCTGTAAAATTTCAGGCAACGACATTCATCAGCACTCTCAATGCTTTGATTTCTTTATGTTGTGATTTATAGGTCTTGTTGTATGACGATGTAATTCACACATTTTCTATCTGTACGTACAATAATACTGAGTACCTGACCGGTGTCAATTTCTGTCTAGACAAGGGTATAGCTATGTAATTTACATGCGTCAAGACGGCCAATTCTGATATGTCAATAACGCTTCTGGTTTATAATCTGGACCATCTCATGATAAAATCCCTCTTCGTTGCGCCTGCGCATTCGCCTGGACTATATCTAGATCATTTCACAGCGACTGTTCTCTAACATATCCAGAAATCTGATTTACTAATTAAGTCACTAATTAATAATACCATTCCAATGCGGTTATTCTGTATAGTTCTTATTTGTTTGTGCGTCTGTGGTTTCATATGTAGCGTTTGTTTGGTCCTTCTTTTAGTACCTTGGGAAAGCTATGCTTTGTGATTGTGGCATTTCCTGGGTATCTTTACTTATATTTTACTGTGACAGTTTCGTTTTTTTCGTTTCCAATTTTCTTAACATATCCAGAAATTTGACTTCCTGCGACAGTTTCGTCTTCTCGAAGACGAAACTGTCGCAGTAAGTCAAATTTCTGAATACGTTAGAGTAAATGCGCTGTAAAATTTTGATTAATCTATCCTGATGAGCTTCCTTCATGACCTATGTTAAGAACATAGTTTAAATGCGGACTGCGCATGCCCTGACCTTACTGCGCATGTCTGTAGCTTAGCGCATGAAATATGCATACGCCTGAAGAGAGGTTTTGTCGTGATGTGGCTCGTCAGCTATAAATGGCCTTTTTGTACTTAGATGGCTCTCTACGTCTACAAAATGAAATTTTCTCGTGCTACTGTAGGAACGAAAATAGCAAAGTGACCGTGAAACCAATGCCTATAATAAAACCGTTATTTATCTAGGAAATCAAAGTCATTTTGTCTGATATGTGGAATGGAAAAAAAACATTGCTTTGGACCTGTATTAGATTGTACTGTATGTCGTATTTAAATGAGCTATAACAATTAACCTTTTCACTGAGTGAGTGGACTCTTCCATTTTTGAAATTGGACACATTCATTGTTACAAATGGTGGCTTGAGTCAAGCATAAAAAAACGAATGGCAAACAGTGTAGCTCCTAACAGACGACTCAATATGAATTGTCCTATCTGGAACTGTATTGTTGCAATAGTGCATGGTTTGGTGTACAGGGCTGGAGAAGAGTTAATATCTATTACAGTCGACTCTCGTTATCTCGAATTTCAAGGGACTCACGGAAACACTTCGAGATATCCATACCTCGACATATCAAAGTTGAGAGAGTGAGGAAAACAATAAATCGAACCACATTTAACAAATGAATATGTAATTTGACTTCTGAAGTTAAATATATATATATATATCTACATTATTTTGTTACTTGTTGTCATAGTTTCATGTTAAAATTGGGACCAGATTTTCACTTCGAGATAAGTGGTAATTCGTAATAAGTGAGTTCGAGATAACGAGGTTCGACTGTAATTCATTTTGGCATCAGAAGCTTTGTAGTTTTTTTTCTTGTTTAATATACTACTTACCAAGACATGTTACAATTATCATGTACATGTGAGCTACATGAATCGCGACAAAGGTAGTTAAACACCTTTAGAACCTGAATCGCAAAATGATTAAATACACCAAAAATCACAAGAAGCGATGAAAAGTACAGTGTTGTCATGAAAAATACAGTGTTGCGATTATGCGAATATACACTTTCAGGGGAGGCAACTATGTTCAAATTGTTTGGCCTACTTTCTGAAAAGGAGTCTGCTCTAAAAGGAAAACAGTTGCTCCCCATGAGACGGAAATCAGGAAATGAATAAGTAAGTCACTTCGAATTATCTTATTCGCACTGCATAAGCTACCGGTAAAACATTTGTACATCCATTACGAAAACACGCCTATTCAAATACACTGAAAATTTTACCACCAAAAAATGGCAATTTTTCAGATAAAAAATTCTGATATTTTTCATATTTCTGCTCAAAACATAGATTGTGGGTACTCGTTAGAACTGCCTCGGCGAGGCGGTTCTAACGAGTACCCACAATCTATGTTTTTGAGCAGAAATAAGAAAAATAATGCATACCCCTGTAAACCCCAGTTTTACTATATAAAAGAGGGTCTAAGGGGGTCTAAATTATATAGGCGTGTTTTCGTGATGAAATATTGGACCAGTCAATCACAACTATGAAGTACAACTCGCGGCTTATTTGATTTGAGCCGGGCCACAAAATTTCCTTCAATGTTACATGTGAGCCCTGCAAAGACTCAGATGAGCCTTTGCATCCACGCAGTCTTTGCAGACCTCTCTGTGGGTAGCGAAGGATCCAAAATGTCTTCAGGCGGACAGCGAAGACTCTGATCAGCCTGCGCGGATGCGCAGGCTGATCAGAGTTCGCTGGCCGCATATGCAGCCTTTAAGGAAATAGCTCATCTGTCTTCGCTGGGCGCACATGTTTGCAGTCTTGTAGGAAATGCTGTGCCCCGGCTCATTTTTGAAATTGTTTGAAGCTGAGAAATCCATATATCGCAAAAAAACGGCCCCTTTGCCTAAAAGCAATATATGGGCTGAGTCAAGCGAAAAAAAGTGTCTACGAACATATTCAAAATGCACAGATTCCGATCATCTTACCAGTTTAACAAAATCTTATCAGGGTCCATTGTCCCCTTTAAGGCGCTTAGTGATACACTTAGTAGATTTTTCGCCATTTTGTACAGGGAAACAACTATTATGACATCCTGTTTGTTTTCATGTGCATCAACTTTCTGAGAAGGGTTCTACTCTGATAGAACAAAGTCGCCGTCCTATGTTTGCTTTCCTGTACACCAATATTCTTCAGAACAAGATTCAACTCTAAAAGGAAAGAAGTCGCTACCCTCCATAAAAGAATCTACGTCGCCTCGGCGAGGCGGTTCTAACGAGTACCCACAATCTATGTTTTTGAGCAGAAATAAGAAAAATAATGCATACCCCTGTAAACCCCAGTTTTACTATATAAAAGTGGGGTTTAAGGGGGTCTAAATTATATAGGCGTGTTTTCGTGATGAAATATTGGACCAGTCAATCACAACTATGAAGTACAACTCGCGGCTTATTTGATTTGAGCCGGGCCACAAAATTTCCTTCAATGTTATGTGTGAGCCCTGCAAAGACTCAGATGAGCCTTTGCATCCACGCAGTCTTTGCAGACCTCTCTGTGGGTAGCGAAGGATCCAAAATGTCTTCAGGCGGACAGCGAAGACTCTGATCAGCCTGCGCGGATGCGCAGGCTGATCAGAGTTCGCTGGCCGCATATGCAGCCTTTAAGGAAATAGCTCATCTGTCTTCGCTGGGCGCACATGTTTGCAGTCTTGTAAGAAATGCTGTGCCCCGGCTCATTTTTGAAATTGTTTGAAGCTGAGAAATCCATATATCGCAAAAAAACGGCCCCTTTGCCTAAAAGCAATATATGGGCTGAGTCAAGCGAAAAAAAGTGTCTACGAACATATTCAAAATGCACAGATTCCGATCATCTTACCAGTTTAACAAAATCTTATCAGGGTCCATTGTCCCCTTTAAGGCGCTTAGTGATACACTTAGTAGATTTTTCGCCATTTTGTACAGGGAAACAACTTTTATGACTTCCTGTTTGTTTTCATGTGCATCAACTTTCTGAGAAGGGTTCTACTCTGATAGAACAAAGTCGCCGTCCTATGTTTGCTTTCCTGTACACCAATATTCTTCAGAACAAGATTCAACTCTAAAAGGAAAGAAGTCGCTACCCTCCATAAAAGAATCTACGTCGCCTCGGCGAGGCGGTTCTAACGAGTACCCACAATCTATGTTTTTGAGCAGAAATAAGAAAAATAATGCATACCCCTGTAAACCCCAGTTTTACTATATAAAAGTGGGGTTTAAGGGGGTCTAAATTATATAGGCGTGTTTTCGTGATGAAATATTGGACCAGTCAATCACAACTATGAAGTACAACTCGCGGCTTATTTGATTTGAGCCGGGCCACAAAATTTCCTTCAATGTTATGTGTGAGCCCTGCAAAGACTCAGATGAGCCTTTGCATCCACGCAGTCTTTGCAGACCTCTCTGTGGGTAGCGAAGGATCCAAAATGTCTTCAGGCGGACAGCGAAGACTCTGATCAGCCTGCGCGGATGCGCAGGCTGATCAGAGTTCGCTGGCCGCATATGCAGCCTTTAAGGAAATAGCTCATCTGTCTTCGCTGGGCGCACATGTTTGCAGTCTTGTAGGAAATGCTGTGCCCCGGCTCATTTTTGAAATTGTTTGAAGCTGAGAAATCCATATATCGCAAAAAAACGGCCCCTTTGCCTAAAAGCAATATATGGGCTGAGTCAAGCGAAAAAAAGTGTCTACGAACATATTCAAAATGCACAGATTCCGATCATCTTACCAGTTTAACAAAATCTTATCAGGGTCCATTGTCCCCCTTAAGGCGCTTAGTGATACACTTAGTAGATTTTTCGCCATTTTGTACAGGGAAACAACTTTTATGACTTCCTGTTTGTTTTCATGTGCATCAACTTTCTGAGAAGGGTTCTACTCTGATAGAACAAAGTCGCCGTCCTATGTTTGCTTTCCTGTACACCAATATTCTTCAGAACCAGATTCAACTCTAAAAGGAAAGAAGTCGCTACCCTCCATAAAGGAATCTACGCAGCTTACTTTTCAGTAAACAACCTCTTTCTGGAAAGGAGTCAACTGTAAAATTAAAGAATTTGCTGCCTTTTGAAAAGGGGTCTTTTATTGCTTATAAGAGTAAATACCTTGTCAGATGAAATGAAAATTAATTTTTAAAAGAGTTATCTCCCTAATCCCCGTATAGCACCAAAGAGCACTGATTAATATATCAGCAAACAGTGACGGTCCTAATCTGACTGCAAGGATGTGCGTCTGATCTTGGTCTTCGCTTAGGATCTATCATAATCATAATGGCCCTTTACTTGCGTTGTATGTACACTATATCATTGTTTATCAGTGGAGTGGTAATTTAATTTTATTGGTCGGGAAAACAAATGTGCCCCAAAGTCAGAAAACGGATGTTACATCCAACATGTGCGCTCAGTGAAGATTCTGATCAGACTGCGCTCAGACTGCGCATCCGCGCAGTCTGATCAGAATCTTCACTGGGCGTAATTTGGGTAGCCAAGGGTGCAAAGTTTCTTCATGCGGACATCGAAGACTCTGATCAGACTGCGCAAATGACAGAAGGTATGTTTTCAGAGGTCGCAGCTTATATTGACTTCATTTTCTTATCTGTGATTAATTTACACGAATTTTAATGCTGTTATGCAAATTCCATTTATGTAGTTCAAACCTGACAGTTACATAGCCCGCGCCATGCGAAAATATTTTCTTCGGACATACACAGTCTGATCAGGGTATTCACTGTCCACAAACAAAATTATTGGCTACCACAGAAAGTACGGATTGAGAGCAAAGGTCTCGGATGCTACTTTATGTATGCGCAGGATGATATGAATCTGAGCATTTGAGCCTGTTCGGAGACACTTATTTCACTTGACTCGGTCCATAGATTGCATTCAGGAAAATAAGCTTTGTTGTGTTAAAAGCAATTTTGACTTTGACACTTAAATATGATTCAAGAAAACGTTTTAAGAATATTATTGCTAGAAACATTTCCATTAAATCAATTCTATTAAAATGCCCTCGTTGTGGTATATAACAATTTTCATTCTGATAAGATAATAAGCAAACGAACCTCTCCCAACAAATAATAATTTGGAAATCAATAACAGTATCTCATGAACGAGATTTGAAAGCAGGTTGCGTGCACTGAAAAAGCCAAAGCACTAAACAAGAAGCAAACTTGTTCGATGTCTATTTTGAAAAGCATTTTGTGAAAAAGATGTTTCTGATTTCCACTGAATAAAGCAACTTTAAAAACGATATTTCTTGTACTTTTTCCGCTTTGTATCAACATTGCTCCGTTTTTTGTGCGTTTTAGAAGTCGCCGTAGGCCTCCGAATTTATAGTTCGTTATATCCAAGAAATTTAAAAAAGAATTTCGGGTTATTTGTTGAATATTAAAAAAAAAAAAAAAAAAAAAAAAAAAAAATGCTATGAGTGAAGAAATATCATAGCACTAATTAAAAGGGATAACCACATAATATTCTTTTCTTATTTCTCCAGGAACACATATATGTTGCTGTAGTCTGGCCCCAGACCCTTTCTTTATTTTTCTTTTCTTTCTGTTTCTTCTTTTTTTTTGAGGGGACACAACACTTGTATAGCTTGTAGAATTTTTGTTTACTTCAGTCCCTTGGCTAGAAAGAAAGGTTTTTGTTCAGCCATAGGTAACGAAGTTGGATTAAAGAGGATCATGTGGAGAAAGAGAGAAATAGATATAAAACAAAAACGACTGGAGCCAGTCTAATGTTGCTGGTACTCAGTAGAAAATTAGAAGAATATATGATATGGGCGACGTCATGCGCAAAATATGCGGATTTACATCATCCTGCGCATGTGCAAAGTATCATCCGGGCCTTTGCTCTCCAATCATACATTCTGTAGAAGCCAATAATTCTATTAGCAGACAGTGATGGCCCGGATCTGGACCTTCACTGTCTGCATATGCCCGAAGACACGTTTTCACATGACGCGGCCCATATTGTGCAACCGTCATAAAAATGTACACTATTAGCATTATATGCCTTAAATATTTAGCTTTGGGAACCAAGCATCTTCGAAAAATTTAGTCAAACTACAAGATTGATACTGTAATTTGAAATTATCATAAGTGAGAGCATGGGTGCCGCCATTTTGAATATTTACTTTCTATAGATATTTATTTTTAAGACACAACTACAAGCTGCCTATTGACAGGGATATGCTGCCTATGTGAGCTCGTTTATAGTTTATAAT
This sequence comes from Anodontia alba, assembly GCA_964016985.1. Taxonomy (NCBI): domain Eukaryota; kingdom Metazoa; phylum Mollusca; class Bivalvia; order Lucinida; family Lucinidae; genus Anodontia; species Anodontia alba. Next base: position 104,772,645 of record OZ024822.1, read on the forward strand.
TATGCAAATGAACGCACTTATAACGATATAGCAGCAGATGTGATTTATAAAGTTGTTTTTTTTTTTTCATATTTAGTTAGATGGTTATGACGCCACTTACAAAAACGGCGTTCATGGCAGCATTTTCCATTTTCAAATACGTATACATTTCTTATTTTTCAGCCGATTTTCTTTTTTTTTTCACCATACTACTGAGCTTAATTGACTCTTTATTTGTAATATTTTTAATATTTGATGTTCGAGTTCCTTTAATTATCCCCGCTTGCTGTATTTCTATTTAGTGTACCCTCTTTAGTGGATATTTTACTATGATTTATTTCAGTAATTTCCCAAAACCTAAGTGCACAGTGCGGTAATTAGATCGAATACGGTACGTGCTCTTCAAGCTTTTCCACTCTGTGGGGCTAATTCAGCAGACGATAAATTGGTAGTGTTTTTCTTATCCCCTCAAAAATCATATTTTGACATTTCAGGCAAATTGTCTCCAATGGAGACAATTTGCATGTAATGTCAAAACCTGTCTTCAATGGAGACAATTTGCATAACATATCAAACCCTGTTTTCCTGGGAAAAATAAGAAAGATATATCAATATGTGTTCTGCTGAAAATTTTACCCAGAGTGCTAAGAGTTGATAGAACATCGGTAATAGATTTGTTGCATTTAAATTCCAGACAGATATTCAAGCTAGTACATTTGTATCTGAGTGCCCCGAGAGCATCGCCTACCTAGTTGTGACACTCATTTACAGAAATTCCAGTTATAGATAATTGTTTTCCCTAAACTGCTCAGTTCTTAACCTCGCATCTGAAATCAGTAATAGAGTCTAGTGCACATACGGGACACTTTTTTATTCACGAATTAACCTGTAATGACTGCTGTTGGGATTTGAATCAGAAATATTCTCCTTCTAATCAACATTATCATGTATGAAGGTAATTTGAAATGTCTATATGTCCGAATGGCGCTACCATTTGATCACAATGTTCTCACTGAGACATCATTCTGAAGCTTTTACCATATAGTTCCATATGGGCATGGTGGCTATGTTGGATAACAGGTCATAAAATTGCACAGCACTAAACTTATACAAAATATAGACCTTTTTTAATACTACGTCAAACAATAATCAAAGCGCTGCAGGCGCTGGAGGCCTTGGCATCAGAATAGTCTTTAAATGTCAACAAGTTTTCTGGGTTTACTCTACTGACCGTTCTAAGGCGGTGGTCCTGGTGTTAGTCTTACTCTTTGGTGCCTTGTGGTTTATTCTGCAAGGCGATTTGTTGTATGTCTTACCTTGTGCCATTTCGTTCTTGTGTTTTTCAGTCCTTTTAGCATTGCGATGACCTCGCTTGGGGAAGAGAGAGCTAATCTTAGTGCTTTTCGTATGTTTGATCGATTTGTGCTTGTTTGGATTTGTCGGTTTCCTCTTCCTCTTGATGTCTGGGAAGGGCTGCAGTTTGTGATTGTGGCACTCCTTGGACTTTTCTTTTACCTTTTTTTTTCATAAGCTTTTATTCAAAACTTTCAGTTAGTTATTATTACCATAGCTATGGATAAGATACTTTTTTTTCAGTCAAAAAGTATGGATATTTTTCCTATTTCTCCATGAAAACGTGTTGTGGTACTCATTAGAAGCGTCTTGGCAAGACACTTCTAATAAGTAAGCACAACACATGCTTTCATTGAGCAAAAAGAAAAATATTAATCTGATATCACCATCACCCCATCCCCTCTCATCTAGATATGGTTAGCCTATTTAAAATTTAGTTTTAACTTTTTTTTTTTTTTTTTTTTTTGTTGCAGCGAAACATGTGTGTTCTCATTAGAATGACCTTCCTGAGGCAATTCTAATGAATACCCACAACTTATGTTGTGCAAAAATGACAAAAATATCACTAAAATCATTTTCTTATCTATGCTTGTGAACTACTAATCTGTCGAGATGACAGGCAATTATAATCCAAACATCCAACAAAATATTATTAAATAAAGCCATGGCAGTCTAGTGAAGTTTTTAGCAGACGACATTTTGAAATAAGGAAATAATCATCAAATGTTGTCTGCTGAATATTCCCAGAGTGCGGCAATGGTAAAAGACAAACCTTTTTTATGCATGTGCGAAAAATGAAAAAAAATGGGCCTTATCCCGAAAGTTGTCAAAAGATTTGAGGCACACGGTTCCAAACTTCAAAATTGGTTGACATTTTTTTCATCTTTTCAAATACGCAAATACTCGTACTTTCCGTTCTACTATCGGCTATCTAGATCGGCTGTCTCCGTATACAATTGTGTTTTCTTTCAATGTTAGCGTAGTAATTTGCAGTTATGAATTAGCTCGTTAGAGCTCAAAATTCTTAGTCAAACATTTTCGTACGATTAACATCGCACATCGCACATCTATCAAAGTTTGTGGTAAACCTAATTATTATGTTCAAACCTAAATATACATGTATTTTTATTTTCAAGGGACTTTTTTTTTTCAGCGTATTCAGATGCGGTACTTTACATTTTTACTCGGCTTTTTTTTTTTTCGAAAATGCTTTGGCAAGGGTTGAAATGTTTAGTATGACAACTTTGGCCTTCGGCTTGGCAAGCCAAGACCAGGCCAAAAATCATTCGGGACCTCTTGAACTTTAAAGCTCTAGGTCTCGTTCTTTTTTGATGGCAGAAAGTTGTTGTTTACGTTTATCGGACAGTAAATTTGCCGATTTTTTTTTTTTTTGTGAAAAATAAAGCATTTTTGTTCGTCAAAAGTTTCTTTTCAGAAGAGATTCTTATCGAGTGATCATTTAAATGTCATAACCACAAGTATTAAAACATATTTTGACTAAAAGTAGCTTAAACTAGATGTTAAAATGGTCACCATAAAGCGTGCTTTCTGATATCGGAAAAATATCATTGAAACAGTTGTATTTGTCTTAGGAAAAGCAGTCAAATTACTTCTTAAAGCTGTAGTTTTAAACGCTAGATAAAATTTACGAGACTCGTGAATATTAACCAAAAGGAATTAATTATCCAAGTAAAGTTTGGCTTGAATCAATTGGTATCAATGGAACCGGAAATATTTTGCCATCCACAATTATTGGTCACGTGACATAACATTGTAATCATGTGGTCAGTAGCCCGGATTAAAACAATGACGTTTAAAAGGTCTGTAGGGGTCAAATATTGTCGGGAAATTTGGAAAACATTTCCTTGCATGCCATTATATTAAACATAGTATCAAATAGCTATTGTCTTTTATAAACATCTATGTAACACATAATTTGTGTAAATTTAGTATTCCAAATCAGACTAGAGGTTTAAATGAATATTTTAAAGGGCACTGATGCACTTTCAAGGGAGACAACTCTGTCAAAATTGTCTTAGCTTCCTTCCAAATAGGGGTCTACTCTTAAAGGAAAGAATTTGCTCCTACGGGGAGCAAATTCTTTCCTTTAGACTAGACCCCTTTACGGAAGGGTCTTGATCTGTAGGAAGGCAACTAGGAAGTCACAAAAGTTGTCTCCCTTGTAAAAAAAAGTGGCGGAAATATACCAAGTGTTTGCAGCCTACTTAAATCTTACAGACAAGTGAGTGACTCCGTCTGATAGCCGAAGAATAAGTATTCCGGACTGCAAACCAATCAAGTAGATCACGAACGATTTTATCATCCCGTTGTATAGAAGAAACATACCCTAAATATTGGAACTTCTTAATACCGCACCATACTTATCCTATTATTTGAACAAGTCTATTTCACTCCCTGTTCATGTGTCTGTGAGATTGCTGGATGAATGGCAGTCAGTGCAGACCCAGATCAGGGGCCACGTTCTAGGCGTCTGATCTGGGACTATACTATATGCTCAGATCTTAGTGTTCTTACGGTAACCTAATAGGTATTTTCTTTTCCTTCAAACAGATCGTTACGTTCACCTTATCGGTCAGATAAATTTGCATCCAGACTGATTCTATTCTTTAGTGTAAATTTATGAGCCTCGCCATGCGAAAATGTATATTCGGCATACATGTATGTGGACAGCGAAGGCCGAGATCAGCCTGCGCATCCGCGCAGTCTGATCAGGCCTTTCGCTATCCGCTAACAGAATCGTTGGATACTACATGTACATAATGTTTCTACGGAGAGCAAATGCCCGGATGAGACTTTGCGCATGTGCAGGACGATGTGAATCCGCACATTTTGCGCATTTTCGAAGGATTTTTTCGCCTGACGCGGCCCAATTATAAAGTTTTTGTATGTGAATGCAATGCGTACAAAATCTTTTGAAAGCAAAGGTGGAAAGTAGCCGGGTCCATAAGGTGACGTAGACAGTGTAGCCTACACAGCTCTACATTCCTTTTTTGTAGGACACATTTTTATCTTACCATGAGAAGAGGGTCATTTTTAACTCGCCTGTACGAAAGTACAAGCAGAGCTTTAGCAGTCACCACGGCGTCGGTTAAAGTTTTTGATTAACCCATTAATGCCGAATTGACTTTTCTTCCTCTACCCTTCGGACCGATACATTTCCAATATAAGGGGTGTCGGTTAGTTTTTGTCATTACCATGTTTTATAGAAATTTCTGTATTTAATGCAAACAGTAAAGACCCTGATCAGACGCCGCGTTCAGCGGCGTCTGATCTGGGTCTGCACTGTTTGCCAATTTCCCTTTTATTTGGCGCTATGCTTAAATGGGTTAATGTTTCTTCTTTTAAAGGTTACATCTCCTGAACCTCTGGATGGAAGTAGTTCGTACTTGCCCTGATGTTAGATGCTGGTCTGAAGTTCTGTCCTGCATCGTCCAGACCCGCATGAGTAACCTTGAGGGTAAAAGGTCACGGACTAAGAATAAAAATACGTTAAAATATTTGATTAACTCTTTCGGTGCCAAATTTCAGACGACAATTGTCGTCTGCTTTTCTTTTTTTTTTATAAATCTATCGCTTGAAAAGAAGTTTATACGTAAAGTTGAAAGACTGAATGTCAAACAGCGTAGATCCAGATGAGACGGCTCATATGAGCCGTCTCATCTGGATCTATGCTGTTTGCAAAAGCCTATTATTATCGCCTGTGGCAGTGAAAGAGCTAAAAGTTTTTAGAGGCAAAACGCGATTGGGGCAAGCTACGCTGTCCTGCGACAGCTCTTATCGCATTTGCGGAAACCGAAGTCTCAGACCAGTTTGCCCATTCGCACAGTCCAACTCATCTATAGTCAGATTCAGAGCCGCTATTTACACAAACTGTAGCTGCTGTATCTACATTAAAAATTATATTTTCCATTACGAAAACACGCCTATTTAAATATATGGAAACGTTCACCTCCAAAAACTGAAAATTTTCAGATAAAAAACTCTGAAAGTTTTCATATTTCTGCTCAAAACATAGATTATGGGTATTTGGTAGAACCGCCTCACCGAGGCGGTTCTAACGAGTACCCACAATCTCTATTTTTAAGCAGAAATAAGAAAAATAATGTATACCCCTATAAACCCCAGTTTTACTATATAAAAGTTGGGCTTAAGGGGGTCAAAATTATATAGGCTTTCGTGATGTATTATTGTTTCTGCATAAATTATTTCCAAGTAACTGGATAATGTCACTTTTCACACATGACATCATCAGCATTAAGCAAAGTGTCCCGTTGAAAATGCCATTCAAAAATAGTTTGGCGGTTTTCTAACAGTCAACAGGAACGTTTTAAAGAAATAAAGGTAAATTAAAAATATTATGTTTTTCTTCTGTGTCTAAGTTGTTTGTTATTGAGAACTGCATGCGTTTTGCACAAGAAGTTGAAATGCATGTCCACAACAAGAGCTCCGCAAGCGGGACATGATACCCGTGACAAGTAATCAGATGAAGCACCTGTACTGACATAGAGTGCGATGGGTTAGCCCGAAAAGAAAAGTTTATACGGATGGACGGACAAAACTCTATTAATATCTGGTGGATTGTAACCTCAAAACAAAATGCGCTGCTTCACATCATAGTCTAACTATAAATCTCTTTTCAGCTTGATGGGATGTAAACTGAATGAGGAATATTGGTGAACTATAACCTCGAAATGGTGTGCGCTGCTCCACATCATGGTGTAATTGTATACAATGTTTCAGCTTGATCTAATATAACCTATAAAAGGAGTTAGCTTATGAAATATTCAAAGGGATATATCTGCTTATATTTCGTGGACTGTAACCTCAAAACAATATGTACTGCTCCACATAATGGTCTAACTATAAATCAAGTTTCAGCTTGATCGAATGTAAATGGCAGGAGGAGTTAGCCAGAAACAAAACAAGTTCAGAAATTTTCAAAGGGACATAACTGCTGCTATCTGGTCGACTCTTACCTCGAAATAATATGCACTGCTCCACATCATGGTCTAACTATATATCAAGTTTAAGCTCGATTGGATGTAAACTGTAGTAGGAGTTAGCCGGAAACTAAATGTTTACAAAAGTTTTCAAAGAGACATAATGGTGGAAATATTTGCTATGTTTCAGCTGAATATAATGTAATGCACAGGAGGAGTTAGTCGGAAACGAAATGTTCACATATATTTTTAAAGGAACATTATGCACTGCTTCACATCATGGACTAAGTACAAATCAAGTTTCAGCTTTATCAAATGTAATCTATAGAAGGATTTAGCCGGAAACAAAATGTTTACAAAAAAATCAAAGGGGCATAACTCTGTTAATATTTGGTGGACTGTAACCTCGAGACAATATGCGCTGCTCAACAAAATGATCTGATGATCTCAAGATTTCAAGATTTTTATTATCGACAGTAACTCCAACTCGAGCATTAGTCAAAACTTTCAGCAAATGAAAACACATGTGATAAAACATCTGAGGAAAGTTGCAAATTATGATATTGAAGAGTATTCTAAACCGTCCTTATGATCACAAGGATGTATAAATCAACACCAGAGAATACAACCCTGACAATAATAATAATATGTGTTAGAAGAATACTGTCAATTTGACTAGTAGTTTCATAAGCGTCCTAATGTCCCAAGTTTATATGCACCCATTACAGCACTGTCCTATTGCCGATTCAGTAACTGGCATCATACAACAAAAATCCAGAATATCCGGACGCCGGTGAAAACTACTGCAAGCATCATCTATATGCATGTACAGTCCCAGATCAGACTGCTCCCAAGAGCAGCCAAATCCAAGCCTATACTAAAGCAAACAACACAGACCCAGACTGGAACGATCAATATAGAGCACCCAAATCCGGGTCTGCACCATTCACCGTGACAAACACACCCAAAATCCCAGGACTTTCAGAGAAATTCGGTCCATCTACCCTTAAATAACACAGCCATTAATTATGAATGGCATTAAATGCTGTTCTTGAGAGTACATGTATTTGAATATTCATTTGACTAGTAGTTCTGAATGGTATAGCATGTGTCCAATTCACCTAGAGTATTTTAATATCCATTTGACTAGAAGCTCAGTGTCCTGTTGGCTAGAAAGCTGCATGTACCGATTACAAATTGTCTTTTAGTTAGTATGGTATAACAAAAATCCAAAATATCCGGACATGAGAAAGCCTGCCGCAAATATCATTAAAAAGATACCCGTAGAAGTACAGCCCCAGATCGGACTGCTCATCACGAAAACATGCCTATATAATTTTGACCCCCTTAAACCCCACTTTTATATAGTAAAACTGGGGTTTACAGGGGTATACATTATTTTTCTTATTTTTGCTAAAAAAATAGATTGTGGGTATTTGTTAGAACCGCCTCTGCGAGGCAGTTCTAACGAGTACCCACAATCTATGTTTTGAGCAGAAATATGAAAAATATTTGAATTTTTTGTCTCAAAATTTTCAATTTTTCGGTGATTAACTTTTCAGTATATTTGAATAGGCATGTTTTCGTAATGTTCCGAGAGCACACAGATCCAGACCAATACCAAGGCAAACAGCGCAAACCCAGATTGGAATGCTACACAAAACATCCCAATCCAGATCTGCACCATCCACCGTGACAGGCATATCCGAAAACCTAGGACCGTTAGAGTTGTTAAATTTCTCCACCACCACAATACCATGCCATTGCCAAAGAAAGGCGTAAACGTCACTTTTGTGCAAATTGAATTAAATATTCCTGAAAATTTCCTGGAATGTTTTAACACCACTTTGCAATTTTTTGCAATAGTAAAGAGCAACTGAGTATCAGTATTACTTGCTCATGAGATTTCCATGCAAATTTCACAGTATTGGGCCTAGTAAACACGTCTCTTGGCAAACAAACTTTACGCAAATCTTCAAAGTAAGCGCACTCTAACTCATAGTGGTATTCATCACCAAGTCTGTGAAGAGAACTTAACTCACAAATTCTGTCATCTCTAACAGTACCCAGAAATCTTCCCCATTCAATGGGCATTTTATGGTTTAGAGATCTAAAGTGGAGGAAAGTGATTTCAAGATCTATTGGTAAAATGTTCGAGTACTTTTGATACAGGAACTCTTTCTTAAATATCCTGTAATTTAAACAGTTAGGACTTTTGTAAACAGACTCTTTCCAAAGCCACTTGTACTTCTCTATAAGTTTGAGTTTAATGATTTTTGCAACGTTTAACTATATATCGATGTAAACTGTAGGAGGAGTTAGCCGGAAACGAAATATTTACAAAAATTTCAAAGATGCATAACTCTGTTAATATTTAGAGAACTGTTACTACGTGACAACATGCACTGCTCCACATCATCTAAATCTATATCAAGTTTCATCTTGATTGGATGTAAACTGTAGGAGGAGTTAGCCGAAAACAAAATGATTACAAAACTTTTCAAAAGAGCATATAACTGTAAATATTCGGTTGACTGTAACCTCGAGATAATATGCGCTGCTCCACATCATGGTCTATATATATATCAAGTTTGAGCTCGATTGGATGTAAACTGTTGTAGGAGTTAGCCGGAAACTAAATGTTTACAAAAGTTTTCAAAGGGACATAACTCTGTTTATATTTAGAGAACTGTAACCTAGAGACTATATGCGCTGCTACTCATCATAATCTAAATCTACGAGGGCGAGTCAATAAGTAACCAGCCTATCCCATTTCCGATGGACCGAGACGGTCACGACTTAATACATGGGTACAAAATTGCACGCGCATCGAGTCAATCTTTAATAAGATATTGAATGTCAAACATGGCTAGTGATGCAAAGGCATGCTTTTCATCTAAAGTTGAGTACCGTGCTGTAATTCGGTACTTGTATTTAAAAGGTAAAACAGGAAAGGAAACACACGGCGAGTTAGCCGATGTTTTTTGGGTCTTCTTCACCTTCTTATGCTCAGGTTAAATTCTGGGTAGGGGAATTCAAACGCGGTAGAACGTCTTTAGAAGATGAAGCCAGGTCTGGACGCCCACTGGATGCCACCGACGAAGAAATGTGTAAGAAAGTTCGGGATCTGGTATACTCTGATAGGCGAATTCAGGTGGAAGAAATAGCGCAGGCATTAGGCATTTCACATGGTAGCGTTTCAACAATCTTACATGATCGTTTAGGTATGCGCAAGCTAACAGCCCGTTGGGTCCCCAAGTCCCTTAGCGATGAGCAAATGGCAACCAGAGCATCAGTATGCAGCGCCTTGTTGAAGCGTTTAAGGTCAAAAGATGATTTTCTTTTGCGTCTGGTGACTGTAGATGATACTTTGGTTCATTATTATGAGCCAGAGAATAAAGCTCAGAGTCGTCAGTGGGAAGGTCCTGGGTCCCCGAGGCCAAAGAAGTTCAAGACGCAACAATCTGCTGGCAAGGTGATGGCCACAGTATTTTGGGACGCAAAAGGCGTTATTATGTTGGAATGTTTACCCAAGAGAAGTTCAATAACTGGAGTGTACTATGCAAACTTGTTAGACCAGCTGAGAACCGCCATCCGTGAACAACGCCGAGGTAAACTCTCTAAAGGTGTTTTGCTGCAACAGGACAACGCGAGAGTCCACACTTGCAAAGTTGCAATGGATGCTGTAGAGCCAAACGGGTATGAATTAATACTACATCCTGCCTATTCGCCTGACCTAGCTCCTAGCGATTTCTTCCTATTCCCAAACTTGAAAAAGGATATCCGTGGACTTCATTTCCGGTCTGATGAAGAAATCGTGACGACAGTTGAGGAGTGGGTCAATGGAAAGGACCCTGACTTTTTCAGTTCTGGGCTGATGGCACTTTAACACCGTTGGTCTAAGTGCATTACACTAGAGGGCAATTGCATCGAAACAGAAGAGGTGGATCTCAACCGGAAATAAGTTAGGCTGGGTACTTATTGACTCACCCTCGTATGTCAAGTTTCAGCTTGATTGGCTGTAAACTGTAGGATTTAGCCGGAAACAAAATGTTTACAAAAATGTTTTAAGGCGCATAACTCTGTTAATATTTGGTTGACTGTAACTTCGAAATCATATGCGCTGCTCCACATCATGGTCTAAATATATACTAAGTTTCAGCTTGATCGGATGTAAACTGTAGGAGTTATCCGGAAACGAAAAGTTTATCGATGGAGGGACGAACGGACTGACGGAATCCGAGGGGCATAACAATACGTCCCGTTTTTCAAACGAGCGTATAAAACAGGTTAGTTAGACTGTAGTTGTTTTTGACACATGAACAAGTAGTTAAATGGACTATAAGAGTTAAGCTGGCCGAATATTTACCACAGTAATTGTGGTACGGTAAATGTCCTAAAATTTCGAACACTTTCGATATCTTTTTGGCCTAAGTTTTGCTTTTCATGCATTTAGTCCTTAATATACATTTTGGAATGGAAAACAGTGAAGACCCTGATCAGACAGTTTGCAAATGTCATTTTGTCAGGCTCTTTTGTGTTCGAAATTTTAGGACACTTACTGTTATGTTTTTAACCGGAACTGACATTTCTGTCGGGGTTTGGCAGGACAGAAATGAAACTGGACTTTACTTTCGCTTTTGATTGTTTATTATAATTATCATCTGATCAGCTAGAATTGACCTTCAATCAACAATAAAGCCATAAATAACATAATAATAACAATCATACAATGTTAAAATATACAAGTAATGCATACTTGTAACAGAAATTTACACAGATGCACGTCAGCTTAAATACGATGTGAAGAAAATTAAACAAAAAAGCGTAAACAAAAAAGCGTAAACAGAAAAGAAAGAAGAAAAAGAAAAGAAAACGACATTTTTATTTAACCCTTAAAGCGCCACAACTGTAGCAGATATTATTTTCATTTTTTTCTTGTTTTCAAAGAAAGTAAATCTTGACATCGTCTTGTCGTCTGTTTCAAATTTTACTTGGCACTTAAAGAGTTAATTATCCTAGAATATTTGATTTATATTCTTGGTATCGATACGTAATATCGTCTGCTAAAATATACAGTTAAATTTCAATGGCTCGAACATCTTTGGGACAATGGAAAGTTGTTCTAGACATGGGGAGTTCGAGCCGCTAGGGGTTAATTATTGTGCCAGGTCAGGAGGCAAATGAAGATAATATGAGGATGCCTTTTCTTTTTTCTATACAATAATTGTTATGTGTGTGTACTCATTAGAATCGTCTCGACGGTCGATTCTAATTACACACAAAATACATTTTTAATGATAAAACAAGAACATTTCCCTAAAATATCTCTTTACAGTCATTCCCAATCATTCGATTTTCTATGGGACCATGAAAATTTGTTCGAGATATGGGTAGTTCGAGCCACTGAGGGTTAACCATGGCGCCATGCCAGGAAGCAAATGACGATGATTTAGGAAAGTCTTTACGATCTTCTATACAATAATGGTATGTTGAGTGTACTCATTAGAATCGCCTCGATGAGGCGATTCTAATGAGTACACACGACATACAATGTCATAATAAAATAAAAAAAACCCCTAAATATTTGTTTCTTCAGCTTTAGGAAGAATTTCATAGGGACTCAAATACGAGTTCGAATTAGCCATGGTAAACGAACCATCGGTGTTCGAACTATTGAGGTTTGACTGTATATATGTTTCTTGAGACATTTCTAGGGACTCAAAAACGAGTTCGAATCAAACACGATAAATAAGCCATCGCTGTTCGAGTCATTGAAGAGTTACTGTATTTTCATTATAAAAAATCTTTGGTTTGACTCGGTCTTTGACTGTTCTAGAGTGCAAACAAAAAATAATCACAACAAAAAACAGTGAAAAGAAACGAATAGAAAAAACAACTGCAAAACAAAACAAAACGGAACTAAAAAACAAACAAAACAGAACATAAAAATAAAAGTTTATACAGTCGAACGTCAATAGCTCAAACATCGATGGCTCGTTTACCATGGCTAATTAGAACTTGTTTTTGAGTCCCTAAGAAATTCTTCCGATGGCTAAAGAAAACAAATACTTATCTTAGGAAATTGTATGTTGTGTGTACTCATTAGAATCGCTTAACCGAGACAATTATAATGAGTACACTTAACATACAATGATTGAGTAGAAAATCGAAAAGATTTCCTTAAATTATCGTTATTTGCTTACTGACCTGGAGCCATGATTAACCCTCAGTGGCTCGAACTACCCATAACTAAAACAAATTTCCATGGTCCCAAAGATGTTCGAGCCATTGAAGTGCGACTGTATAAACGATGTCACATGATTTCTTGCTTGGCAAGTAAAAGTATCATCGAGCATAATATGCAGAAAGCGAGAGCCCAGATCAGTTTCATCACGAAAACATGCCTATGTAATTTTGACCCCCTTAAACCCCACTTTTATCTAATAAAACTGGGGTTTACAGGGGTATACATTATTTTTTTATTTCTGCTCAAAAACATAGATTGTGGGTACCCGTTAGAACCGCCTCGTCAAGGCGGTTCTAACGAGTACCCATAATCTATGTTTTGAGCAGAAATATGAAAAATATCAGAATTTTTTTATCTGAAAACTTTCGTTTTTTTGGCGGTAAAATTTTCAGTATATTTGAATAGGCATGTTTTCGTAATGTGGACATCCGCGCTATCTGATCAAGGCATTCACTGTCTGCTTATTGTAAACAATATCTTATTTAGAATACTATATATATACTAACACAAAGACAAATTATAATTAAGCAATTATCAGTACTATTAAAAGGATACTGGATTCACTTGGCAGATTTTTTCGCCATTTTAAAAAGGAGATAACTTTTTGTCCTTCAGTTTTCTTTCCTTAAAGGCTCCATATTTTTCAAAAATAGATATTTTTTATCCAGGAAATGTTAAAATAAATTGATATATAGTATTAATACGATCATAAAAGCTGGCATCTGACAGCCTGTTAAATTTCAGAAAGTCTCTCGTTCTTGAACTGGATCAAAAATAAAATGATTTTATCGTATTTCTGAATTAATGTTAGCAACATTAAAGGCTCCATATTCCTCAAAAATAGACATTTTATTGTTCAAGAAAGGTTTAATGAATTGATATATGGTATTAAAACAATCATCAAATGTGGCACCTGACAGCCTATAAAATTTCAGTTAGTCTCTCGTTCTTGAAATGAAATGATTTTTATCGTATATCTGAATTAATGTGGCCATCATTACTTCAGAGATACGATAAAAAATCATTTCATTTTTGATCCAGTTCAAAAACGAGAGACTAACTGAATTTTACAGGCTGTCAGATGTCACATTTTATCGTCGTATTAATACTATATAACAATTTATTATACTTTTATTAGATAAAAAATGTCTATTTTGAGGAATATGGTGCCTTTAATTCAGAGATATAATAAAAATAATTCATTTCAAAATCGAGAGACTAACCGAAATTTTACAGGCTGTCAGGTGCCACATTTTATGATTGTATTAATACCAGATACTGAACAATTTATTAAATCTTTCTTGGACAATAAAATGTCGATTTTTGAGGAATATGGAACCTTTAACACCAGTCCCATTCTGAAAGCGGTCTATTCTAAACGGAAAGATTTGCTCCCAAGGGTCGGGCAACTTCTTTGCGTTGAGAGTTGACCCTTGGGAATAAATTCTTTCCGTTCAGAGTAGGGAGCAAATTCTTTCCATTGAGAGTAGACCCTTAGGAGCAAATTCTTTCCGTTTAAAGTAGATCCCTTTTCAGAAGGGATGCAAAATCGTTTGACAGATTTACCTCCCCTCAAAGTGTATCCATTCTCCTTAAGTCAAAGCACTTATTGTTTAGAATCTGTTCTCCAAGAATCGGAGTCATTTTTCCGCTCAGAGAATCTTTAGAAGTTGTAGAAAGCAAAGGCCCTAGTGAGGCGTTTGGAACACTATTTAAGTAAAAACTCAGTTATGCAGTGTGCAATCTCAATTTGCATTATTGAAACAGTTTTTGCACTATGAACCTTTCCCTATCAAAGTAATAAATCCGGATATGCAACATGTACATTCTGGTTTGCAACTTTTATCTTTAAATTAGCATTCCAACGTTCTAGTATGCATTATGCAGTTCCGATTTTCCTGTTGATAGGCGGGGCACCAGCTATTTAGTAACGTTCAGAAATGTCCGTGAAATTGCTCGATTTCTTCAGGCGGCAAGCGTTCGTTTGAGTTTGCTTGATGAAGCATATTACACACAGACAGCCTATAAAATTTCAGTTAGTCTCTCGTTCCTGAAATGAAATGATTTTTTCGTATATCTGAATTAATGTTGCCAACATTACTTCGGAGATACGATAAAAAGTCATTTCATTGTTGATCCAGTTCAAAAACGAGAGACTAACTGAAATTTTACAGGCTGTCAGATGCCACATGTTATGATCGTATTAATACTATATATCAATTTATTATATCTTTATTAGATGAAAAAGATGTCTACTTTGAGGAATATGGCGCCTTTAAGAATTTTCTAGGGAATCAAAAGCGAGTTCTAATCAGCCACGGTAAACGAGCCATCGATGTTCGAGTCATTGAAGTTTTATTGTGTTTTGTGTATAGTCGGAGACAAATATTCGCTTGACGTGACTGTGTATAACTAGAATAATTCGAGACCAGGGCCCAGTTGTTCAAAGCTAACGATGTCGTTAGTTAACGATTCATTAAAATTTACTTCGAGTGATATGCAAATATGCTGAAATTTTTTGCTGAAAAATGTGAGTAGCTTTTGCAGTGCAAAAGCTACTCACATTTTTTTCAGCAAAAATAATTCAGAATATTGTGTATTGAATCCGCTAAATTAGTTAACGAAACGACCCTTAACGAGCTCGTTAAGCTAACGACGCTTTGAACAACTGGGCCCAGGCCATTGGTGTTTGCACATGATATTTGAAATTTGAGGAATCAGAAAGCTCATCAAGTTTGCCTTGGTCAAATTCCGATCATAGTTCAGGTGACTCTCATTATCTCAGCTCCAAGGGACCAAGGCCCAGTTGTTCAAAACAAACGATGTCGTTAGTTAACGTATCGTTAAAACTTTGATCATTAAATATGGCATATATGCTAATATTTTACTGGAAAAATGTGAGTAGCTTTGGCATTTGCAAAAGCTACTCATATTTTTTCAGCACAAATACCTGTGAACTCGATATTATACTTACTAGGACAGTTAACGTTTGGACCACTAATGAGCTCGTTAAGCTAACGACGCTTTGAACAACTGGGCCCAGAATTTTTAGTTTGAGGTAACAGTAGTTTGGGATAACAGGAGTTGAAGTGTAAAAAACTTTAAGCAAACTGAATCAACATAAGCCAAAATTTAGTTTGACTTATGCAGTAGATTGAGTTATCAGTGTTTGAGATAACGAGAGTCTACTGTATTTAAGACTTTGTCTGGGCAGTTGTCTGCATGCTTAAGAAATACTGTAGCCGTTTTAGGCTTAAAGAAAAATTACATATACTTCAAAACGCAAAGTGCTTTCTTGTTATAAGTTGTGTTTTGGCTGGAACAACATGTGGAACTATGCGTAGGATAGGCTTAAAGTGTATGGAATAATTTCAAAACAACTAAGACAATGTACAGAGCAGATCTTTGTCTCAATACCGATAAATCCAGTATTCACACTAAGTATTTGGACCATAAGGTGTCTGCTGGTATTAGATCAACATTTCCATGGAAATAAACTTTTAAAAAACACCTAAGCCAATTTTATGCGTTACATAATGTCTTGATGGAACTCACCAGTCTCTAGTGACCAGCCTTTACAGTTATGATATTATTTGGGTTGTATTTTAGTGGATTATCAAACAGGATTATAAGAACAAATATTTAGTCACTGGAGACTGGAGCCAGTCTAATAAGACAGACAAGGCTGAGCAAACAGTGTAGACCCAGATCAGACGCCGCAGAACGCGGCGTCTGATCAGGGTCTACACTGTTTGTTATTCATCCAGTTGTTTTAGACACAAATCTAGGTAGTGAAATGGATGTCTCAATTTTAAGACAAGTATGGTAAGGAGTTAAGGTGTCAGAATACTTAAGGTAAATACCGTAAGATTAATATACACTCTCCCCAACGTGAGAAGTAATCTTGCCATGTACGAACAGTGAAGGCACAGACTGCGCCGTCTGATCACAGGCTGAGATCACTGGCTTTCTCGTCCATTTCTACACTATTCACAGATTAGGGAAGAGGTCAAAGGAGGCCCCGATCAGACTGCATGATTGCGCATCCTGAATTGACCATTCGTTGCTCGAATATAGCGTAAGGATCCTTTATCACGTTGCGCGTGGTTTGTTGCGCGTGGTTTGTTTCTTATATTTCCGCATGACTGTATGGTAGATTAAAATTGAAAATTGATAAATATCATTCTTTGATAAATTTGACATCAGATTGGCGGCGATGTTTCTCCAGATTAAGTAGGTCATCAAATTCACGTCATAAGTTCAATTTAATTAAAAACCAGGGCCCAGTTATTCAAAACTTAACGAAGTTGTTACCTAACGTGACGTTAAAATTTCTATCTTGAAATATGGCCAATGCATTTATATCTTTGGCTGAAAAAATGTGAGTAGCATTTGCATTGCAAAAGCTACTCACATTTTTGCAGCAAAACATCAGTGTGAAATACCTTAGCTGCAACAGTTAACGAGTTTGTCATTATCGAGCTCGTTAAGCTAACGATGCTTTGAACAACTGGGCCCAGTTTGTTTTACAGTATAAGAAAACGCTGACTTTCAAACGCAGTCATTTATATCCGGAGCATTTTACCAAACTGCCTAATTCTACACGTACCATATTATACCATTAGAATGTAGACAAACAGTTAGACCCAGATCACACGCCGCAGAACGCGGCGTCTGATCTGGGTCTACACTGTTTGCCACTCAACCAGGATGTTTTTAGCATCACGAAAACACGCCTGTATTATTTTAACCCCCTTAAACCCCACTTTTATATAGTAAAACTGGGGTTTACAGGGGTATACATTATTTTTCTTATTTCTGCTCAAAAACAAAGATTGTGGATACTCGTTAGAACCGCCTTGCGAGGCGGTTCTAACGAGTATCCATAATCTATGTTTTGAGCAGAAATATGAAAAAATATCAGAATTTTTATCCGAAAATTTTCATTTTTTGGTGGTAAAATTTTCAGTATATTTGAATAGGCATGTTTTCGTAATGGACAAATCAACACTAAGGAACGACATGTAAGCGCAATGCACAATCAATACATGGACAGTAACCAATGAAACGAAACATATGAACCAAGAAAAAAGGGATGACCCAAGAAAGAAGAAAAAGAAAACAAAGAACCGCCTTGAAACAAGGAAGCTGGATACACTTATAGATTTCCGCCATTTTAAGAAGGGAGACAATTTTTGTGATTTCCTGCTGGCTTTTTCTGCACACGAATACAATGTACCCTATTCTAAAAGAAAATATATTGCTCTCTAGCGAAAAAGCTAGACAATACCGCAACAGAAAGCTTTTCTCACTTCGATAAGTTCTTGTAAGCTTCATAAAAAATACTTTCATCTGTTATTTTATATATTTTTAATCATAATATATAATTTGATTCCATTCCAGCTGGTGTTAATTGCCTTGTGGCTGTCATTAAAAAGTATTTCATGATCATGCAGCTTTTATTTCTAATTTACTTGGGATCGCTGAAAGTATCTTGAAAAATCGAGTTCTGCTAAAAACAGTGGTACGGGGCGTATGCAGTCCTGTGCACTACAATAGTCATTTGAAGAGTCTCAATAAAACCGAGACTCCAATTATGGTTCTTTATCGTATTATTTGTTTCCAAGAGCAATCTTTATAAATTCTATGTAAACGGCCTAGGGGCAGGGGCAGCACGCCAATTACAGGCGTAGGTTTGCTATTTCAGTCTTTTATTGTATTTTTTCCGTAAGTCTTTTTGTACATTTGTAGAGAATAACATTCCAACGTTTCCCCGTTGAACAATATAAGAAGCAAATCTGGCACTGCAATAAATAGGTCAAATGTTAACATAGGGTCATTATTTTGAATAAACATGGCAAACATCCCATCCTCGATACTGTATGTAAAGTTTCAGCCTCAAAGTTGTTTTTGAGAAGAAGGGTCTTAACCAATGTCATGCTGAATAAATTAAGATGCCACGCCCACTTCTAATTTCCAGCCAATCAGATTACTTGATCCGGGTTCTTGATAGAAATTCACATATTTAATGACAAACAGCGCAGGTCCAGATCAGTTGGCTTCTTTAGAAGCCAACTGATCTGGATCTGCACTGTTTGCTAAGACAGGGCATGTCGTGTTCAGCAAGAGAAGGGTTAAAGGGTTTATTATACACGGGAATGGCGGAAATCTAAGTAAACAGATCCTGACCATTTGAACAAACTTCCATGCTCGCTTCGACGGAAGGCTACACGTGAATTTTAAGAGCAAACTGATCTGGCGTTTTCAGAGAAGTAATATGAAAAGATGAACGGCGGACGACGGACAGCGAGTGAACGTAGATCTCATAGGTCGCTCTGAGCCTTCTGCTCAGGTGAGCTAGTACAAAGAATATTTTAGAATGATATTTAGATCAAGCAGATTGAAAAATAAGCAGTCATATGACTTACAATTCTCAGCAAATGTGTTGGGCCATTTAATGACTTTATTTTTCAAGACCGTTCGTCAAAATTGCGCGATCATTTTTTGGTTTTCTTCTGACAGCGTTTGAGACGGATGATGCGTAAAATCTGCGGACGCGCAAACAAGGTTGGATACATGCGAAATGCGTTCAATCTGATAAGGGCATTCGCAGATACCATTTTAAACTTTAAAATCACATGTCGGTAGTACCAACTGCACAGGCCTTGAAGTATTGCAAACATGGCGAATACTGTCGGGGCAAAAGCAGGTTGCATACGCCCGATGACGAGGTTTGTCATGACCCGGCTCGGTCGATGCAGCAGACGCTATGCTGAAATATTTTTGTTTTACTTTTCAGATAAAAGGCTTGTAATTTCATGTGAATCGTTTGCTAGGCAGACGATTCACCTAGCAGACGATTCACATAAAATGTCAAGCCTTAATTTCTAAAACAAATATTGAAGGACTTCGTCTGCTGATACTGTGATTGGCGATATGAAGGTAAAATAGTTCATGCATAAGAATTAAAACTACATTCTAAATACTACATGTTTGCTCCCGGTAAACACATTAAGTTGCAATAACGTCGTATTGACGTCGAAGCGACGTCGGAATCCTTTTTTGTGGCATAGTATGTTGCCATTATTATCAACTGGTAGCAGTTTCCGTACATATATTACATGTACACAGCGTCTTGAGCAGTCATTCATCATGTGTCACAATCACACTATATAAACAAAGGCATCGATTATTGATTACACAAGCGGTCAAACACAGGAATTAGATTCCAGCCGCAAAAAAAGAACGAACCGAAACGTCCGAAAACGCAATTTGGACAAGTTGCCCAGCGAAGATTCAGATCAGACTGCGCATTCGCGCAGTCTGATCAGAATCTTCACTTGGCGCATTTTAGATAGCCAAGGATGCAAAGTTTCTTCATGCGAAGAACGAACACTAAGATCAGAGTGCGCGAATGCACAGGCTGATCTGAGACTTCGTTGGGCGCACATGTCAGAAGGTACGTTTTCTCACGTTGGGGTTCAATTGGGTCCTGTTGCGCAGTGGCAAACGAACATTCTGTTGTTTGTATAGAGCAATGTCCAGGCAAGGCTGTTTCCAGTTTTCCGTCCATGTATCTTTCTGATCGCTGTAGGTTTAATTTTTTTTCATATACATTGTAACCTGTCGCTATTGTTTTTTTTTTGTTGTTGTTTGGTGCATGTTCTATGCTGGTATTCACTAGTAATTCCTTTTAAAGTTTTGTTGGCAAAACAG
The DNA here is from genome assembly GCA_964016985.1 of Anodontia alba. NCBI lineage: Eukaryota > Metazoa > Mollusca > Bivalvia > Lucinida > Lucinidae > Anodontia > Anodontia alba. Next base: position 104,792,904 of record OZ024822.1, read on the forward strand.
TAGATATAGTCAATCCTCTTTATATCGACACTCGATACAACGACAAAATTCGTTATAATGATAATTTGACTGGCACGAAACCTTCGCTGAAGATTAATCATCGTTTAATCAGAAATCATGCAATAACGTTGTATCTAATACTCCAAGAAACATATATTTTGGATATTTGTAAACAACAATCCAAAACATATGTTCTATGAGGAAATAAGAATAAAACAATACTTTTCTTACATATCATTCTGCTCATTAAGGATTCCTTATAACAGCAAATTTATTTTAATGGCAACGTCTTTGTGGCAATTGCTGTTTTTTATAGCAAGGATTCTCTGTATTTTGACCAGACTTGGCGGATGCACTGGCTGGTGTGCATTTCAGACAACGTTGGTTTCCTTAAAACATTCATTTCAGTCCTGCCATCGAAAATGATTAGTCCAAACACTGACATTCGATATTGTTTGATCGGGGTCATTTACGGAATCAGGTCTTCAGTTGGACGAATTTTAACAAAACAAATATTGTATTGCGTCTTAGTTCTTCAAAAAATCATGTTGCGGCTACTCATTAGAATTACCTCGTAGATACTATGCTAATGATTACAAAACACCACTGGCTGATCTTAGCCGTTGCTATCTTATATGGCATAAGAGTGCCTCCTAATTCCACTGTGCAATAATTTTGAATGTAGGTATTACGATACTATAACGAAGACACGCCTATTCAAATATATTGAAAATTTTACAACCAAACAAAGGATAATGTTCAGATAAAAAATTCTGATATTTTATACATTTCTACTCAAAATATAGATTGTGGGTACCAGTTAGAACCGCCTCGGCGAGGCGGTTCTAACGAGTACACACAATCTGTGTATTTTAGCAAAATAAGAAAAATAATGTTTACCCCTGTAAACCCAAATTCTACTATACAAAAGTGGGGTTTAGGGGGTCAAAATTTAAAATTACATGTATATAAGCGTGTTTTCGTGATGACCGTTCTTAACCCTTAAAGAGCGAAGCTAAATTACAGCAGACAACATTTTTAAATATTTTTTTCAGAGAAAACAAGCAATTCACATGAGGTTTCAAATCTTATTTTCTCTAAAATATATATATAAAAAATACTTCAAGCTGTCGTCTGCTGCAGTTGGACTTTGCCATTTTTAGGCTTAAAGTGCAGTAGTGCTGTTTGTCAGACTATACAGGATTTTGAAGAGCGAAAAACACAGCTTTCAAGTTTGGTCAGTCTTTGTGATTTCTTATTTTTTGTTTATTTTTTGTGTGCAAATGTTGAATTTCTAGACCATGTAGCTTTGTAGTCCTGTTTACACAAGTGTGTGCCAGTTTGTAATTTGGTCCTTTTGATTAGCAACCATCTCATTCCAATGCTGTAACTCTTTTCCTCGAGCAAACATAAACGAACCGATTGTCACCTTCCCGATAACTTTATCTGAAATAAAGAGTAAACTTTATTACGATACAATTTGTCCTACATCAGTCTCATTTCCGGTAGCAGACATTATTTATTGACAATTGATGTATCAAATATATAAGTGTAGATACCAAGGAAAAAGCACAATGACGAAGCACAGCTTTCCCGAGGCACGAACAGAAGAAAAGAGGAACAAATCATGACAAAACAAACGCTACATATGAAACCACAGAAGAACTGCAACAGGGGAACCACCTGGGAACAGTCAGAAAAACGATTTGGGGTGGGATGGGTATGGTGGAGTGTGGTGGGTTTATATGGGGGCTTATGCAGTTTTATTTGCGCGAAACCTCACCCTTAATTCTGATACAGCTCCAGATTACAAACATGTATTCGGACCGCATAGGGGTCATCTGTGAAACATCTCAGTGAAACATATACATGTATTCATATAATCTAATCAGACACACTGTGATGAAACAAAGCAAAGGGCTCAAGGGCGATCAGAAGCCATAACACAAGAAAACCACAGACAGGACCACGATGGGCCCGACCACAGACACTGACAGTCAGGCCCAACCATACATATATATCAAAGCGTTACTGACAAATGAAAAGCTATGTCACATTTCCTTTGTCATATTAACGTGTAAAAAATATTGGAACAAGGGCCCAGTTGTTCAAAGCTAACGATGTCATTAGTTAACGATTCGTTAAAATTTACATGGAGTGATACGCAAATATGCTGAAATTGTTTGCTAAAAAAATGTGAGTAGCTTTTGCAGTGCAAAAGCTACTCACATTTTTTCAGCAAAAAATATCAGAATATTATATATTGAATCCGCTAGAACAGTTAACGAAATGACCCTTAACAAGCTCGTAAGCTATCGACACTTTGAACAACTGGGCCCAGAACATTTGCTCGTGTAAATGTGATGATTTTCACAGATTATATTCCAAGGCGGTTCCTCTGTTGCAGTTTTTCTTTTTTGTGTGTCTGTGGTTTCATATTTAGCGTTTGTATTGTTATTAAAGTCGAACTTCAGTGGCTATAAGGTTTTACTGTCATTTATGTGATAAAGATAGAGTGCAGAGTGAAAGCAAAGTATTTGTTCAGTTTATGTGGCAAGGTATATTTTAATTAATGCAACCACGGTTTAATATTTTGCATGCTGGGTAAACAGTTCATCGTACATTTTCACATATGTGTCCAAAGAAGACTCAAATCAGCCTGCGCATACGCTGAATCTTAGCTGGGTTCACATGTCCGAAGGTACATTTCATTACGAAAACACGCCTATTCAAAATATATAGAAAATTTCACCTCCAAAAACTTAGAATTTTCAGATAAAAAAACTTCATACTTCAGCTCAAAACATAGATTGTGGGTACTCGTTAGAACCGCCTCGCCGAGGCGGTTCTAACGAGTACTACAATCTATGTTTTTGAGCAGAAATAAGAAAGATAATGTATACCCCTGTAAACCCTAGTTTTACTATATAAAAGTGGGGTTTGAGGGGGTCAAAATTATATAGGCATGTTTTCGTGATGTTCTGACGTTGGGGAGCATATGGACTTGTTAATGTAATGACCGATTTTGTTTTTTTAGACACACTGACGTTTTAAATAAAATGTTACTCTAAAAATAATAACAACGTATATAACAGTATCATAATTACAAGTATCCTTTAACAGCCCGCAATGGTAATATGTGTATAAATGATATAGGTTTCTTCTGTCTGCCATCAATATCAGACATTCAAATGACTACCAAATGATCCCATGTAATTTCTTTTGGTCGACACTTGGCTAAGCTAATTTTCCTTTGGGATCATTAACTCATTATTTTATTTGATAGTGGAATATCGCTCAACCATGGGCCAGGAGGTATAAGCAGTTCTGTACGTTACGGAGATGTTCATAAACAGACTCAATGAGATCGAGTTTGCTACTTCTGTTTATTTGATGCGTTTTATGTCAAGGTATTCGAGAAGCATTATGTTATGAGCTTTGAATGAAGGCGTAATAATTCAATTAGTAGATGCTTAGCTATTTTAAAAGCGATATAGCTTTGTAACTTCTGTAACTTTCTTGTTTGCATTGTTGCAAATCAAACGGTTATGAAATGGGGTCTATACTAAAAGAAAAGTATCTGTACCCAGTTATACAGTAAAATAGTAAAGAAACTGTCCAAGAAGAGCCGAAATCCTTTTCAGTAGGAAAGCAAAACATTGTTGACAGAGTTGCCTCCACTGAAAGTGTTTCTTTTCCCCTTTAGGTGCCCCACTGTCGAGGTAAGATAAACAAAAGTGAGATTAACCCGGAAAGACCACACTCACTGGCCAAAAGAACTGTCGTATTGATCCTTAGTATTCGGAAATCTCAGCTTCTTACAATCCTTGCCATAAAACTAGAAAGTTGTTCGTTTTACTAACTACAGATACGTCTGTCTGATAGATGAGTGGCAAACAATGTAGACTCTGATCAGACGCCGCGTTCTGATCAGGGTCTACAATGTTTCTTCAGGCCTGTCTGTCCGACTACTTAGGGTAATTGTTTGTGTTGAGGTTTTACGGCCCTGTCAACCCAATGGGGTCATGTCGAGCGCGGTCAGTTTACCTAGCCACACGTTTACTGGGCAGGCTTAGTTCTCTAAGCGGTTAACCAGTATTGTGCACATTCTTTCGCCAGAAACTGGCAACTGCCCTTCTTGAATCAGCGGAAGGGAGAGAATGACCGTAGAAAATATTTCATGATCAATCTCCACGAAAGAATGTTGCCGATCACGGCGGGGGTTGAACCCGCGACCTCCTGGTCTCCAGTCGGACGGCGCATCCAACTGAGCCACCGAGTCCAGCACTTAGGGTAATTACGGTAGCTTCTGCGTATTGATAAAATTACGGTAGCTTCTGCGTATTGATGAAATGTGAAATAAATCCGCGAAAGAAGAAAGGATAAGCTTCACAACAGTTTTACTTTTGAGCATTCTAAAGCAGGATTTCTGTTGCAGTTCTTTATCGTTTTGTTCTTTCTGTTTTCTTTGGTATGCTGCCATTTAGTGTCATTCTAATCTATTCTATGCCTTAGGAACGACTGTGTTTCATTCCTGTGGCCTTTCATGGGATATTCCCATATTTCTATTATTTACACTGTTTGCCACTCATCCAGCGGGCTTTAGACAAATCAACAGTTAGTTGTTTCGACTTCAGAATAAGAATGGTAAAGAGCTAAGGTTCCCAATATTTAGAGATAAATATTAAGTATTATTAACTGACATGTTAAGACATCGCATCTGTCAGTTCTTCTTCAAGGTATACATTATAGATCGGACATTACATATCATGTTAGACACTACAAAATAATAGAAAAATAAATAATTATATTGTCTTGGGACCAGTGTTGATAATATGCTTAAAATAATGCTATTGTCTGGCGTCCAGTATTGCTAATGTTGTTAGATGTTGATCAATTTGATACGATGTTACCAAGCAGGTAATACATCTTCATATATCATGAGTCAATTCAACAGACATTTTAATGATTACAAATGTATAGAAAAGGAAGTCCAATGCCGTATTTATCGCGTACTAGAAACAAAAATAATGCACATTTGCGAACACACGTATAGAGTTACCTAGTTCGAACCTGTGTTGTGTATGTTTGCTTTATGTCTGCACTGCGAAAGCTACGACTAACAGTTTTTTTTATAAATTTTATAAGCAAAATTATACGAGTAGTTATCTAAGAAGGGCCACAGTCAAGAAGCACATCCTTCACAAGTAACCACAAGAAGAAGGGAGAGAAAAGGTACAAACAATGACAAAACGAAACGTCATACAGTATAACCTCAATGGCTCGAACACGGATGGCTCGTTTATCGTGGATGATTCGAACTCTTTTTTCAGTCCCTACAAAATTCTTCCAATAGCTCAAGAAAACAAATATTTAATGATTTTTTCTTATTTTATCATGGATTTGTTTGTTGTGTGTACTCATTAGAATCGCCTCATCGAGGCGATTCTAATGAGTACACACAACATATAATCTTTGTGTAGAAAATCGAAAAGATTTCCCTAAATTATCGCTATCTGCTTCCTGAACTGGTGCCATGATTACCCTCAGTGGCTCGAACTACCCATGCCTCAAACGAATTTCCATGGTCCCAAAGATGTTCGAGCCATTGAGGTTCGATTGTATATACAGAGAGGACACAGAAAGAAATCGAAAAGACAGCGGAGAAACCACCTTGCAATTGTCTTCAGAAAAATATTGTGGGGGTGATAGGAAGAAGGGACTTAAATGAGAGTCCTCTACTTAAATTCTATGTTATCATGAATCAAATACTTTTATATCATTACCAGAGGACGCGTCACTGAGAAGTATTCCCCAGTATCCAATTCCCTGCATTACTTTAAACACTCATCACCTTATATTGCAGGTTATCATGTGTACAATAGTTCAGTACCATTACTTAAACAAGAGGTCTATGGGCCACGATTCGCTCAGCTAATAAAAACTGCTATTGCATATCTGCAAATGTCATGCAACTTTTTCCAGTATTGCCACAGCAGCTAGGACCATATTTGACCATACCATAAAATGTTCAAAGATCATCCTAGCATAATCATTTCAACAAACGTAGTAGACTTGCTTTCCTGATACTGTACAACAAAATTCATTCTTAGAGCTTTCTTAGTTCTGGAGAAGATTTTAGAGTGTTTACCATAAAAGGGCATGAAAGCTATCTTGTCCAATAGCACAGAGCCATTTAAACGAATTGTCAACAGCCTTTCGACAGAAGGCCCAATGTGAAATCTAAAAAATACTGATCAGCGATTTCAGAGAAGAAAACATTTAAAGATTTCATGATTTTTATACATGCACATAGCCCTAAGGCAAGCGCAGATAACCCCCATAATTCTGACAGTAGCAGAACAGTTTTACTCCTTTAACCATACATTGTAAGTTTCAGCCATTAGTCTTTATTATCCATTGAGCAAATGTTTATTCAACATTTCCCCGCACAAAGGTAGGAGGACACAAATTTGACAAAGGTGAACCCACAACCATCATTTGAAGAAAACTGAAATTCCTTGAGTCCCCGATGCTATATACCAGATTCAGCCTCAGAACTTTCTCGGTTCCTGAAAAGAAAATGTTTGTCTTTTTATCAAATATGGGGTTGTTCAATGGCGCAGAACCATTCAAACAAACTGTCAATACCCTTTTGACAGATTTAAGCCCTATGTGAAATCTGGTGAAAATTGCTCAAGCGGTTTCAGAGAATTGGATATTTAAAAATTACACAGTTTTATACATGTATATAGCTCAGGGGCAAGGGCAGATAACCTCCGGGGACAACATTTTGATTGTAACTAACAAGTTCTACTACTTTAATAATACATTGTAAGTATCACCCATAAGTCTTTAATACATTTTGAGAAAACGACATTTCAACAGTTTTCCTATACAAATGCATGCAGGGGGAAAATTTGATCTTGCCGTAAAATGGTCAACCGTCCACCATCACTTGAATGAAATTGGTAGACCTTGAGTTCTCGATGCTATATACCAAGATTCTGCCTCAAAGCTTTCTTGGTTCTTGAGAAGAAGATTTTTAAGTCTTTTACCATATATGGGCATGGCGACCATCTTGTTCAATGGCGCGTAACCATTTGAAAAAAAACAACAAACTATCAATACCCTTTCGACAGGTCACATGAGAAATCTGGTGAAAATTGCGCAAGCGGTTTCAGAGAAGAAGATATTTCGACATTACACAATTCAATTCGTGTATATAGCCCAGGGACAAAATTTTGATTGTACCCAACAAATTTTACTACGCTTATCATACTTCGTAAGTGTCAGCCATTAGTCTTTAATACGTATTGAGAAAATGACATTTCAACATTTTTCCAATATAAATGCATGGGGGGGGGGGGGGGGGGGCACAAATTTGACCTTGCTGTAAAAACATCAAGGTCAGCTTTCCACCATCATTTAAAAAACTTCGTAGAAATTGAGTTCCCCATGCTATATACCAAGATTCAGCCTCAAAGCTTTCTTGGTTCTTGAGAAGAAGATTTGTTTGGTCTTTTTACTATATATGGGCATGGCGGACAGCTTGTTCGATGGTGCAGAACCATTCGAACAAATTGTCAAAACCCTGTCGACAGAAAGCCCCATGTGAAATCTGGTGAAAATGGCTCCAGTGGTTCCAGAGAATAAGACATTTAAAAACAAGATGGCGGCTGTGTTGGCCATCTTGGATTTCCGATTTGCACGATCTTAGCTTCAGTGTAAGTTTCAACTCAAATCGTGCAAAAGTTCGGGAGGATAAGTCAACAAGAGCTCCGCAAGCAGAGGCATTATATGCCCGTGGCAAGTAATATGTAGCACATATACTGACTCCTGTATAAACTGTAAGTGGAGTTAATTGGAACAAAAAAATCAAAGGAGCATAACTCTGCTGATATTTTATGAACTGTAACCTCGAAACAATATGCGCTGCTCCATATCATGGTGTAACTAGTTACAAAGTTTCAGCTTGATTGAATGCAAGCTGTAGGAGTAAGCCGGAAACGAAAGTTTACAGAAATTTTCAAAGGGACATAACTCTGCTAATATTTGATGGGCTGTAACCTCGAAACAATATGCGCAGCTCCACATCAGGGTAAAAAAATCACAATAAATCAAGTTTCAGCTTGATCGGATGTAAACTGCAGGGCTTAGCCGGGAACGAAAAGGTTTACGGAAATTTTCAAAGGGGCATAACTCTGCCAATATGTGGTGTTCTGTGACCTCAAAATAATATGCGCTGCTCCACATCATCGTGTATCTCTTTAAGATGTTTCTGCTAGATCGGGTGTAAACTGTAGGAGTTAGCCAGAAACGAAACATTTACAGAAATTTTCAAAGTGACATAGCTCTGCTAATAGTTGGTGGACTGTAACCTCGAAACAATATGCGCTGCTCCACATCATGGTCTAACTATAAATCAAGTTTCAGTTTGATCAAATGTAAAATGTAGGAGAAGTTAGCCAGAACAAAAGATTTACAGAAATTTTTAAAGTGGCATATCTCTGCTAAAGTTTGATGGACTGTAACCTCGAAACAGTATGCGCTACTCCACATTATGGTCTAACTATAAATCAAATTTCAGCTCGATCGGATGTAAACTGTAGGAGGAGTTAGCCGGTAACGAAACGTTTACAGGAATTTTTAAAGGGGCATAACTCTGCTAGTATCTGATGGACTGTAACCGCGAAATAATATGCGCTGCTCGACATCATGGTCTAACTATTAATCAAGTTACAGCTTGATCGGATGTAAACGGTAATAGGAGTTAACCGGTAACCAAAAGTTTACTGAAATTTTCAAAGGGGCATAATTGCTGACTGTAACCCCGAAACAATATGCGCTGTTTCACATCATGATCAAACTTTATACCAAGTTTCAGCTTAATCGGATGTAAAAGTGTAGGAGGAGTTAGCCCGAAACGAAACAGTTTACGGACAGACGCACGGACGGACGCAAGACCCCGTAACATAATACGTCCCGTTTTTCAAACGGTCGTATAAAATTGGTTTTCAAGATGGTGGCTGTGGCCGCCATCTTGGATTTCTGATCGGTAAAATTTTATATACTTTTTATGTTAAAGTAATTCTGTTGCTACAATGTAAGTTTCAGCTCAAATCGCCCAACAGCTCAGGAGCAGAGGTTCAAAACCGATTTTCAAGATGGTGGCTGTGGTGGCTATTTTGAATTTCTAATCAACATGCTTTTGGCTATTTTTATATCTACTAGTCGGCCTATTGCTCCATCATAAGTTTCGACGAATAAGCAGAGTGGTTTGTGAGGAGATGCCGAAAATAGATTTTACGGATGGCTTCTGTGGCAGCCATCTTGGAATTTCCGATCGGCACAAATTTAGTTATTTCGATCTAGAGGTCAACCTGTTGCTACATCGTAAATTTTAATTTACTTCGCATGTTCAAGATGGCGGCTGTGGCGGCCGTCTTGGATTTCCGACCGACACGATTTTAGTTCATTTCGACACATATGGGCACTTTATTTTCAAATGCAAGGCTGCCCAAGTGCTTGCAGATGACCGCCGATAAATCAAACTGCAATCCCGACTTTGGTGTTTCTAGCCTAGACTATAAATGAAAATAATTGAATTAGAAAAATAAATAGAATACAAAATAAATATCACTAGAACTTATAATACGAGACCAAGATGGCCTTGTATAGCTCACCTGAGTACCAGACAAGTGACCCCTAGGTGGGACCATTTCTTTACCTCAGGGCTGTAATTTGAACAAGTCAACTTGATACTTTGAATAAGTTTCGAGTCAGCTGAATGATTTTAGCTATTTTTATTAACAAACTGCCTCGATACTACCTACCAAATTTCGAGTTAACTGGCCTTTCGGTTCAAGAGAAAAAGCGAAAACCATATTTTCAAGATGGCGGCCATCTAAGTTTTCCGATCGAAGTAATTTTAGCTTCTTATACTTTACAAGTCACCCTGATACTTCCTATCAAGTTTCAAGTCAAGTGGCATTTCGGTTCAGAACTCAGAACAAGCGCTGAATAGATTTTCAAGATGGCGTCCAAGGCGGCCATTTTGGATTTCCAATCGGAACGTTTTTAGCTATTTTTAACCTAAAAGTTGCCCCGATACTTCCTAGTCAATTTGTCTTTTATTTTAGGAGAAGACGCAAAGAATAGATTTTCAAGATGGCCGCCATGTAGGCTATCATGGATTTCCGATCGGCAAGAATTAAATTACTTTTTATCTACAAGTTACTTTGTAAGTTTACTAAGTTTCCTACCAAGTTTCCTATCAAGTGTCGAGTCAACTGGCCTTTCGGTTTGGGAGGAGAAGCGCAAAATAGATTTATGGCGGACATTGCGCTATTTTGGATTTCTAATCGGAACGATTTTAGCTGTTTTTGATCTACAAGTTGCCCCGATACTTCTTACCAAGTTTCGAGTCAGCTGGCCTTTCAGTTTCGGAGAAGAAAAGCAAAATATATTTTCAAGATGGTCGCTATGGCAGCCACCTTGGATTTCCGATATGAACGATGTTAGCTATTTTTGATCTACAAGTTGCCCCGATAATTCTTACCAAGTTTCGAGTCGACTGGCTTCTCGATTCAGGAGATGAAAAGCAAAGTATATTATCAAGATGGCAGCCATGGCGGCCATCTTGGATTTCCGATCCGAATGATTTTAGCTATTTTTGATCTATAGGACACCCAGATGGTTCCTACCACTTTCCCGCGAGCCATATATGTTCCACATGAAATTTGACTTCAGTCGGCGCAGTGGTTTCTGATAAAATACGTTTGAAAGTGTGGATGGACGACAGCCTGAAGGCAGAGACTGACAACCTGTGGGGATAAAATGATGCCAATAGAAATGCCTTATCACTTTATCCATTTGCTGTAAGATTCAAAAACCTCTCTTTGAAGTTTGATTGTCAATATTTTTCAACGTAAAAGCTTAAATGAACAAAGTTGACCTTGTTGTAAATAGGTCCAGGTCAAACCAAGGTCATCAATTACTTAATATTTGTAGGGCTCTATTCTTTTTTGCTGTGTGTCAAGTTTCAAGGTCATCTGACTAATGGTTCTGGAGATTTAAAGGATTTTTACCATATATAGGCATGGCGGCCATCTTGGTCATATGGCCAGGACCAATAAATATACTTTTGTTCCCATGTGGCATAAATATTCCATATAAAATCTGGTTTCATTCGATCCAGTGATTTCTGACGAGAAAAATGTTTGAAAGTCAAGATGGACGACAGACGACAACGGACCACACTATAAGCTCATCTTGGTCTCAGGTAAGCTAACAATAAAAAAAGGAACTGGACAAAAACATGAGGGCTATGGAGGCCCTATATCGCTCACCTGAATCATGTTATACATAGATGCGTTTCTAAAGGTGATGTTGACCTTGACCATGACCTTTGCCCACAGGGTCATCTTCTGCTCAGAAGAACCATCCCTGCTATGTTTGAGGGTCCTAGCCCCAAGCATTGCCAAGTTATAAGCGTGTTTTTACTAGAGGTCACTGTGACCTTGACCTTTTTTAGGATCAATTACTGGTAAAGGCCAACTTCCAATCTACATTCTATGGTTCTAGCCTCAAGTACTACATAATTTTAAACCTTTTAGTGCTAAAGATCATGGCGACCTTGACTATGACGTTTGCCCACAGTCATCTACTGGTGAGGACCAACACCCCTTCTAAGTTGTAGCCCCAAGCACTGCCAAGTTATCAAGCTTTTTAGTACTTAATGACCTGGTGACCTTGACATTTGCCTTCAGGATCTTCTACTGGTGAGGATCAACATCTCAACATCTCTACTGTTTGAGGGCCCTAGCCATAAAGATTACAAAATTATAAGTTTTTTGGTACTAAAGGTCACGGTGACATTGACCTTTGACTTAAAGTCATCTACTCTTCAAGTCCATCCTCCCTATTTGTTTGTTAGTCAAAGCCTAATTATTGCCAATACCTTTTTGCTCCATAGTTTGAACATTCTTGTCAGAGGACCTCTTAGCAATGCTACATACCAAATATCAAAGGCCTAGGCCATGCACTTTCAGACAAGATAAAAAATCCAATCAGTGGTTTCGGAGAAGATATCGTTTGAAGCTATTGTTTACGGACGGACGGACGGACGCACGCACGGACGGGCGACGGACAAAATGTGATCACAAAACCTCACCTTGTCACTATATGACAGGTGAGCTAAAAAGAAGTCCTGGGTGTCGAACCTGTAAACTTCCGCGAGCGCTCTCCCGACTTAGCTACAGGACCGTTTTGGCGGCGCCTGAAACATACAGTCGAACTTCAATTACTCGAACACCTTTGGGGCCATGGAAAATTGTTCGAGCCATGGGTAGTTCGAGCCAGTGAAGGTTAATCTTGGCGCCAGGTTGGGAAGCAAGTATCGCTAATTCTGGGAAATCTATCGATCTTCTACACAATAATTGTATGTTGAGTGTACTTATTAGAATCGCCACGAAGAGGCGATTCTAATGAGTTCACACAACATACAATTTCATAATGAAATAAGAAAGCTTCCTTAAATATTTGTTTTCTTGATCTATCGGAAGAACTTCGTAGGGACTCAAAAACAAGTTCGAATTAGCCATGGTAAACGAGCCATCAGTGTTCGAGCTATTGAGGTTCGACTGTAATTATATATTGCTATGCAGCTTCATTTTTCAAACGCTAAAAATGAACTTCTTGTTATGTAGTGTTTCACTCTCTAATGTTTTTCTTTAATGATTATGTAAGTTGATTATATATTCAGTTAAGTTTGGGTAACAGAGTTCCCACCTTTTTGGGAAAGAGTTGCCAACTCTGTTTGCCTTCTGTTCATTTTGTGGCTGCTTTTTTTTGCATTTGTCTGTATTTCTCTTGGTGTTGGAGACTTGATATGGATCTGACTGTATTAGTTCCTGCGTTCTCTTATTTACTTGTCATAAGCGAATCACACTATACAAATAGTTTCTTAAAGTACTGTAGCTGCTTTGAACGATGGTGCCATTAAAGCATCTCAAATTCATGCGTTATGCTACAGTTTTGTAGCTGATAGCAGCCATTATGTATCTAGATATATCTTAGAGGTTTTTTGTTAGATTTTTGATATATACCTCTCGAGAAATAAATTACATCACATATCATGTCGCAGTATATCTCAGCCAGAAGCACCGGTCATATCCCCGTTGCACCAGCGTGTAAACGCCCTCGATCAATAACAAAAGAGTTTTTATCGTTCGAAAAGAATTATAGTTCCCTGTTGTTCTTTCTTTTATTTTCCTATTTAAGTTTGTTCTAACCTCGCACTTTACTGTAATCTTGAAAACACTTTTCAAAGCATTTTTTACAATGGATAAAATGGCCTGTCCTTTTACGACAAGAGCAGAAAAGATCGTTTAGCAGGTTCCTTTCCTTTAGCAGAGTTTGTATAGTATATTCGTAATTTCATAAAGTTGCTGACAGCGCTAGATCAGAACGTTGATCTTATCCGACTACGTCGAATAAAATTTTCAAATAATTTACTTATTTTGTTTTTTCTATAAAGTAAGGTTTGACATTTCATAAGAATTGTCTATTAAATAGAACCAATTTGTCGGCTTCAGCATTTGTCCAACACAATGCTGAAGGTGACTACGCAGCATGAACAACAACAGATAAATACCACTGTGTTTTTAAAAAACTATAACCCCAACTGTAGATCAAAGCTGCAGAATAAACCAGTGGCAAAATGGCAGACACCTCAGTCTATAAATATACCAAGCTCTGCTGCCTGGGTCTACATATTCAAAACTTGAAACCAAACTGCTAAAGTGGAAAAAAGACCCTAACCGTGACATTCTAAAATTAAAGAATACCTAAATTATTCAGGCGATCTACACCTCAACCTTAACCAGCCTGCCAATTATCAAAGGTTTAGCTCCAAAATATAAATAAAGTTGCACAGGAAAGGCCACAGCCATGAGACACAGACTTACCTAGGTGCCGGAAGAAATAGAGATGAGAAAGTTGAAATAACGACATACCATTAAGAAAACACGCCTATTCAAATATATTGAAATTTTCACCTCCAAAAACAGAAATTTTTTAGACAAAAATCTGATGTGTTTTTATATTTCTGCTCAAAACATAGATTGTGGGTACTCGTTAGAACCGCCTCGGTGAGGCGGTTCTAACGAGTACCCACAATCTATGTTTTGAACAAAAATAAGAAAAATAATGTATACCCCTATAAACCCCAATTTTTTCTATATAAAAGTGGGGTTCAAGGGGGTCAAAATTATATAGGCATGTTTTCGTGATGCAAAATAAAACGAACTGCAACAGATGAACCACCAGATAAACGACCAGCAGCTACAACTACCGGGCCCAGTTATTCAAAACTAACGATGGCGTTAGTTAACGAATCGTTAAAATATTGATCATTAAATATGGCATATATGCTCATATTTTTGCTGGAAAATGTGAGTAGCTATTTGCAAAAGCTACTCACATTTTTCAGCAAAAATACCTGTGAATTAGATATTATACTTATTAGAACAGTTAACATTTTGACTACTAACGAGCTCGTTAAGCTAACGATGCTTTGAACAACCGGGCCCTGGTGTTTTTAAGTATTTCCACTCGATCTGATGTACTCAAATTTACAGAGACCTGTTCGGTTCGCTTAGGGTCCTCTCACAAAAAAACAGAAATAATTTCTAAACTGCTATGAAACTAAGTAAAGAACTCAACGGCAATCTAAAGTCAGAAGAAAATATATCACAAGTTGGACCAGAATGGCCCCGGCCATAGACAGCAAAAATCAGATGCCAACTTTTTGAAAAAGATTCTTAAAGGATCCGTCCAGTATGAGGCCCGACTCACCTTTGTGTAATTAAAGAGGGAAGCCAAGTTGTTATCAACCATAATTTAGTTACAAACGACGTATGCAGTTTGCCTCATAACATTCGTGTTGTAACCTATCTTTTTGTAGCGACTGACAATATTTTTAACTGTTCCAAAACATCAGTATTACCAACAATCCTTCTAAATTCATAGCTTAAGTCGCCGTAAAATTCAGGTTCCGAAGCGTCTTCCTGTAGACTCAAAACTGAAAACCAGTTCGATATAGATATTACGAACCGATTTTTTTTAAATACAACTTGTAACTGCCTACTAAATATTCACGGGCGTTTCTATGACATCGCAATTGCCGATGACGTTTTATAGTTTTATTTTTTTCCAATTACTTTTAGTTTAATGTTTTTGATATCTGTATTTTAGTAGTATGTAATACGACTACAACTGATCATTAAACGTGTTTTGTACGTTCAGAACTGAAGGCTTAAAATTTGGGACCTGATATGTAATTTTAATGAGTTAACTCAGTTTAAATGTTACTACGGATGTAAACTGAATAAATCATGACTTTTGTGTAAACAATCTTATACAGTGATTAATATAGTTCAGAGAACCTCATGGGGATGGGGAGGGAGACGGTTTTAAACAGAAGTTTTAATTACTTCTTAAATCTTAAATTTATTATTCCATTTAAATTACTTGAATTTCAATTTATACGCTCTCAAGAAAAGGTAATTTAACACAATACATTAGGTTTAGGTGACGTTTTGGGGTTGGAAAAATTGCTTTATAAGATTATTGTCTTTAATATTAATTTATAACTAAGATATGTTCCCAATTTCTTTTGCAAAGTATTAAAATCCGTATTTTCACTATATACCTGGATAAAACATTGACTATTTAAAACATGTTTCATTATTTTAATTTTCATTGAAAAGTTTAGTGCACTTATGTAAATACATTCTAAAAGGAATTACCCGTGAGAACAGCAAAATTACCCATGAGAACAGCAAACAGACGCACAGAAATGAAACAGCTGAAGTGCCAATGTTTCTAGACCTGACCTGCAGGTTTCGGCCAGCTGGGCCTCATAAGTGACACTTATAAAATGCTTATTTACTTTTATTTTATATCTTTAACGCATCAGTTTCTGTTCGACAAATAACACATCATTTTGCAATAAAATGTTTCACAGTTGATGCTTACAGCTCTAATTTAGATTGTATATACACATGGTAGCTAGCATTTTCTAACCAAGACAACCTAGTCCATCTGAAATGGAGCGTGGGACCGATAGGCACAGTCGCATACAATATGTCATTTCCGGGTTCCGCAAGTCTTTTATCACAGCTTCGCAAATGTAGTGTTCGTACCCATTCTACACGACAATTCGCAATGAGCTACAACTTGCTGTTATTATCATTATTGATAGGCCCATTCCGTAACAACGGATTACGTCTAGTATGCTAGGTAACTGTCTGTAACTCGGAAAAGTGATTTGACCCAAATAAACTAAAAGCAAAATAATTAGGGAGATGTGTCAACTAAGCGGCAATTTCTTTGTATTAATATAGATTTCACAGCTTAATCGACATTTACAATGTATCACAGTACAGCGCATTTCCGCCGTCTAACCACACGTTGTTTTTGAATGGGTCAACAGATGAAGGTTGTTTATTATTTATTGAATAATGATGTGACTGAATGATATAATTTAAAGCCATCAACTGTTGCTCAGCGGGTTCCGCAAGTGCATATTCGATTTACACACCCTTACTATTATCAATAGAATGCACCTAGTAGAACTACAATAATCTCCATGTGTTGCATATAAGAACAAATCTAGCCAGAATATGTAACTGCCTCGTCGGAACTTGTTGGTTAGGGATAACTTGATGGAAACTCTGGTTTGGACTTGCAGTCGGAATCTAAAGAAACACTACCTATTCATATAAATGTACTTCAGTGCTTAATATAGACATATTTGTGCACTCCCATATCAGTATTTTAGGTTGTCCAAACAGTGCGTACCCGTGCCTATTGGAAACACTTTTAAGGGTATTGATATACTCTTTTAAGGGTATTGATATACATTAGAAAACAGTGGAATTCGTATGCTGAACTGTTTGAGCAATCGTTGCTCTAGCATGGTTTTAACTTCCTTAAAAACAACCAGGACTGATAGCTTTTATAACTTAATATATGCTTATAACATGAAACTTTATTTAGCCAATTAATTAACCTATATGCAGTGTTCTTGTACTTTGTCTACTGGTTTCCCTTTCATACAAGACAAAGTGGGTTCAAGAGTTTGGAACGTTGTGTTTCAGTTATAAAAAAACTTATAACGAAATTTGGTCAAATATGTTGTCAGCCAAAATGACCTAAATTAGTTTTCGCTTGAATTTTATGAGAACAACACTGAAATACTGACGCTAAGTGTAATTTGTTAAGCTGTAAATAAACTTAACCTAAAAAACTGTTTGAATTACTTGAAATAAAACAAATTATAATTTCTGAGGCCTATGGATCCTTTAAAATCCACTTACCATAGACTTTCAAAGGTGAAAGATAGGAGTTTGTTTTCAGGCGACATCTATGTAAATACCATACAGATTAGGTTAAGAGGGTATTATAATAATAGTATCCTTTTTTGGACTGAATGACCCGAGCAAACAAGTGTAAAATATATAATAGAAGACACCAAGGAAATGTCACAATCACGAAATTCAACACATTACGAAAACACGCCTATTCAAATATATAGAAACTTTCATCTCCAGAAACTGTAAATTTTCACATAAAAAACGCTGACATTTTTCATATTTCTGCTCAAAACATACATTGTGGGTACTTGTTAGAACCGCCTCTACGAGGCGGTTCTAACAAGTATCAACAATATGTTTTAAGCAAAAATAATAAAAATAATGTATACCCCTGTAAACCCCAGTTTTACCATATAAAAGTGGGGTTTAAACGGGTCAAAATTATATAGGCATGTTTTCGTAATGAGAAGAACCGCCTTGGACATATCAGACTGTCCCTAAAAGGTCTGTCAAATTAGGCCCTATACTGTTTGGTAGTCCACTGCATGATTTTTAGGATACACCATCTAGTTTTTGAATTATTTTGTTTCATCACGAAAACATACCTACATACGTATATAATTTTGACCCCCTTAAACCCCAAGTTTTATATAGTAAAACTGGGGTTTACAGGGGTATACATTTTTTTTCTTATTTCTGCTCAAAAACATACATCAGCGAGGCGGTTCTAACGAGTACTCACAATCTATGTTTTGAGCAGAAATATGAAAACAATCAGAATTTTTATCTGAAAACTTTCAGTTTTTGGTGGTGAAATTTTCAATATATTTGAATAGGCGCGTTTTTGTAATGTTCAAAATTAAGAGATAATTATGATTAGTATTTTGGTTGTCCTGAAAGTGGAGTAATTATGTCACTGGATTTTCCCATAGCAAGTGAGCCACAACATGCTGATTGCATGTGTCTAAAGGGGGGTGGATACACCTGGTAGATTTCCTGATATTTTCGGCAAGGGAGACAATGTTTGTGACTACTTTACTGCATGGTAAGCCTCTTCTGAAGCGGTCTATTCAAAACAAAAAAGCATCTGATCCCATGGGAAGCATTTTTTTTCCTTTTAGAATAGGCCTCTTTTTTTTAAAAGAGATAAAATCAAAGCTGATAGCTATCTCCCTTGAAAGTGTATCCAGTCTCAAAAAACAGTCCGTGACTCGCATTGCTCAATATTATGTATTTACCTTTATATCCACTTTGGTGTTGCATAGCAGTAATGGTGACGTTTGCTGTGTCAAGTGACGTCAACGGCAGTTTGAACGTAAATGATTCATTAAACTCGGGGTTCTCATTGCGTTTAACTACCTCCGTTTTCTTTGTTTTTAGGAGTTTATTCTGCACCATTAGCTGTACTTTGACATACGCATCTGAAATAGAAAAATGACACTCCTTAAAACCTACGTCGAGATGACAATAAAAATCACATAAGCCGTAACGCGAGAAACGTACCTTCTGACATGTGCGTTCAACGAAGACTCAAATCAGCCTGCGCATCTGCGCAGTCTTATCAGATTCTTCGTTGTCTGCATGAAAAAACCTTTGCATTCTTTGCTGTACAGTGAAGATTCTGATCAGACTGCGCGCATGCACAGGCTGATCTGAAAGATTCGCTGGACGCACAGAACTGGGTATACGTTTTCTGACGGTGAGTTCTGTATTCACTGAAGTAACCTGGTACTGATTTAATTCAGTTCCGAAAATACATTAAATGCACCAAAATCATTGTTATATGAAATGGCTAACTTTATAAAATATAGGCTTCTGAAATATAGGTGATAATCAGATACTTCGAGAGCCTGTATAACACTGTAACATCTATGTTTTGCTGCACACTTGCTAAAAGTGTTTGTTTATTACTATATTTTATGTGTGAAAGGCATTGTTACAATGCATATATTGGGTTTTTGCATTGATCTGTGGTTAACTCCAAAGATTCTCTACAGTCGTAGTTATGTGAATGTCACCATGCTCTTAACCCTTGTCAAACTGAATAAAGATGTCCCGCCCACATCTAAGTTTCGGCCAATTAGATTACTCGATCCAGGTTGTTGATACAAATTCACTTGGCTTATTCAGAGGCCAACTGATCTAGATCTACACTGTTTGCAAAATCAGAACATATCCGGGTTCAGCAGGACAATGGTGACCGACTCTGAACATTAATTCAGTGACACTCCATTGAAAATTCGTATATAAGACTATGTCCAGAATTATTCTAAGCATGAAACTCATTTAATGACATCACGAAAACATGCCTATATAATATTGACCCCCTTAAACCCCACTTTGATGTAGTAAAACTTGGGTTTACAGGGGTATACATTATTTTTCTTATTTCCGCTCAAAAAATAGATTGTGGGTACTCGTTTGAACCGCCTCGACGAGGCGGTTCTAACGAGTACCTATAATCTATGTTTTGAGTAGAAGCATGAAAGTATCAGAATTTTTTTATCTGAAAATTTTCATTTTTTGATGGAAAAAATTCAGTATATTTGAATAGGCATGTTTTCGTATTGGATAGAACAGAATTAGGCTGGAATAGAAAAAAAATACAAGAAAAAACAAAAACAAAAAACAAACAAACAAAAAACAATAAAAAACACACACACACACACACACACACACACACACACACACACAAAAAACAAAAAAAAAACAGCAGTAACAAGAAGAATGAAGCGTTACTGAACCGGTAAACTACGTAATATCAGAGAAACTAAACCAGGCATGGTGCTGACGATACACAGATACATAATCAGAACTTCAACTGTTATAAGCTGTCAACAAGGATAATAATACAGTTGACTCTCGTTATCTCGACATCGTTTATCTCGAATAACCGCTTATCTCGAAGTGAAAATTTGGTCACTGCCTAAACATGAAAATCTAACAACAGGTAAAAACATATTGTGGAAAAGAGGAGAAATTGCTCCTGAGGAGCAATTTCTCCTCTTTTCCGCAATATTTTCAATGTATCTCTAACTTCAAGAGTCCAATTACATATATATTTGTTAAATGTGGTTGTTCGAATTATTTTTTCCTCAATTCTGCAAATCTGATATGTAGAGGTACGGATATCTCGAAGTATTTTAGAGAGTCCCTTGGAAATCGAGATAACGAGAGTCGACTGTAAATAAACCTGATGGTGTGTAACGATCCTTTATTTATCAAGGTTCCATTTCGGAACCCCAAGGCATTCACGGGTGAACTTTGATCATGAGCTTACCGATAGGTTGTGATGCTTCTCCTACTAATCCCCTTCCTTCAAATATACCAACTGTAATACGTTCTAGATGGTTGTTATAACACATAGATACCATAAGCTCTCCACGCAACTCAGATGTCGTCTGCAAGTATATATTTCATGGAATACAAAGTGATTAATGAGGTGTCCCATTAGAGCTCTTTAGGCTAAATGAGTAAACAACAAATAAATGAGATATATATTTTGGAGAAGATCTTCATGAATTGTTAAAGTGAAACGCAAGGTTGGTGAAGAATATCTAGAATGACGGATCTTGACTAATCAAGCATCATATCCAACTTTCGATAACACTTACCTGTTGAGGTTCGGTAAAATGTTTACTATGGAAGTCAATAGGAAACTTTATGTTAAGCTGTGATAATACCATTTTTACTAAACATATCACCAATATACAGATGTCAAATTTAAGATCAGAATTGTGCGGATTTTTAACATGCACCCGAGGCACATAGAGGAAGCGGCGATTGTTATGTACATGTATTTGTACAGCCTTGCTTTCATGGATCTCCCATGCACACTTGGTGCCACTGTCACCAAGTGCCGCACTGTTAACTTAATACTCAGCCCAGGGCACGTCGAGTATGAGCCAGGCTTACTAATGGTTAGAAAATTTCTCGACCCGAGCGGGATTCGAACCCATGATATCCCGCTTGAAAGTCGAGTACGCTAACCACTAGGCCACCTAGCCCACTTAAGATAAAAATCTCTTCTTGAATGACATATAATTATTTTGAAAATAAAATAAAATAGTTCTGGTCCCAATTCATTCTAAACGAACCAACTCTTTTTTTACTATATATTTAATATACAGAAATTTCTGGAAGTTTCCGGAAGAGTCAAAGAAATTGGACATTAATAGTTACTTATTATCATTTAAATTTCAATATACAGATAAGGTTTGACTTGAAATTTCTTTATCTTTCTAATGATGTAAATTTAATTCACACAGGGGAAAAAACAACCCTTTTTGTCCTTTTTTATATTCCGATTCTGTCAGACAACTTTCGTAAGTCCAGGTAGTTTCCTTAGTGATATATCGCCGTAGGGGATTCACTCCGGAAGTACTTCGGAAATTTCCAATAAGACTGACACGTAATGTCGAAAATTTACCTGGACAACTGAAAAGGCCGAGATTTCAGGACATAGTGATGAAAAATTGATCAAAATCAGATAAAACGAAGGAACTTAAAATATTTCAAAACTATCTTTAAGGGTGCCGCCATATTGAATATTTAATGAGGATTAATGAGGATCTAAGCATTTAAAAATATTAACTGATATTTTTTTTCTGATAGAAATTAATGCGGGTTTCGAGCAAAATTCATAAATACCAAGAGAAGAAGCTATACATACATACATACATACATACATACATACATACATACATACATACATACATACATACATACATACATACATACATACATATTTCTGCACAAAAAACATAGATCTTACGATTACCCACAATCTATGTTTAGAGCAGAAATATGCAAAATATCAGATTTTTTTTTTATCTGAAAAAGAAAAAAAAAAAATCATTTTCTGGTGTAATTTTCAATATATTTGAATAGGCGTGTTTTCGTATTGCAAATATAAAAGTTGAATATTATATCTTATTTAGTTAGGTTTTGTATATTCAATTAAGGCTTTATGACGTCATACAATATAAGTGAAGATTGCCAGGAAATGCCACAATCACGAAGCACAGCCTTCCCGAGGCAGCAAGAGAAGTACAAATGAGGAAGAAATAATATCAAAACAAACGCCACATGTGCAAACAAAGAAGAACTGCAACAGTGGAACAGCCTTCTAACGGCCAGTAGCAAAACTACTCGCCAGAAAAGGATAGATGTGCTGCACTGGAGACAATCTGCATGGAATATCAAATCCTGTTTTCTTGGAAAAAATAAGTAAAAATATATCTTCCAAGTTTTATGTCTGCTGAGTTAGCCCAGAGATTGGTAAAGGTTAAGTGGAAAAGAATCTAAAAAAAAAGTATGATTACCTCAAGAACTTCTCTTTCCAAGTCTCGCCAGATAACGAGACGTTCGTTACTCTCGCAGTCGTGGTCTTTGAGCGGGTACAAGGCATGGCCAATTACTTGATGCTTCTTATGGCGGTCCACATCATATACGCTGAATTTAAGCACGCGGTCATTAATATTCCTGTTAGATACCTGCAAAATGTAAACACAATTATTCCATAAGTGATATAATAAGGAACGGCTATTCCTGTATTTATTAAGTTTATTTATTAAGCATCACGAAAACATGCCTATATAATTTTGACCCCCTTATACACCACTTTTATATAGTAAAATTGGGTTTTACAGGGGTATACATTATTTTTCTTATTTCCGCTCAAAACATAGATTATGGTACTCGTTAGAACCGCCTCGTCGAGGCGGTTCTATAGAATACCCCACAATCTATGTTTTGAGCAGGAACATGAAAAATTTTTTTTTTTTTATCTGAAATTTTTCATTTTTTTGATGGTAAAATTTTCAGTATATTTGAATAGGCATGTTTTCGTAAGGTGATTACTCTATAATAACAGATTTAAATGGACTGGATACACTTGGTAGATTTTCTGCCATTTTATATAAGGGAAATCTTTAATGATTTCCTTTTAGCCTTCTTGCACACCTGGTCCCTTGTGAAAAATGGTCTACTCTTAAAGGATAAAAAAAATCCTTTAAGAGTATATCTCTTTTCAGAAGTGACGCAAGAAAAATTTGACAAAGTTGCTTCCACTGAAAATGTATATATATATATATATATATATATACATATATATATATATATATATATATATATATTATATATATATATATATATATATATATATATATATATATATATATATATATATATATATATATCTGTGGGTGTGTGTATGTGTGTTGTTTTAATTTTATACAACTATATATAATAAATGAATGTATATATATTGAAACATGTCCTTCTTTTGGTTCACGTTATTATGTCCTCATTCTGGTTCATCGGATTAGAATAGGATATCATGAAATTGACAGAATGCCTTGCCAGGAGACTTTTACTTCATTTCATGCATGAAATTCAAGTTTGTATAAAATCCTACGTCTGGAATAAACAGAAAAGTACAGAAGCTTCATAACTGATTTGTTTTAGTTGTTAAAAAAAAAAGGTCTTTACCTATTACTATGCAATTTTTGATTGAGGAGGGCTGTGTTCCATGAGGGTGGCTTTTCTGGGTATCTCCTTACAGTTTTTGAAACAAGAAATGAGCCGGCTCACGAAAAAAGGGACCTTATGGTTCTCCGGTTTTTCAAATGCGCACGCACAGTCTCTTAGTTAGACTACAGACATGCGTTTTTGCCTGAAGCTTCAAGGTCTCTACTACAGGTCTGCGAACAGCAAAGGCTCTGGCGAGACTGCGCTTTTGCGCAGGCTCGCCTGAGCCATTGCTGGTCGCCTATGTATAAGTACCATTTTCTCATGTGCTGACTCAAATATTGTTTCAGTCCACATTAAATCAGAATCTACCCAGAAAATGCCACATTCACGCAGGCCTTCCTGAATCACCGCAATAAGAAGAAATAAGGAACAAATAATTACAAGACAGAACGGCACAGTTACAATTATCGACATATAAACAAAGAAGAGCAGAAGAATGACCTTGGAACTGTTAGCAGAATCAATTACTGGGAAAAACTAACAATGACGAATTAATTTGTTCGGTAAAATTTTAGTTACTATTGAAAATAGTCTCAGTGTCTCGAACTTCAATGGGACTATGGAAATTTGTTCTAGACATGGGTAGTTCGAGCCACTGAGGGTTAATCATAGCACCAGGTCAGGAGGCAAATGGGGATAATTTAGGGATGTCTTTTTCGAGCTTCAATAAAATAATGGTATGTTGCGTGTTCTCATTAGAATCGCCTCCATGAGGAAATTCTAATGAGTACACACAACATATATTTTCTTGATAAAAATCCCTAAATATTTGTTTTCTTGATCTATCGGAAGAACTTCCTAGGGACTTTAAAACCAGTTCGAATCAGCCACGGTAAACAAGCTATCCTTTATAAATCTACAGCGGGCCGTTATAGATTTATGTAGAATACTTACTGGGCGCGGTATTCGAGTCAATGGAATTTAGTGTAATATTATACCTAATTTATTATGTGTTTATAAATATTCTAGCAAACTACGAAGCCATTACAAACAACGCAAACAACTGATGTTGAAATCTTATTAAACATCCTTTTCAAATAACTTCAGATGTATTATCAAAGAAAATTCTGTAGTTTAAACATTTCAAATCAATTCATGCTAAACTTTTAAGTACGTGTGAACAAACCAAACGTGTGGCAACACGTTCTATAGACAAAGAGACAAATCGAACACATCACGAAAACACGCCTATATAATATTGACCCCCTTAAACCCCATTTTTAAATAGTAAAACTGGGTTTTACAGGGGTATATATTAGTTTTCTTATTTTTGCTCAAAAACATAGATTGTGGGTACTCGTTAGAACCGCCTCACCGAGGCGGTTCTAACGAATACCCACAATCTATGTTTTGAGCAGAAGTATGAAAAATATCAGAGATTTTTATCTGAAAATTTTCAGTTTTTGGAGGTGAAATTTTCTATATATTTGAATAGGTACGTTTTCGTAATGAGGAAAAAAAGTGTTTGAGGTCAACTATTTGGGAACTTTCTTGTAGACAGTGGAATCAAGAAACACAGAATGAGTGTTTTCATTAATTTAATAGTCAATATATATAATATCTGACATACAGGTTAGTTGTTCGGCCTACGTATTATCTGTATTGATATTGGTTAGCACATGTTCTATACAGATTCCCAAATCTAAAATATGCAGCAATCATTGGACACTTAACCCTGGTCCGGCAATGTCCTGCCTTTACAAACAGTGTAGATCCAGATCAGTTGGCTTCTGAACTGATCTGGATCTGCACTGTTTTTGACTTAGAATGTGAAATTGTATCAACCTACTAGATCAAGTAATCTAATTGGCTGAAAAATAGAAGTGGGCGTGCCATCTTAATAACTGAGAATGAAAGGGTTGAAATTAAGACGGCCTATTGAAACACTGGCCCGAGTGTATAACTATTATAAGAAAGGAAAGAAAATAAGTGAACTCAGGAACTGATACAATCAGATCCACATCAGTTCTCAACATCAAAGGGAAAGACAGACAAATACGATTAAACAGCAACAAAAAGAACAGACGGTAAGCAGAGTTGGCAACCCTTATCCAAAAAGTGGCAATTCTGTCACCAAAACTACACTGAATTTATCTGAAACTTACATAGTTGCTAGAAGAAAATTATTTCTAAGTGAAACATTTCAGAACATTTAAACAAGAGTTGTCAGAAGACAACGCAGCTCGCCGGAAAGGGCTGATCGGATAAGAAAACAATCTTTAAATATTAAAGAATAAATGCAGAACTTAAACATAGCAGAAATGACAGAGTAGGACATGACTGATGTCGGAAGAGTGTCAAACTGAGGGATGGGGTATATGCCATTAATACATCTTCCCTTAGGCTGGTGTGGATGAAAAATGAAAGCTATACCTTACATACTTCAGCAGCCATGTACACTTTTCAAACTTAAACACGGTTATAAATGACAAAGCATGACCTCATCTTGACCTAGGCAAAAGGTCAAACTGAGGAAGGGGTGTGTACTATATACCCTAAGGCAGGTGTGGGCCAAATATTGAAGCAGCATCTTGAATACTTCAGCAGTTACGAACACTTTTCAAAACTTAAACGCAAAACTTCAACATGGGTTTAAATGACTAAGTATAACCTGACCTTGACCAGGGCAGAAGGTCAAACTGAGGAAAAGGTCTGAGCTATTGAAAGGTCTTACCCTAATTTCGGTGTGGGCTAAATATTAAAGTAGTATCTTGAATACTTCAGCAGTTACAAACACTTTTCAAAACTTAAACGTCGAACTCGTACATGGGTTCAAATGACAAAGTATGACCTGGCCTTGACCTAGGCAGAAGGTCAAACTGAAAAAGAGGTGTGTGTTATTGAAAGGTCTAACCCTACGGCTGGTGTGGGCCAAATATTAGAGCGCTAATTTGAATACTTCAGCAGTTATGTACACTTTTCAAAACTTAAACGCAAAACTTAAACATGGGTGTAAAAGATAAAGTAAGAACTGACCTTGACCTACATAAAGGGTCTATTTTGGGGACGGGGGTGTATGCTACTGAAAGGTTTTACCCTAAAGTAGGTGTAGGCCAATATGAAGGCAGTACCTTAACAGTAAAAAAATATGCACACATTTGAAAACTTAAACATTGTGCTAACGCGGACGCGGACGCGGACGCCGACGCCGACGTCGACGTCGACGCCAATGCCTGGGTGACAACATAAGCTCTCCAGGGACATAGTCCCGGCGAGCTAAAAAGTACCAGAATGAAAGCACCGCCTTGGAACGGTCAGTAAGAAATTACTGGGTGCTTTACAGGTTCCCAACCCTCAAATGATAAGCTCATCAATGCATACCTGAAAAACATAGCTTTCTTCAAATTTTGGATTACAATTTTTCTTCTTGAATTTAGACTGTAAATATCTCCGTTCGTCAGGCATCAAGTATATTCTGAAATAGAACAAAATCATACAATGTGCTTAACCCATTTATGCCAAGTGGACTCTTCTACCTGGCCTCTTTGGACAGATCCGTTTCCAAATGAAGGGGTGTCTGATTAGTTTTACTATTACCATATTTTATAGAAATTCCTATACTTATTGCAAACAGAGTAAACCCTGATCAGACGCCGCCTTCTGCGGCGTCTGATCTGGGTCTACACTGTTTACAAAAGGTCCCATTTATGGGACGCTAGGCATAAATGGGTTAAAAATGTGGATGTTTTTCATATTGCCATAGTAAAACCCAAAACGGATACCAATTAAAGGTACCAGCAAAATTGTATTCAGCTTTGCAACGTACGACAATGTAATTGTGATGCCAATGTAATTGTTATGCTCAAGTGTAATTCATAAGTCTCAGCACTCTGGGTTAAATTTTCAGCAGACGACATTTTAAAATGTTTCGCCTTTTTACCAGAATACAGGATTTGAAATTCCATGCAAATTGTCTCCAATGGAGACAATTTGCATGAAATGTCAAATTCTGTTTTCAGGGAAAATAAGAAAAATATCAGCAATTTGTCGTCTACTAAATTAGCCAAGAAAGTGAAGAAGGTTAAGAAAGCACTTTATTCCTTTATTCCTAGTCGCCCCTCTTAAATGGGATTTTAAGAGATTCTTTGGCGCCAAGCTTTGGCGGGTACCTTTGTCAATACGAACTACGGAGATCCAAATTGGCCTGCGACCAGT
The DNA here is from genome assembly GCA_964016985.1 of Anodontia alba. Taxonomy (NCBI): domain Eukaryota; kingdom Metazoa; phylum Mollusca; class Bivalvia; order Lucinida; family Lucinidae; genus Anodontia; species Anodontia alba. The sequence goes on from OZ024822.1 coordinate 104,820,974, forward strand.
TCTAAACATTTCGAAAACACGCCTATTCAAATATATAGAAAATGTCACCTCCAAAAACTGAAAAAATTCAGATAAAAAACTGATATTTTTCATACTTCTGCTCAAAACATTGATTGAGGGTATTCGTTAAAACCGCCTCGCCGAGGCGGTTCCAACGAGTACCCACAAATCTATGTTTTAGAGCAGAAATAAGAAAAGTAATATATACCCCAGTAAACCCAGTTTTACTATATAAATGTGGGGTTTAAGGGGGTCAAAATTATATAGGTATGTTTTCGTGATGATTTGCAAGTTTGATATATAATAATGGAATGAAAGACAGAACTTTGTACTGATATGACCCTATTACGAGCGCTTGTCGGGATTGTGTCTTTTTTTTGTCCATGATTTTATGTAAACTTTGTTACTTCCATCAATAAATTAATAAGCTATACGCATGATCCGTGACAAATGAAAATGGGTTTTTAAGGAGATTGGAAACACTTGGTAGTTTTTTTCGCCATAATTTACAAAGGAGATGACATTTTTATTTTTACTTCCTGTCTAACTTCCTGCATACCATGCCCCTTCTAAAAACGACTCTACCTTAAAAGGAAAAAAAAAAATCTTCCCAAACGCAGTAAATTCTTTACTTTTGGAGTACAGATCCTCTTTCAGAAGGAGTAAAAACACATTTTTGATAGTTACCTCCCCTGAAAGTGAATCCCCTTAAAGCCTCTGCAAGCAATCTTCTCTGTCCGATAACGCAACGTATTTGACAGAATGGAGTCTGCTTTATACATGGAGCCAGATACCTTGATTAGAAGTATGTCTCTCGCTTGTCACGGGTTTTTGGATTCCCGGTGCCGCCATGTGCCAGGGTAGTGGTCGCCCATTTTCCCAGTTCTACCACGTATAACCACCAAATGCCAACATCCGCGCCTTCGAGAACGCATTTAAAATTTCCCTTGAGCTTTCTGTGGCACCGCAGTAAAATTTATATATATATATATATATTTTTTAAATTTGATTTATGATGATGATGCGTTTAGGTTTAACGTCGCGTCAATCCATGAGGGTCTAATTTGCATCAAAACTGTATATCAACTTGGTTTAGTATTTAAAGGGCTGCAGTGGTAAGTCATAAAAATCTGCTTTATGCTGCTGCATAGCTGCATGCGCAAGCTGATCTAGGCTTACAAGATTGCATGTGCGCCCAGCAAAGACTCAGGTCACTCTGCGCATCCGCAGAGTCTAATCAGAGTCTTCGCTGTCCGCCTGTAGACACTTTGGGTCCTTGGGGGACTGCGAGGACTCTGAGCAACATGCACAGGATGATCTGAATCTTCGCTGGGCGCCCATGCAATTTTGTAGGAAAAGCTGTGCCCCGGCTCATATGTGCTAAGGTCCTTGCGCATGTGACGACGTAATATGGTTAGGTTTGTATTCAGTTACACTAATTAATTGGATTCGTCAAGGCTCGGCTGATTTATGTAAATCACTATATTATGAAATTAACCATTCAAGCGCCAATTACAACTACAGCAGACGACACTTTGAAACATTTTTCTTTATTTTTTCTCAGAGAAAATAAGAGTTGACATTTCATGTGAATCGCCTAGCAGACGATTCATATGAAATGTACAGTGTTATTTTTCTCCGAAAAAAAAAAAAAAAAAAAAAAAATAACAATCAATTTTAGAATGTCGTCTGCTACAAATTTACTCAGCGATTTATGAGTAGAGTAAACTGTTGCGAACAAAACCTACGTCATACTCGTGTCTGATGCGATCATTGAATGCCCAGACCAAACTGCGCACAAGCGCAGACTAACCAGAACCATTATTGCTCCATATCTATTTGCAGCACAAACTAAATATTATGCGTGCAAATAGGGAACGTTATCATAAGACTGTGGACGCACAGACTGGTCTTGGCTTTTTATATGTTTTGCTATGATAAGTGGCAACAGTTGAAGTAGGCTGCGATTACAATGCCCAAGAGAGAAGGTTTGCTGTCTCAGAATCGCATTCTTGTGTTACCAATTCACCTAACTGTAAGACACCGTTGTCTTTCGTCCGCCCATAAATTGTATTTAAGTAGACTGGAAACACTTGGTAGAATTTCCGCCATTTTAAACAAGGGAGACAATTTTTACTTTTTCTGCACAACAATCCCCTTCTGGAAAGGGATCTACTCTAAAAGTAAAGAATTTGCTCCCATTGGGAGCAAATTCTTTCCTTTTAGAAAAGACCCCTTTTCAAAAGGGAGATTAAATACTGATGACAGAATAGCCCTCGCCCCCACCCGTACCCCCCACTCCACCTTATCTATCACATTTATCAGGGATACGTATAGTTTAACCCTTGTCCTGCTGAACCCGGATATGCCCTGCTTTTGCAAACAGTGTAGAGTCAAGTCTATCTGGATCTGCACTGTTTGTCATTTTTAAATATGTGAATTTGTATCAAAAACCTGGATCAAGTAATCTGATTGGCTAAAATTAGAATTGGGCTTGGCATCAATTTATTTAGCATAAGGGTTTAGCACTACTATTAAGGAGAATAACAACGCTGAATCCTACTGTTTATTATATAAAGAGGAAGAAACTTTTGTCTACTTTGACAACCACCTTTGGTAATAATAGAAATATCTTATCTCGTACTGCTAAGCATTAATGGGTTTATTGCAACAGATTCTAAAAGGAATAGCCCTTGTGAGCAATGATCATATACAAAGACATTGGTCGTGTTGAGATTTAACGTCAACCCTTGTGGGTCATTTTCTGTCGTCTCCCAAAGAAAGGAAGAAAAGAGATAGTAAAGGAGATGAAAGAGAAGGATATGGGGAGAAAGAGGAAAATGAAAGAAAGTGACAAAACAGAAATAATAATAATAATAAAAAAAATTCCCCCTCTACACTTACCTGCTGCAAAGATAGCAGGACTTGCCCAACTGTAAGCCAATATCAGTTTGAAGCTCCAGTGACGTAAGATACATGGCACAAAGATATGCGATAAAAGCTGGGGTCGAATTCTTCTGGGCCAAACTAAGGTTCGGCACATGGGCCTCATCAGTGACCCTCATATAAATTTTCAAAAATCCCGGAATGAGCCCAAAGGTCACAAAGGACCATAAACGACACTATATTGGAGTCACAAGAATTAACCCATTTCTGACTGAATAAACTCAGCATACTATATATTGGAAGAATCCACTTTCACTTTTAGGTATGTGAGGCTATGTGATTTAGATATTCCTTGAGAAAAATGGCTAAAGTATTTGAAAAAAGAGTGGAGACGCTGATAAAACGCCGCATTCTGACGTGTCTGATCAAGGTCTAACACTGCTTGCCAATTACCCTTTTACGGATTTCCAGATTAAAACCGGTTAACCATGCTTGCAATAAAACCAATACTGCTTAGCGTCCCAAACACGCAGACAGTGTAGATCCAGATGGGCCGGAATAGGGCTTATCCGGCAGTGCTACTTACACAGGTATCAGATACTACACACAGCATGATTGGGTACAAATACCTGCTAGCTGCTGTATGAACCTAATGGAAGTAGACTGAGCTTGATACACTTTGCTTAGTTTATTTGACTAATAAATGATATTTAGAAGAAAATCAGTTCTGCAAATTTAAATACAGTGTCTGTCAAAGAGTTACGACAGTTTCTGAAGAATCGCTTAATTATTTTTAGTAAAACTTTGTAATGACTTACTAATGGGGATCAAATGGCACATGCAATGATATGACTGGTGTCTATGTTCACTTGTTCATGGGGTCTTGTGCAGGCTTTGAGCCATGGTCTACATCTATCAAGGTTCATCCATGGCTTCAGAAACGGGGGGAAAAAACTCTCAGATCTTCCATGTGTGTGGCTTGTGACTGTAGCGAATGTCACTTCTACATTTTCCCTAAGCACACCTCTTAGTTGGCCTTGTCTTATATTCGATATGCACGTCAAAGAAATAGCTACCGTGCATTCAACATCTTTCAGCAAGTAGATTTTTTGTTTGTGTGTTTGTTTTTACTTAGCAATTTACACATAAGAAGTAAATTTGAAAACGTTTGTCATGATTTAATGCAAAACCTTTTGTCCTAACTACCTCTGTTCAAAACAGTTTTATTCTAGTCATTGTTTTTTGTTGTTTTTTTTTTCAATCAAATATTTTCACTTGCTTCCCCATAGAAAAAAAAAGAAGAATGCAGAAATCTGTAGGGTAGGTAGTTTTGAGGCAGAATTTCAACAAATTCTGCTTGGTCTTTTTTTTTTTTTTTGTTTTTTTTGAAATTTTCTCAGTATTGTGAAACATCAATAATTCAAATTCAAATTCAGCAAAGAAGAGTAAAAAATATTTTCCTCGACAAATAAAAAAATCAAAAAATCACTTAACTTAAGAACTTGCCATTTTTTTAAATTTTTTTATATTATTTATTGTTTTTCTTTTTATTCATTTTTTTGCCATAAATTTGATTTTAGGATAAATATTTGAGAATAAAGCACAGAAACAGAGAAGACAAACGGTGTCTGATAAGATATGGTCAAACCTTTTCATTTAAAATAATACACCAAGCGCAAAAAGCGCCTTTTTTAAGTGATGTTGAAATGACAGTTGATGCTAAATCTAAATCTTAAATACATCTGATACTATCAAATCACATTTACATAAAATGTTGGGTCAATTAACATACAAAAATAAACAAAGAAAGGAATTTGACTGACTTCTCCTTGTGCAGAGCTATATAATTATAACTGCAGCTGGAAAATGTTTGTACCCAATCAGGTGAAGTTTACACACAGCATACACTTATCAGCTACTGCCGGAGTAGGTCTATTAAGGCGGCGCCTACTGAGGGTCTGTATTCTTTGCAACGAAATTAGCAATTTATAATAACAGAACAATTACGTAAGATTCTATAATACACAGCTTCATTATCAAATAATAAACCATTTTAGTCTGGAGAACCCAAAAAGGGTAAGGGGCAAACAGTGAGACCCAGATCAGACGCCACAGACCACGGCGTCTGATCAGGGTCTCCACTGTTTGCAAATAGTTCAACCATTTTTCTCTAGGAATATCTACATCATATAGCCTGAAATACCTAAAATCGGAAATGGACTCTTCCAATATATAGTGTGGAAGAGTTTATTCAGTCTTTAATGGGTTAAGTTGTCCAAAAAAGAGTTAGTACTGTAAGGCATGTTTTTTTTCGTCCTCTCGAAAGCAAAAGAACTTCAGAACATGCGAGTCAAAAATGCGAAATGACCCTGACGCCATACATGAACAGACAGGTCCAGAGAAGACCGTGCATCGACCAGGCTAGTAAGGGTCTTCTCTGCTGACGATAACATCTTCAAGCTCCATTGCTTGTGTAGACGGACAACGAAGGTCCTGATCTGACTGCGCGTAAGCCTGTCTATTCATTAAGCGTACTTCTCTCCTATATATCTACCTGACAAAGGGATCGCATCCCGTGGCGCCACCAAAAGCTCTGTTTGGAAGATTTCTGGCTTTGATGAGAGTCACAAGCAGTTTTTCTGTCTCCCTTTCGTACTCCACAGCAAACCAGATTCTACCCAAGTGTTCCGGTGGAATCTCATAATTGTCGTCTTCGTCTGATATACGATAGAGGCTCGGGTCTATAGAACCAAGGGCGTACGCACCTGAAATTAGCAATAAAACACTGTATATACCTCAAATATTGGGACACCTTAAATTCTTAATGAGCAGAAAATTCTGTTTTCTTCTTTCCTGATAAGCAGAAATACCTCCTTAGAAATCAGGACCTGTTTTCAAAAAGCGACAGCTTCGCCAACTATATACCTGTATATGAAGAAGCTTAATAAAACCGAGTCTCCGATTTTCGTTCTTTAGTGTGTTCTTTGTTTCCAAAGACAACATTTTAGATTTTTATTTACTTCACTGCAGCTTGTGTCAGCGCCGGGTGGCGGACGTAAAACGTCTCCCCGTACATCATCATAGTGCAGATTATATTTTCATTTCCTTTAGACTTATTCAGCCCATTCTGGTCACTTTGAAAATCGAATATCGCTTAAGTCGGTGCTACGTCGGGGGTAGGGGAAGGGGCGGGTGGGGAACTACATTGCTGAAGACTGCGATCGAGCATTTTTGAAACTTACCTCTGGGCGTATACTGTATATACACTAGGTATGAGGACAGAAGAGCTAGATAGACCATGAAAGAAAAGGGCAGACCCAGACCAGAGACCGAAGACGCGGTATTTTATCAGAGTCTACTCTGTTTCCTGTTCCGTCAAAATATTAAAAAATAATGAAAACACGCTTGTTCAAATACATGTCTATTGAAAATTTCACCACCAAAAACTGAAAGTTTTCAGATAAAAATCTGATATTTTTAATATTTCTGCTCTAAACATAGATTGTGGGTACTCGTTAAAACCGCATCGCCGAGGCGGTTCTACCGAGTACCCAAAATCTATTTTTTGAACAGAAACAAGAAAAATAATGTGTACCCCTGTAAACCCCAGTTTTACTACATGAAAGTGGGGTTTAAGGGGGTCAAAATTATATAGGTATGTTTTCGTGATAAATACGTCACCAGGAAGCAAGCCGCCTTGTTCATAATTTAAGGTTGCGTTGTTGTTTAACGACACACTTACTCTTGTGGTCATGTTGTGTCCTTTCTCAGAGATAGGGAGGAAAGGGACGGAAGATATACAGTGAACCCTCGTTACAACGAAAGCATTTGTTCCCAAAGACGTTGTCATTAAAAATAATTTGCAGTTGTACAGAATATCTAATGAGCAGAATGATATGTAAGAACGGTCTTGTTTTGTTCTTATTTCCTCAACGAACATATATTTTGGATATTTGTTTAACAAATATCAAAAACGCATGTTTCTTTAAATTATTAAATACACTAGTTTTGCACAATTTGTGACTAATTGTTACCGCTTAACCGAAGGTTTCGTGACAGTCAAATTGTCATTATAACGAATTTTGTCGTTGTATCGACTGTCGCTATAAAGAGGGTTACAGTTGTATCTGTTGTTAAGATATGAAAGAGAAAGGAGAGACTAAGGGAAAAGCAAATGAGAGTGGAGAAACGGAAGAAATAATAATAATAATAAAAAAACAATGTTCCCTTCCCCCATCTGCTGCAAGTAGAGTAGGCATCATAATTTTAGAGAAGAATGGTTTTGAGTTAAGGTGTCCGAATGTCGTAGCCAAATATAGACAGACTACGCCATATTGTTTTGTCTCATGACTGGCTTGTCTTATTCTTGAACTTTAACGTCAGAAAATGTACCTTTGTACATGTGCGCCTAGCTCAGCTTCAGATCAGTGTGCGCAGTCTGATCAGAATCTTCACTGGGCACATTTTGGATAGCCAAGGATGTAAAGTTTCTTCATGCAGATTGCGAAGACTCTAATCAAACCAAGCGAATGCGCAGGCTGATTTGAGTCTTCGTCGGGCGCAAATATCGGAAGGTACGTTTTCTCACTGTGAGGTTCAATTTTGTCTCTTATCATGTTTAATATGTCTCTTAATTTTCTCCTCGTGGGATGTTAACCATTGATTTCTTAGCCTTTACCACTCTCTTACAGCAGATGACAAATTGGTGATGTTTCTTATTTTCCCAGAAAACAGAATTTCATATTTCATGCAAATTGTCTCCAATGGAGAAAATTTGCATGAAATGTCAAAATCTGTTTTCTAGAAAAAAAAAATAAAAAAAAATATTTCAAAATGTCGTCTGCTGAAATTTCTACCCAGAGCGCTAAGCGTTAGTTCAATGCTATGAGAAGCAATGTCAGGAAAGGTACCTTTGGACATGTGCGCCCAACGAAGACTCAAATTAGCCTGCACATCAGCGCAGTCAAATCATAGTCTTCATTGTCCGCATGAAGAAACTTTGCGCCCTTGGCTATCCAAAATTCGCCCAGTGAAGATTCTTATCAGACTGCGCTACACTCCACAGACTGATCTGATTCTTCGCTGGGCGTGCATGTCCAAAGGGACGTTTTCTGACGTTGCGGTCATATATTGAATCTTATTTCTGTCTAGTGACACTAGTGACATCAATTTCAGTCGATAGATTTATGGCAATGAAGAAAGCATTTCACTCGCTCTTTGACTGGCTCCAGTCTCCAGTGACTATTTTCCCCTTATAATACTGTTTGATAATCCACTGAAAATAAAACCAAAATAATATCATACTATAAGTATGTATGGTCACTTAGTGACCAGCCTTTATAGTCATGATATTATTTTGGTTTATTTAAGTGGACTATCAAACAGGATTATAAGAAAAGCAATTAGTCACTGGAGACTGGAGCCAGTCTACCTGCCCTTCTGAAGAAGGCCTTCAATCATTTTTTTTATTATCCCTGCCGACCAATACAGATACTTTGCAAACAGTGCAGATCCAAATGAGACGGTTCATCATAAGCCGTCTCATGAGGATCTCCATTGTTTGCTATGCATTTTTTTTATTTTTGACTCAAACCCCTATTTGTAATAATGGACGTGTCCAAGCTCAGAGATAGATGAGCCTATTTCAGTAAGTCAGGGCTGAAAGGGTTAAGACAGATATATAACAGAATGACGCACAACGCTATCTTGAAAACGTCTTCCTGAATACGAATTTACTTAAGTATACAACGCGCGCTCTCTCTCTATCATTCTCTCACTGTCAACAAGTACACAAAATGGTAACAATGTTCCATCAATGATGATGCGACGGCATGCAACGTGAGTCGCGAGTCTCTCTCTCTGCAAACAGGCACATAAAATAGTAACAACGTTCCAGTAATGCGACGCTATAAAACGTTAGTGGTGAGTCTACAGCTCTCAGATCTCTCTCTATCTTTCTCTATCTCTCTCTGTCTGTCTGTCTCTTTCTCTCTCTGCTAACAGGCACAATAAATGATAACACCGTTCTATTAATGTCTGACAGCATGCAACGTTAGTCGTGAGTCTCTCTTTCTCTCTCTCCCTCTCTCTCTCTCTCTCTCTCTCTGCACACACAGCGTTCCATTTAAGTAGTCGCAGCGTCATGAAAGCTCATGCTTCCCTGCTCACCAAGTCACTTCTGAAAAGAGATCTACTCAAACAACAATAGGCCAATTTCTCGAAAGGAAGCAAAAGAATTCTGAAGTTCCTCCTCCTAAAAGTGCATCCACTCAGCTGAATTAAATGATCCACAACATGAGAAAATGCCATTTATGCTATCTGAACGAGGCGTCTGATCAATCTATGTTTTACTATGCAATTAGCCATTTAAAAAAAGTCTGTGTAACTAAGACATTCTTTAATTACATACGTACCCTAAGCACAGTAAAACTTCAATGACTCTTAGTAGCTGATTCGAACCTGTTTTTCATTACGAAAACACGCCTATTCAAATATATTGAAAACTTCACCACCAAAAACTGGAAGTTTTCATATAATTTTTTTTTCATATTTCTGCTCAAAACATAGATTGTGGGTAATCGTTAGAACCGCCTCAGCGAGGCGGTTCTAATGAATACCACAATCTATGTTTTTGAGCAGAAATAAGGAAATAATGTATACCCCTGTACACCCCAGTTTTACTATATATGAAAGTGGGGTTTACGGGGGTCAAAATTATATAGGTATGTTTTCTTGATGTAGAGTTCCTAGGAAATTATTCCAATAGCTAAAGACAACAAATATTTAGGGATATTTTAGGAAAATTTCTTATTTTATCCTGAAAATATATATTGGTTATCTTTAGCATAACCTAATCGAAACGATTCTAATGAGTACACTCAACACACCATTATTTTATTGAAGATCGAAACGACATCTTCATTTGCCTTCTGACCTAGCGCTGTGATGAACCCTCAATGGTTTGAACTACTCATGTCTAGAACAAATTTGCATGGTCTGAAAGATGTTCGAGCCATTGAAGTTCGGCTGTATTAGGACAGACCAGTCTCAGTAAACAATGTGTACCACGAGCGTGTAACATCTATATAAATCCGAATTGTGAATCCAAATTCGACACAAATGTTCCTGAATAATTGCATTTTTACTGTGTAAAATTGATAATGCTCGATATTGTTTCGTAGACGTATGACCAGACCTCAAAGCAAATTTTCATGCTATTATCCAGAAAAGAGTTCTAATGACGACCTGTTGTAGCCTTGTGTGAGATCATCACGAAAACACACCTATATAACTTTGACCCCCTTAAACCCCACTTTCATGTAGTAAAATTGGGGTTTACAGGAGTATACATTATTTTTCTTATTTCTGCTCATAAACATAGGTTGTGGGTACTCGTTAGAACCGCCTCGTCGAGGCGGTTCTAACGTGTACCCACAATCTATGTTTTGAGCAGAAATGTGAAAAATATCAGAATTTTTATCTGAAAAACTTTCAGTTTTTGGTGGTGAAATTTTCAGTGTATTTGAATAGGCGTGTTTTCGTAATTTATTAATTGTGTCTGATCATACAGCGTCTACAGATACTAAACAACTTGCTTGCCATGTGCAGAAGTACACAGGTTTCTTTCTCGAGCTATTACAAACCAACTTTATAACCTGTCCTGAACGTGACAATCTACCTTCCCTCTTACTTTCAGTTAGCCAGCGCCGGTTTACGCTGAGTTTTAAACACAATTCTTAATTTTCTTAGAATGCCTCCCTTAGATTTCGAACACAATACCCCTACTTGCAATTTTCAGAACTGACCCTTACCCGCGTTATCACACTAATCAGATTACATTGAACTTCAGCACGTGTTTGGCTATACATGAAGTATAATTTTGACGTAGCATCGTAGAAGCTTCATAGTACGTCATTACATGTGCCAATATCTCGAGTAATTTCAAAAGTAAAGTCCGAAAGTAAAGCAATTCTGCCGAATTTACGAACCCACAGAAACATCAAATGGGCCGGATTATGCAAAAGTGTGTCTTTGGGCATATGCGACAGCGAATGCCCAGATCAGTCTGCGCATCCATGCAGCCTGATCAGGGCCTTCACTGTCCGCTAACATAATCATTGAATATAGATTGTATGAATGCATGAATAGAGAGCAAAGGCCCGGATGATACTTTGCGCAGGCGCTGTTTGATCTGAATCTGTGCAGGTTGTGCATGTCCGGAGGCACTTTTTCGCTTGACGCCGCCGGCCCAAATATCAACTTGTATTTGACGTTTGTAAACATTAGGCCGTGCCCGTATCCTGTCGAAATAATAATCAAAGTCTTCATCTGTCCACAGTTTATTGCTTACATTATACATTTTTGCATCAGGAACACTGGGATCGCTTAATTGAATGAAGCATCATCTATTGTGGGAGATAATTGATTAGCAACCGTTAAGTCATGTCTAGTGTCTTGCTCGCTGTCGCGGTAAACAATTGCCAAGAAATGTCAAGTCGGATTTGATTAATTGCAGTCGAAACGAGCTGGTAGAAAACAACGATATACAAAAGCGTACATGCAGGTCATTGTGCGCATCGATACAGTCTGATACGTGTCCACTTTTTACGCTGGCATAATTGATTTATGAATGAACGTTAATGGGACTGAGCAGACTGCGCGAGTGTGCAGGCCGATCTGTGTATAAGCTCTACATGGGGACATGAAGATTCTCTCCCAGCAAACGAGAGTTCTATAAAAAATGCACCGAAGACACGGACGTCTGTGGTATTTATGAGAAATGAAACAAACAATATTCTCTTTGTTGGAAATAATTGAGATGCTGATACTTAACCCTTGTCATGCTGAATAAATTAAGATGCCACGCCCACTTCTAATTTCCAGCCAATCAAATTATTTGATCTGGGTTTTTGATAGAAATTCACATATTTAATGACAAACAGTGCAGATCCAGATCAGTTGGCTTCTTCAGAAGCCAACTGATCTGGATCTACACTGTTTGCTAAGATAGGGCATGTCGTGCTCAGCAAGAGAAAGGTTAAACAAACAGAAGTCCTAACACAAAAAGTCATTGGTTTATGTACCGAATAACCATGGGAAATCAAAGCACTGAGAGTGCTGATGCGGGGAGGTTTACTGAAATTCTATGGGCTCTAGAATTGATTGAAAGAGCCACGCATAAATATAACCGTATAGTATAGATGTAACCGTTTTCGGCACTGCATATCCTCTTATCGGTGTTGAAAGCCCAGACAGCGGTAAGGGTAATACATAACCTATTCTGGCATGAATTATTCTAATATGCATACTCAAGGACTGAGTCTAAATAACACGTCACTTCGCACTAAATAATCATTGATTGATTGGCTGAGTTGAGGCAACCCATTAGGGCCATGTCAAGCCGGCCAGTTAGTTTACTTTAACACTTTTTCCTGGCAAGCTCAGTCCTCTAAGCGGTTAACCAGTATTTGTGCATATTCTCTCGCCAGAGACTGACAGCTGTCCGTCTTAAATCAGCGGTAGAGAGAGAATGACCGTAGGAAATATTTCATGGTAAATCTCCACGAAAGAATGTTGCCGGACCCGGTGGGGATCGAACTCGCGACCTCCTGATCACCAGTCGGACGAGTATCTGACTAAGCCACCGAGGCTTCACTAAAAATAAACCCAGGTTTCAAAACCGATAATAGTCGAATGCAAATGGATCAAACATCTTTGGGACTATGGAAATATGTTCGGGCATGGGTAGTTCGAGCTAATGAGGGTTAATCATACTGCCAGGTCAGGAAGCAAATGGGCCTTATGTAGGGATGACAATCTTTATTAAAATAATTTTACATACACACATACACATATACATAACAGTGCAAAAGATTCGTTTACCTGAGGCCGTTCGACTCGCCTTCTTCAGAGGTTTTCTATTTTATATTTACATAGAGATATATAAAAAAGGAAATGATAAATGTAAAATTTACAAACAAAAGTTATATGAGTTGAAATAGTTGGAAAACAGATTATGCCCTTTTCGGGCCTATGCCATCTAGCCCGCTGCGACTTGATAACTGAGCACGTTTGGATATATGTGAAATGGATACATTGCGCGATAAACACAGCGTACAAAAAAGAAACAAAACAACAAAAACTTAATTTCATGTCAAGATCATCATAAGCACAACGTACAAAAAGTAAAAATTTATCTTTCCTGTCAACACCACTATGCTCATAAACGCAATGTATACAATGCGCCATAAACCTTACACTGAAAGTTTCTCACCAATACTTGAGGCAAATGGGCCCAACTTACGCTGTGATTCCGGAAAATTACATGAACAAACCGTTCCACATAAGCTGTCGCATGCTCTGATTAAGGAACGGTGATTCCCTGTACTGGTCGCCTTTGTTGATACCGTATGGCCGTAGAGTGTTCAGACGTCGGATCCAATAGCTCTCTCGAGCTTTCCTGGTTCGATTTGTCCACTCCGGGTTATAAACTAAGCAAAAAGCAAGGTATGGGTAAGGAAATCATATTCTAGTGAACAAAAGGGTTCTGCGACAGGAGACCTCTCGAACCGCTTGTGTTTCCAGTCATCCTGGTGGCCAGTCATCCGTTGGTTCACATGATTACCGGTTTCACCAACATATTGTTTTCCACACTTGGTGCATGTTATAAGGTAGACAACATTGGTCGTCTTACAACTTGTGTTGCACCTAAGCTTGATGGTTGCCCCAGATGTTGATTTTGCGATTTGTGTGGAGGTTATCATTTTGCAGGTTTTTGCATCTTGCTTTGCCGCACGGTCGTGTCTCCCCAAGTGGTTCATCATCACGCGTATCTGGTTTGAGCTTGGAATGTACAGGAAGATCTCGCAGACAGGTGGGTCTTTTGTAGTCCATGATCGGTCTTTCTGTGAAGATCTCTCTCAAAGTGCTAGAGGACTCAAATGATGGCCAGTTTTGACGACTATATCTCTCACTTTTGAGTCTAGGTGATACGTCAACACGAAGGAGAGAACGTTAGACTCAGATTTAGGCCTATAAGAAGGTAAGTCTACTCTGTTCTGTTGCCGTGCTCTCTCAATGGCAAGTGAAATTGCATGTATCTGATAACCCCATTTGCAGAGGTGGTCAGTCAGTTCTCATGCTCTTGATTCAAAAGTGTCCGAATCGTAGTAGATACGTTTGAGGCGAAGTGGAAGGCTGTAAGGTACATTTTTGCAGCAGTGTTTCGGGTGGTTACTTGTGATACTGGTGTGTATCTGTTGGTTTTATATAGAGATCAACAGATATTGTATCGCCTGCAAGCCTTGATTTGGTGTCCAGAAACACGTGCTGCTCGTTTGAAATTTCAGCGGTGAACTTTATGCTTGGGTAGAAGTTGTTGGCCTCGTCGAGGAAAGTCGTCAAAGTCTCGCGGCCGTGTGACCACTTCATGTCAATATCGTCAGTGAATCTTAACCATGAAAATGGTTTCTGGGTCACTGACCTTAACAGCTGTCCCTCGAGGCGACCCATGAAAATGTTGGCGTATACAGGTGCCATTTTGCAGTAGTTTAACCCCTATCATTTTAGCATCCTTTCTGGATCCAGTGCTACCAAAAAGGTTTTCTGTTAGATGTTATGCTTCTTTTCCCAATTTACATAAATATTTATATTATATAAGATATTTTTTGGACTGGTCCTTTTCCAATGTATAGGGTGTCTGGTTGGTTTTTATTATTACCATGCTTTAAAGAATCTCCTCTATTGAAATGCAAACAGTGTAGTAGACCTTGATCAGACGCTAGGTTTTAAATGGTTTAATGCCAGCTAAATGAAAAACAAATACCTTTAGACAGCATGACTATTATAACAAAGATTATAAGAATTATTTACGTTATTTCTGGCGTTGCCTAGAATCAGTGGCCTATTTTGTCTTATTTTACGAGTCAGTGGTTAATCTATAACTTATTCACAGTAGCACGAGTTCCATTCAGAAACTGATTTAATTATGTACAAGTGTTGTCAGAATGTTACTTTCTCAAATTATCGTCTGCCTGGAAAATGATCTAATCATAATAAAAGAACCTCTTGAAAAAATGATTTTTGTGTCTTATGTTGACATCGAAACTGAAGATAAATATTCGCATTCGCACAATCTGATCAGTGCCTATATTATCCATTTATCTATTCAACGGATACGTAAAGTTGAACTGACTACTAGCAAACGTAATCTCAATGTGTAGTAGTTGTTGGTTTTGAGTTTAACGGCCCAGTAAACACTATTAAGGTCATGTCGATCCGGTCAGTTAACCGGGCAGGCTTAGTTCTGTGAGCAGTTAACCAGTACTTGTGCACATTCGTTCGCCAGAAACTGACAACTGCCTTTCTTGGATCAGCGGAAGGGAGAGAATGACCGCAGAAAATATTTCATGATCAATCTCCCCAAAGGAATGTTGTCGGACCCGGCAGGAATAGAACTCGCGTCCTCCTGATCACCAGTCGGACGCGCATCCGACTGACCCATCGAGGCCAGCATCCCAATGTGTTGTTGAGGCTTATCTGGGCTTTTATTTCTTTATATATGCACGAGAATATCCAAGTCATAATTCACTGAGTTTAAGGGAAATAGATACACTCTCAGTGAAATCCATTCTGCCAAAATTTCTTTGACTTTCCTCTGGAGCGAGGTCTATCCTGAGAGGTAAGAAATTGTCTCTTTTGGCAGTTCTTTCCTTTTAGAGTAGACCACTTTTCAGAAGAGCTTCGTGCACAGGAATGCAGATGATATGGAATCATAAAAATTGTCTACTTGAACATTTTGAACACAGTGGTGCGAAAAAGTACAGATGTCCAGGAATAGCCACGATCATAGGTCAGTGCCAACCAATGTAAGCCCGGCCAAGTGTTTCCAATCCTACTGAATGGCACAGGGAACCATTTGTGTCAGGACTGCTGATTGGTGCAAAAAAAAAGGGAAGCCCGGGGTAATTATTTTGTGTAAGACGAACTGTGATTGATTAAAAATATAGGTGAATTAAAACTTTTTATATTTCTGTTTGTGTTTGCTGCAGCCAATAGAAGAAGTGGTCATCACGAAAACATGCCTATATAATTTTGACCCCCTTAAACCTCACTTTTATATTGTAAAACCGGGGTTTACAGGGGTATACATTATTTTTCTTATTTCTGCTCAAAAACATAGATTGTGGGTACTCGTTAGAACCGCCTCGCCGAGGCGGTTCTAACGAGTACCCACAATCTATGTTTTGAGCAGAAATATGAAAAATATCAGAGTTTTTCATCTGAAAATTTTCAGTTTTTGGAGGTGAAATTTTTTATATATTTGAATAGACGAGTTTTCGTAATGGAAATTTCAAAGATTCAATTTTTGATACTGCCAATGGAGGGTTGCTACATTCAGCCTCCAAGCAGTTTCAGAAAGTGCTGGTGACAGTGTTCTTTTTTTTTTTTTTTCTTATTTATTTTGCTGTGCTAAGACTGGTCTTGGAATTAAAGCAAAATTTGAAAGCCAGCCATACCCTGAAATGAACTCTTAACCACCAGGAAGGGTAGACTTACTATGGAAGAGCTGCCAAGGTGTTTGGATAGACTCTAAAATTTCCGTCCGGTTCCGGTGTAGTGTTTAACGCTAAGCATGCTGGGTAAAAATTTCAGCAGACGATATTTTGAAATATGTTTATTTTCCAGATAAAACAGGTTTTGACTTGTCATGCAAATTGTCTCAATTTGCATGACATGTCAAAGCCGGTTTTCCGGAAAATAATAAGAAAAATATCATCAGTTTGTCGTCTGCTGAATTTGCCATGAGAGTGGTAAAGGTTAAATCGCTGTTAAAAATATTGTAATTTAAGGAATTCTAGGACAAATTATGGACTAAAACGTGACTAGTTAGAGTTTATATTTATTATGTCGATGACATAAAATGAACTAGTAACGTTTTATGATGTAGTAAAGTAGGGTTAATATTTTTCGATAGAACAATAGAATACAACAAAACGCAGTATAAGAGTAGAGCGGGTTACCATAAGCGAGTGGAAGAGTGGAGCAGATTACCGTATAGGCAGTGAATGAGACGAGCTTGTACCGTAAAGGCAGTGAAAGAGTAAAGCGGGTTACCGTAAAGGCAGTGAAAGAGTAGAGCAGGTTACCATAAAGGCAGTGAAAGAGTAGAACGGGTTACCATAAAGGCAGTGAAAGAGTAGAGCGGGTTACCATAAAGGCAGTGAAAGAGTGGAGCGGGTTACCGTGAAGGCAGTGAATAAAACGAGCTTGTTACCATAAAAGCAGTGAAAGAGTAATGCGGGTTACCATAAAGGCAGTGAAAGAGTGGAGCGGGTTACAATTAAGGCAGTGAAAGAGTAGAACGGGTTACCATTAAGGCACTGAAAGAGTAGAGCGGGTTACCGTTAAGGTAGTGAAAGAGTAAAGTGGGTTACCATAAAGCAGTGAAAGAGTAGAGCGGGTTTCCGAAAGGCAGTGACAGCGTAGAGCGGGTTACCGTAAAAACAGTGAAAGAGTAAAGCAGGTTACCGTAAAGGCAATAAAATAATAGAGTGGCTTACCTAAAAGGCAGAGGAAGAGTAGAGCGGGTTACCGTTAAGGCATTGAAAGAGTAGGCCTGGTTAAGGCAGTGAAAGTGTGGAGCGGGTTACGTAAAGACTGTGAAAGAATAGTGCAGGTAACCGTAAAGGCAGTGAACGAGTGATGCAGGTTACTGAAAGGCACTGAAAGAATAAAGTGGGTTACCGTTGTGAAATAGTAGAGCGGGTTACCGTAAAGGCAATGAACAAGTAGAGTTGTTTATTTTAAATGCAGTGAAAGAGTGGAACCAGTTACCGTAAAAGCAGTGGAAGAGTGGATTGGGTTACCGTAAAGGCAGTGAAAGAGAAGAGCGGATTACTGTTAAGGCAGTGAAAGAGTGGAGCGGGTTCCCGTTAAGGCAATGAACGAGTTGAGCGGGTTACCATGAAGGAAGTGAGAGAGTTTAGAGGGCTACCGAAGGGCAATGTAAGAGTGGAGCAAATTACCGTAAAGGCAATAAAAGAGTAGAGCAGATTACCGTAAAGGCAGTGGAAGAATAGAACAGGTAACCGTAAAGGCAGTTAAATAGTAGAGCGGGTTACTATAAAGGCAGTGAAACAGTGAAGCGGGTTAACGTAAAGGGACTGAATGATTAGAGCGGGTTACCGTAAAGGTAGTGAAAGAGTGGATCGGGTTATCGTAAAGTCAGTGAAATAGTAGGGCGGGTTACCGTAAATGCATTGCAAGAGTAAAGTGGGTTACTTAAAAGGCAATGAAAGAGTAGAGTGGTTTACTGTATAGGCAGTGAAAGAGTAGAGTGGCTTACCGTTAAGGCAGTGAAAGAGTAGAGAGGGTTACCATAAAGCCAGTGAAAGAGTGGAGCGGGTTACCGTAAGTGCGATGAAAGAATAGAACGGGTTACCGTAAAGGCAGTGAAAGAGTAGAGCGGGTTACTGTTAAGGCAGTGAAATGGTAGCGCGGGTTACCATTAAGGCAGTGAAAGAGTAGAGCGGGTTACCGTTAAGGCAGTGAAAGAGTAGAGCGGGTTACTGTAAAGGCTGTGAAAGAGTAGAGCGGGTTACCATTAAGGCAGTGAAAGAGTAGAGCGGGTTACTATTAAGGCAGTGAAAGAGTGGAGCGGGTTACCGTAAAGCCTGTGAAAGAGTAGAGCGGGTTACTGTCAAGGCAGTGAAAGAGTAGAGCGGGTTACTGTTAAGGCAGTGAAAGGTAAAGCGGGTTACCGTTAAGGCAGCCAAAGAGTAGAGCGTGTTACCGTTAAGGCAGTGAAAGAGTAGAGCGGGTTACTGTATAGGCAGCGAAAGAGTAGAGCGGGTTACCGTTAAGGCAGTGAGAGAGTAGAGTGCGTTACCGTTAAGGCAGTGAAAGAGTGGAGCGGGTTACCGTAAAAGCGGTGAAAGAGTAGAGCGGGTTACTGTAAAGGCAGTGAAAGTGTAGAGATGGGTTACCATAAAGGCAGTTAAAGTGTTTTGCGGGTTTCCATAAAGGCGGTGATAGAGTAGATTGGATTACCGTAAAGGCATTCAAAGAGTAGATCGGGTTACCGTAAAGGCAGTGATAGAGTACAGCGGGTTTCCGCAATACCCTTCTGTCAGAAGGCCCCATGTGAAATCTGGTGAAAATTACTCAAGCGGTTTCAGTGAAGAAATTTAAAAACTACACAATTTTATACATAGCCCAGGGGCAAGGGCAGATTACCCCCATGGGACAAAAGTTTGATTGTAACTGAAAAGTTTACTACTTTAATCACACATTGTTTCAGTCATTGGTCTTTAATACATTTTTTGGGGGTGGGGGGGGGGGGGGAGGGGGGGGGGGGCGAGGGGGAAGGAGGGGTAAGGATAATTTGGCCTTGCCGAAAAAAGGTCAAAGGTCGCCTTATGACCATTATTTGAACAAACTTTGTAGATCTTGAGTCCCTAATGCTATATACCAAGATTCAGTCCCAAAGTTTTCTTGGTTCGGGGTTCGGGGCATTGCGGCCGTTTTGATTAATGGATCGTGGTCATTTGAACAAATTTTCAGTCCTCCTCCAACATGAAGTTTGAAGAAAATTGGCCCAGGGGTTTAAGAGGAGGTCGTTCAAAGGTGTGGATGGACGGACGCCGACAGACGACGAACTACGACCCTGAGCCTTGGGCTCAGGTGAGCTAAAAACCTAGGAACAATGTAATGAAACTATAATCTTAATTTTTAACACTTTCTAGGCAGATTCAGTAGACAACGCATTGATGATATTCTTTTTATTTTTCCTAGAGAATATGCTATGACATTTCATGCAAATTGTTCTTGCAAATTGTCTCCTTGCATGAAATGTCAAAGCTTATTTTCCGGGTAAATGTCAAAGCCTATTTTGTGGAAAAAATAAAAAAATATTTCAAAATGTCGTCTGCTGAAATGTTTACTCAGCATGATAAGCGTTAAATGCCCAATGATTTGATAAATCTTGAATGACGTAATTGGTATTGGCATTGCAGATCTTGTTTCTTGCTTCTGCCATGTTTGTGCTTTAGTTTTGATTTCACAATCAGCTACATCAATAGCGCATTCGCATTACTGATACATCCTTGCTTAACGCTCTGCATGCTGGTTAAAATTCTAGCAGACCACATTTTAAAATAATTTTCTTATTTTCCCCAGGAAGAAGGAAACAATTTGCATAAAATGTAAAATCCTATTTCCTGGGAAAAATAAGCAAACATCATCAAATTTGTCGTTTGCGGAATTAGCTAAAGATCAGTTACGGATTGCGATCAAAACAAGGCACTTAATAGCTTTCACCTAAAACCATTCGTATACTAATATAGCTATTTTATCATAGAATCATCTTTTTTCTGCTTAGTTTCAGAGAAAAATAGGAATCCTTATGCTTATACTTTGTCGATTAAATATCGTCTGTCTTTAAAGCTAACCTTTAACCTGTTGGACTTCATAGTAGCAGACAATATTTAAAATGTTTTCTTAATTTGCTTCCTAGACAATGGGGGTCAAAATTTCATGAGACTTGTTCCCTAAGAAGACAAGTCACACAAAAATCAAGTCCTATTGGGAGTGGAGGCAATGGAGGAAAATATCAGTTTGTCCTTTGCTGCTTTAGAAGAGTGCATTAAAGATTAAACAACTGCAGCATGTTTGAATGTCATTTGAAAAGAACCAGAGCCAAGAGAAGGCCAAAATGTGACCCAGACCATATTACAACGTAGGAGACAGTGAAAAGGGTGATCCGGACTCCGGACTAGTTCAACCCCAAATCACAGTCTAATTGTTGAAAGGTAAGCGTAATTTTGGATAACCACGTTTCGCATTGATTTGTACTGTAGAATTATATTTTACAGTAAATCAATTTTAGGGCTTTTTGCGGTAACAATAACACACACACGCACGCACGCACGCACGCACGCACGCACGCACGCACGCACGCACGCACGCACACACACACACACACACACACACACACTACGGAAATTCGTATAAAAGACCATCCCGGTTTTCTATACTTTGTATTAGTGCATGTTACAAAACTCTTTTGCTACAAATGGGACCGGAATGGTTTTGGCTCTGTTCAGGATGATTTGTCGACAAAGAACTTCGGAACCTGTCTCACGTGTTTGCATTAAGGCAGATTTCTTCCCTTTACAGTGGAATGTTTCATAAGCAAAAACAATTCCTAAATTAGGCATGGGGTTTTGAAAACAACCACGAACCCCAAAATTCTTAATAGTAAGGACGCTAGTACTCAATTTTTGCAAACCCTTGTATCGGAAAGATATACGATTTGTTTCGATACAGGAAGAAAGCCTGGACATGTCTCTATATATCGGAATCTTTGCTGGGCGCACATGTCCGAAGATACGTTTTTGACGTTGTGGCTGTTTTTTGTTTGTGTTGAGGTTTTACGGCCCAGTCAACCCAATGGGGTCATGTCGAACGCGGTCAATTTACCTAACCACACGTTTACTGGGTAGGCTTAGTCCTCTAAGCGGTTAACCAGTATTGTGCACATTCTTTCGCCAGAAACTGACAATTGCCCTTCTTGAATCAGCGGAAGGGAGAGAATGACCGTAGAAAATATTTCATGATCAATCTCCACGAAAGAATGTTGCCGACCTCAGCGGGGGTTGAACCCGCGACCTGGTCTCCAGTCGGACGACGCATCCAACTGAGTCACCGAGGCCGGCAGGCGTTGTGGCTGAATTACATATTATGCTATGCAGTGTACAATTGCTTAAGGACTCTCAATATGTAAATCAATGCTTCTTGTCGATAAAACAGGAACCTGCCTTCTCTACAGCAGACTTAATAACATCTAAATACTAAACTTGTCATGAACCTGCAATCTATTAATCTTTAAATTAGTTTATTCGCTGTTTTGGCACACATTTCAGGACCTGGCAGCAAAACATACGGTTAAAAAAAACTCTTGTCATTAACAGTGAAATGCGATAACGAAATAGTAGTCGAACATGTTTTGGACTATGGTTTGTTCTAGACATTGGCAACTCGAGCCGCCAGGTCAGGAGGCAAGTGGGGTTAATTTAGGGGTGTTTTTGAGCTTCTATAAAATACTGGTATGTTGAGGCGATTTCAATACAACATATATTTTCAGAATACCCTAAATGTTTGTTTTCGTGAGCTGTTCGAAGAATTTCGTAGGGACTAAAAACGAGTTCGATCTAGCCGTGGTCAGCAAGTCGAGTCATTGAAGGTTTACTGTTACTGTAGTAGTTTTTTTTTTCTATTGATGTATAATAACTTTTTAGCTCACCTGAGCTATGCTACCTGAGCTATGCTCAGGATGAGCTATAGTGATCACTTTTTGTCCGTCCGTCCGGTTGTTCGTCCGTCCGTTAACACTTTAGTTTAAACGTTTATTTCATGATTGTATAATATTAACATACTTGAACATATACAAGACATGTATTTACTACATTACAGTATTATACAATGGGATTCAGAAGAAAGTCAATTGACTTATGAAGTCCGTCTCCCATTATCCGTTAACACTTTCAAACGACAACTCCTACAAACCCTCTGAAGCGATTTGTCGCTAACTTGGTTAGAATGTTGCTTGGATAAGGGCAATTCAAAATAGCTAATAGCTAAATTTATGGTGATCTGCCTTTTGGTTTGGTTGCCATGGCAATAGAAAGCTCCCATAGACTTATAATGGGAAAATGGTTAAATTACATTATCTCCATAACCAGTGAAGTAATATGAACTATATTTAGCACATGAACATTTAATGACTGTCTACCCAGTGTATGTGTTTTCTGATCAGCTGCCATTTTGTTTGGTTGCCATGGCAATATTAAATTAAAAAAATAAATTACAACTCCTTCAAAACAACTGAAGCAGTATGACTCTAATTTGGTACAAATGTGGCTTGGGTAAGGACAGTTCAAAATAGCTAAAATTATGGTGATCTGCTTCTTGGTTTGGTTGCCATGGCAACAGAAAGCTCCCATAGACATAATGGGAAACTGATTAAATTGCATTTTCTTCATAACCAGTGAAGTGATGTCATTCATATTTGGCAGTTATGATTAGTTGATACACATGTAATTGTAAATGCAGTGTATCTGTTTTATGACCATTGACCATTTTGTTTGGTTGCCATGGCAACTTTAAATTTTTGAAAAGTTTTTTTTTTTTTTTTTTTTTTTTAAATGACAACTCCTTCAACACCACTGATGCAGTATGACTGTTATTTAGTACAAATGTTGCTTGTATAAGGGTTTATTACATTTTCAGCGGTGATTTACTGAGATTTCTCGGTGAATTATAATCGATAATTCACCGAGTGAATTATTTCATTTCGAACGTTTTGACGTCATAATTGCTAGGCCACGTTGCTGACGTTGTTGGTAATAACAATAACAACAGTTGGCGTTTCGCGGAAAATTTGATAAAATCATGGAGATCAGACTGCAATTTTCACGTCCAGTTGGCGTTTTTGAGTAAAGACCTGCAACGCAAATATAAAGTATGATTTTCTTGATAATCCAGTTCAACTTTCGTGACATTGTTGTATCTGTATTTCAAGCACAGGATGAATTTTGCATTAAAGTGAAAACAAGATGGCGACCGATTTTCAAACTAAACCACGCCTCCTGAAATTCATGCACTGACTGGAACTATTTTGGTGGAAAATCATAACGGCTGAATGTGAAAATTCAAAGGTAACACATGAATGAAAATGTAATAAACACTTTATTTGTTTGTTTTGATCGAATAAACTCTATATAATTGCAACATAGCTAGAATTACGGTGATCTGCCTCTTGGTTTGGTTGCAATGGCAACAGAAAGGTCCCATAGACTTATAATGGGAAAATGATTAAATTGCATTTTCTCCATATCCAGTGAAGAAATGTGAACCATATTTAATAATTATGGTCATTTGATGATTGTCTACCCAGTGTATGTGTTTTTGACCAGTGGCCAGTTTGCTTTGTTCTCATGGCAACTTAGGATTTGAAAGCAGCAGTGTGATTCTAATTTGGTACAAATATTTCTTGGGTAATGGCTATTCAATATAGGTAAACTTATGTTGATCTGCTTCTTGGTTTGGTTGCCATGGCAACAGAAAGCTCCCATAGACTTATAATGGGGAAATGGTTAAATTTTATTTTCTCCAAAACCATTTAAGCGATGTGAACCATATTTGGCATTTATGATCGTTTGGTGATTGCCTACACAGTTTATATGTTACATGACCAGTGGCGAATTGTTTTAGTTGCCATGGCAAGAAGAAAATTTGTGAAGCACCAGCAGGGAAAGAAGAACCAATTAAGCACCAGAAGGGAAAGAAGATCCTTTTTTGCACCAGCAGGGATAGAAGATCAGGATGAGCTTGTCTCTTGTCTTGTATAGAGACACAGGACGTGTTGCATAGGTGGGAGTGGCATTATCTAATTGAAATACCTCTTCTTCCGCCATTTCTTTACTTATTCAATGAAGATGAGAGCTTGGCAAGCCCCTGCGTTCTGGTGAAGATAAATAGATTATAAAAGAATGACCCTTGTGAGTAATGAACACACACGCAAAGACAAAAATACCTGAAGTGTCTAGAACTTAAATTATCACATGACCGTCACGTTATTCAGTGAAATAACCCATGTCATAAAAATCATATAACCACACGTGTTATAACACTTGCAAGGCTTCCCATTGGTTAGCCTAATTACCCTCATTAATATTCGTATTACACCGCTTATTGATAGTAACCAAGATGGTGTCCGCGTTCGCCGATACAACTTTCACTTTTGGAACAGATCCTGCCTTCAATTTTGAGATGATTTTGAGATGAACGGGGATAAATGCCAGACCGATAGAGGACGAAGACACAAAACATCACAATGTGAATAACACGGCTACCAGAAATATTCATGGTGATAAAATTCGATGTTTTCCCGCAACATATTTGGAGGCACTCTCAACATCGATTTCGTCATTTGAACCGTCAATGAAAAAAACATTTCACCTCCTCCAAAAACATTGGAGGATGACATGACTCAGACAGTCAATAAATGTGTCAAATTAAAATTCAAAACTACAGTTAAAATGTTCTATAGTTTTAAAATTTACTTGAGTGTGTCAACCACCGCATATTACTTACATGTTCAAGGTCAATGACCTTTAAATACGACAGCTGACTGTGGGGGATTTCCCTACTGATTCTCAGTGACGTATTGACTCGCTGAATGACGTTGTTCAATGGCATTTTTAGTTTTGAACTGATTTATTCAAATGGAATATTTATTAGCTCAAATAAAAATCATCATTATTTCCTTCAGTTTAACGAAGTAATAAATAGCATATTTATCTTGTTTCTAGTTATTTTCGGTACTTATCAAATAATAAGCAAACTATTTTTGTTGCGTAGTACTACTGAATCCTTGGTATTGAGTTGTTCCCCTTAGCTATGGAAAGCCGTTATCTTTAAAAATATAGTTTGAGCATTTTTTGTCATCGGAAGGGCCATGTGATAAACAGAATCTTACACTCGTGGTCATTTAATATGAAATTTATGAAACTCGTTGGGTAATTTCGGTATTTTGGTCGCTAAAACTCGCAAAATACAGAAATTACCCAAACTCGTTTAATAAATTTCATATTAAATGACCACTCATGTAAGATCCTCTATATATATGACTGAAGTAGCAAGAGTTTTAAGTTACAATTAAAATTTTATTCTGCGAGGGTTAACCTCCCCTGGCCCTGTGCTGTATACATGTTTAAAATCATGATATTGTTAAACAACTTCTCTTCTGAAACCACTTGGCCAATTGTCACCAAATTTCATGTTGATCCTACTGTTGAAACAGGATTGAAAGTGTGTTCAAATGGTCACGCTCCATTGATTGTCATGCCTATGTATGGTTAAATAATAATTATAAACACGTTCTTCTTCTTTAAAACCAAGAACTGCTCAAAATGACGATCCTTTCATTAGTTGCAATGAAAGGATTGGAAAAATGTTGCATAAGATTTTGCGTTTATATATGCAGTGGCGATTTCACTCAGGTGAGCCAGCCGTGGCCCTTGGGCCTCTTGTTATCATATGACATCACCAATGGGACAATAAATGACTTTGCTCTGGAAGCTAAATTGCAGTCATTTGCTTCGTAGTAGTAGTCTTTCGACACAAATAAGTCATTTGGTTAGAGCATCTAGTCAAGTCAGTGACTTTAAAAAATGGAACAATATTTTGACTGCTAAACTTCTTAAGCAAAGGGTACCGGTATCATAAACTACGTAAAACATTTTCTAAGTTTTATCGCCGTCATTCTAAATTAATGTCCAAATATAACATTGGTTGGAAAAAACACATCTGCAAGCAGGTCTGTCGGAACTCGAATTTTACAGTGACTTAGTCTATAAATTCAGAAAGGTTTTTGGCAAAATTTATTTTTCAGCACAATTAAAAAAATGTAACTCATTTAAATATAATAGGTTACAATAGGGATATTTTGCGGCAAACTGCATGCATGATTCAGTTATAGTTGGGCCTCCCTCTTTAACTGCATGACGGTGAGTCGGTCCTCAGACAAAATGACAACTCACTCACAGCAGTTGCAGACATTATTATATCCCAGCGGACATATAATGTTTATACAACGTCACATTAACGTCGATGCATTTTCAAGACGTGTGTGATATTACGACGCTGTTATTCAGTGGCGCAATATCATTACATACAAATCGAACGACCCTACGATACATAACACTTTTGTGGGATCAAGTAATGTCATGACGACGTCCATGGCAACCATGCATTTTCTGTTGAACACTTGTCAACTTGAAATGCGATGAAATCCAATTTAAACTGACATTATGATAAACAGACTCTAACACGAGTGGTCATTTCATATGAAATTTATGAAACGAGCCGAAAAATCGTTTCAGCTCATTTCATAAATTTAATTTGAAATGATCACTCGTGTAATATCCTCTATTTATACAACGTCGCATTTACGTCATACAGCATCGCCTTAATGTAATACATAGTCGTGACGTTATATAGCCATAAATATTAAACGATCGAATCCGAGGAACAATGATGCCGATATTTCTCAATACCAGCACACAATATCAAAATTGCACACTTTCTTTAGATCAGAAATGCTTGTTTGTCGACTATTAACAAGTCTTCAACTTTATTATCATTGTGGAATGTTGATATTGATGAATATTGTCCCGAGTTGGGATATCGAGGGACGCGAGCTTGCGAACGTCCTTCGATATCCCAACGAGGGACAATATTTACCAATATCAGTGTAATAACCCTTTTATTATATAGCTATAAATATTCATTTCGTTTCCCGGGGTTTCTAACCTTTAAAACGCTGTTTTAATAACTTAAATGTGAATTCTACCAATGCGCGTGATAAGGTTTGGTGCGACGTCACTGCATTACGACGTCATCAAAAACTACGTAATGTAACGGTGATATGAGAAGGCATCCGAATAAGTGTGCAATATCGAATAAGTTTGCCAATATCATGTGATATCGGCACGCTAGCTCCTCGGTTTTTATCGCACATTTTAATCATTTAATATTTATACGGTAGCTATATAATAATTATAGCCATATCCCAACGAGGGAAAATACCCAACAATATCAGTGCAATTAACCTATAGTATAAACGGTATGTACCCACTGGGACGGTGCTTTCATTGGTGAATCACTTCACCGTGATATGCACGACAGCAGCAGGCATCAGTTTGAAGATATTCTTTACATCGAGCATCCTCGGTCGTTACAGGAATGAACTTCATTTTTGTGGATTTAGTCGACGTGTTAACTCCGGGAATCGCTCACAAGCTGAATATAGCTTAATGTTTAGTACAGTCAACCCACTTTATATACTCGATACAACGACAAAATTCGTTGTAATGACAATTTGAAAGTCACAAAACCTTCGCTCAAGAGGTATCAGTTAATGCGAAGTTCTGCAAGAATATGCATTAAACCTTCAAGCAACATATGTTTTGGATATTTGTTAGAATCGCCTCTTTGAGGCGATTCTAACAAATATTCAAAACATATGTTCTATAAGGAAATAAGAATAAAACAAGGTCTTCCTTTCTGTCTATTAGGGATTCTTCATAACAGCAAATTCATTTTAATGGCAATGTCTTTGGGAACAAAAGCTGTCGTTGAAACGCGGGTTCACTGTATGTGAGTGCATCGCCGGAGTTTACACATGGATGAACTCCACAAAAAATAATAATGTATTCCTTATAATTCCAACTTTGCTATCAAAATGTTACAAATGTTGCCAAAATATCAATGGTTTGAGACGGTGGAAGGAACAGAGATCCACTGGATTCCTGCTCTGATCTTTGTTAAAGTTTAAAACTTTTCCTTCGACCAATCAAATTGCGTGAAATGTGCTTAAAGATGAAGAGAAAATGAAACTAAAGATGAACTTCCAGGGGAGGTAAGTCTTTCAAAAATACCCCAACCCACCAGCCCACCAGTTCTACCCCTATGAAAAGGCGGTTACTCTTAATGAAAAGACTTATTGCAAGGGGGCAAATTCTTTTTCTTTTAGAGCAGAACCCTTATCACAAAAAAGTTATATGTAAGAAAGCAAAGAAAATGTTTGTCTCCCTTGGATGAAGTATCCGGTTCCCTTAAATCCTAAGAAGAACTTCTCTAATGAGGGGATCATTTTCGTTTTTGTGTATGTATTGTTAGAATGTTGCCGATCTCGGCGGGGGTGGAAAGTATATGTACTTACCGGTACTAAGGGTACTCTTAAAAAAAGAGAAGATCAGTGAAGGACTAATCAAATGATTCTTATATGATGCTTTTTGTGTTTTTTTTTTCTGATTTTCTTTATGAAAGCATATGTTGTGGGTACTCATTTGAATTGCATCGACAAGTCGATGCAATTCAAATGGCTACCCACAACATATACCTTTATAAATACGTAGAAAAAAAGTAGACTGGCTGTAATCTGAAAACTACGAAATTAATTGCTTGACTGTGCGCTTACAGGGGTATGTGTGTTTATTAGGTCGAATACGGCAGCATAATGTTAATTTCAAATCAATGATTATCAAAGTACTGTAATCAACACAGAAGAACCAATTAGTTGGTGTTACGACTCCGAGTAGACCGCGGCGCAAGCTGACCACATTCTGTGTTTTTTTTTTTTTTTTTATATAGGTGGTAACCATTTCACCTGTAGTACCACTTGTTTTTTAATAGTAACTTTAATACAGCTAAACTGGTTGCTAAACGCATAAAGCGTGAAAAGCGCATAAAGCGTAGAAGTGATGCGTTTCAAGGTTATAGCCACCGACACTGTTCAAATGAAGGACAATCAGGCCACCGACACTGTCCAAATGAAGGACAATCAGGCCACCGACACTGTCCAAGTGAAGGACAATCAGGCAACGAAACAGCGCCTTCAGTGGACAATTCGGTGAGTGGTATTATCACATTAATATTATTACCCTGCGCTTTTCGAAGGATATTGTTATACCCCGCGTCCGTCCGTACATCCGTCCGTCTGTAATGTCACATGATTGCTCCTTGACCATTTAAGCTAGAATCTTAAAACTTTCAGAGGCGATAGCCCTATGGATGAGGACTTGAGGAACACATTCGGAATTTTTATGTAACCCCTTGGGGCAGGGCCAGGGGTGAGGGGAGTGGTGGTGGCCCGAAGTGTCCAAAATCCATTTTGTACAAACATAGTCATGTTGCATATCAAATCAAAGGTAATGAAGAGCAGAATACAGTGAGGCAAAATTTTTGCCCCGGGGGCAAGTCTGGGGGTCACTAGAGGTCAAAAAGTGGGATTTTGGGTCTTTTATTTTATTGTCACACAACTCCTCTTAGGCTTTTTCAGCTGGAACCTAGAAACTGTCACAAGTAATAGCCCTATAGATGAGGACTGGAGGAACACATTCGGAATTCTGATGGGGGCAGGGCCAGGGGGACAGGGCCAGGGGTGTGGCCCCGAAGGGTCCAAAATCCATTTTGTACAAACATAGTCATGTTGCATATCGAATAGAAGGTAATGAAGAGTAGAATACAGTGGTGCAAACATCTTGCCCGGGGGCATGTCTGGGAGTCACTAGAGGTCAAAAAGTAGGATTTCGAGTCCTTTTTCTGATTGTCACCTAACTCCTCTTAAGCTTTGTCAGCTAGAACCTTGAAACTGTCACAAGTGATAGCCCTATGGATGAGGACTGAAGGAGCGCATTTGGAATTTTGATGTGCACGGAGATATGCGATGGCGCGCCATCGACTTGCATCTAGTTTAATTATTTAGGTTTTTCTGTTCGAGAAAGGTATCCGTGTCTGAACAGGAAACCCGCAAACTATATATTGCAGCGCACGCTAAGTCGATTCTGCATATGTTACCTGAGCTATTTAGATATACCGAGCGGGCTGCGCTAGGTTGTGCAGTCTGGTCGGGGTTTCTCAGGTTGCGTGAATTGTAGTTGCTGTCGTGAACACTGAGCAGGCTGCGCTGGCATGTGCGGACTGATCAGTCCTTTTGTGGCAGCAGGCGCAAGGTGTAGTTTAGTTACTACGAATAAAAACAGTGCACAGTCGGAATAGCCAATTCGTTATATGCGGTACCATATGAATCGCGTAAGTAGAAAGGTTAGGTTTTACATACGCATACGCAACACGTGAACATACGTACGAACACACAAACATGCACACACCCACATACATATGCAAAGGCTTTTTTTTTAGTACGCTCAACAATAAGGTAAATCAATTCATTATATTAAGAAAATATAATTTTTGTTAGGGTTGTAAGCCGGATTTTGTACTATTTTTCCTTCTGCGGAATATAATGTATATTACAAAAATTAATGTACTTAAAACCATTCCGACTTCGTCTGATCAAGGCACGGAGTACTAAAAGTTTGAGTTGATCCTATACTACTCTCCCTCTGATCATAATTCGGAAGTCGGGTGTGTTTGACAATTGTAATGCCAGTGACATTTAGGATTGCGACATTTGGAATGTCATATCCCTGATTGTCATTCAGTACAAGACAAAATATCAATCAGTACAAGACAAAATATTTAGACGTAAACGTCTAAGTACCGGCGCAAATTTCGTTCATGTTTACAAAGAGGTATGGGGCAAGGGTATACTAAAGTTTAATAAATTTTCAATGTAACAAGTAAAAAATCGAACAACAATGTGATTCTTTAACTTTCACTGCCACAGGCGATAACAATAGACTTTTGCAAACAGCATAGATCCAGATGAGACGGCTCATCTGCATCTACGCTGTTTGACATTCAGTTTAATTTTGCGTATAAACTTTTCAAGCGATTGTTTGTTAAAAAAGAAAAGCAGACTACACTATCGTCTGAAATTTGGCACTGAAAGAGTTAATGTTTGCTTTTATTAAGCTTTATGAAATTTCTTGATTGGAATGAAAATAAAATAGACATTAATCTGTTTATAACACAGTTTGTAATAAGATTTTTTTTATATTTGCCGGGATCGTCACAAACCGACGATCCTGGCAAATATAAAAAAAAATCCTTAGTGAGCTAATCGAACACGCTCCCATAAAATTATTCTGTATTCACTATTGTAACTTTGGCATAATCTGTACACTGTATTAGGGAGAGGACTATCTAATGTTGTTATGTGTCCAATCCCTTTGTTTTATTGCAATAAAATTAATCTAATCACGACGAAAACCGCCAGCAGCGGAATCGAGCTACTGGAGTGCTTACACTAGTTTAACTCGATCGAATCCTCGTCCTTAATTCTAGGCAGCTCAAAATTACAAAATCTGTGTTCGGTTCGCGTAAGGGCTTCTATCTCATCAGTAAAGCATCACATTAAAACACAAATAACCACAATACTGCTCTGCAACAAAATAAGAGGGCTCAACGGCATTCTGAAGCCAGATCAAAGAAAACCGCACGTTAGACCACTATGGGCCCGACCAACTGAACCGTACATTGGACCCCCATGGGCCTGACCAACGGAACCGCGTTGGACCACCATGAGCTCATCCAACTGAATTGCAAGTTGGACCACGACGGACCCACCCAACTGAATTGCAAGTTAGACCACGACGGGCCCAACAAACTAAACCGCAAGTTGGAGCACGATGGATCCGACCAACTGAACCGCAAGTTGGTCCACGATGGGCCCGACCAACTGAACCGCAAGTTGGACTACGATGGGCCCGGCCAACTGAACCGCAAGTTGAACCGCGATGGGCCCGACCAACTGAACCGCAAGTTAGACCACGATAGGCCCGACAAACTGAACCGTAAGTTGGACCACGATGGACCAACCAACTGAACCGCAAGTTGAACCGCGATGGGCCCGACCAATTGAACCGCAAGTTAGACCACGATAGGCCCGACCAAATGAACCGCAAGTTGGACCACGACGGGCCCGAACACTTGAACCGCAAGTTGAACCGCGATGGGCCCGACCAGCTGAAACGCAAGTTAGACCATGATAGGCCCGACCAACTGAACCGCAAGTTGTACCACGACGGGCCCGAGCACTTGAACCGCAAGTTGGATCACGATGGGCCCGGCCAACTGAACCGCAAGTTGGACCACGAAGAGCCCGGCCAATAGTCAGGCGTCAGCCTTGTGAAACAGGCTGAGGGTGGAACCGTCGTTCAGTCTTGTCGCAAAACTACAGGCAATTTACAATAATCACCTCAATAACGTCATGAAAGTAGTTCGTGATTTTTTTTTACAGGCTACAAAGCACACTTTACTTCTAATATCCATCACTCAAATTCCAAGAACTATAAAATGTCTCAGAAATTGTCACGTAGTAATTATTATGGGCGGGGTAATTAAATAGCAGATAACCCAGTACCCCGATGTCACCATCTTAACTAGGGTGCTATTGTGGTCACTTTTTATATTCTTATTTGCTGTCATTTTATCCCCAGCAAACCACCCACATGGCTTTATAGCGGCAGTACAATATCGGAATAGCGTTTTAAAAGTGACTGTTATGGCTTCAACAGCATAGACCAGATCTAATCTTTATGGTGTCAATCTCAACTGCAGCAGACAACACTTTATAAATACTATTTTTTTTTTATTATTTTTCATAGAAAAAGTCTTGACATTTCATGTGAATCGTCTGCTAATTAGACAATTCATATAAAACGTCAAAACTTATTTTCTATCACAAAATAAAAAGAATTAGAATGTCGTCTGCTAATTTTGCTTGGCGCTTTAAGAGTTAGTATTTGCTAAACATAGTCTGTTGGCGAATCACTATGTCTATTTCTGGACTCCTTTACAAACGTAAAAATGTCGTCTGTATTTATATTTAGAAAGAAAAGGAAACGGTGGACACGTATGTGTACTCACTTAAATTGAATATAATACGGCAGCAGTGTGGGGACGCTCAAAACAATCTTAACCTTTACCACTCTCTTGGCTATTTCAGCAGACAACAAATTGATGATTTTGTTCTCCTTTTTCCTCCAGAAAACAGGATTTGACATTTCATGTAATGAAATATCAAAACCTGTTTCTGAGAAAAACAAGAAAAATATTCAATATGTCATTTGCTGAAAGTTTTACCCAGAGGGCTAAGCGTTAAATGTAACAGGCGTCGCAGTTTGAGCATTACTATTTATGGAAAAGTTGGTACAAGATAAAACAACCGGTGGCACACACGCATATATATATATATATATATATATATATATATATATATATATATATATATATATATAGAGAGAGAGAGAGAGAGAGAGAGAAAGATATATATATATATATATATATATATATATATATATATATATATATATATATATATATATATATATATATAGAGAGAGAGAGAGAGAGAGAGAGAGACATATATATATATGTGTTGAGAAGGCAATATATATATATATACAGAGAGAGAGAGAGAGAGAGAGAGAGAGAGAGAGAGAGAGTTATATATATATATACATAGAGAGAGAGAGACAGGGAGAGCAGAGAGAGAGAGAGAGAGAGAGAGAGAGAGCGAGAGAGAGAGAGAGAGAGAGAGAGAGAGAGAGAGAGAGAGAGAGAGAGTTCAAATATGCATTATTTGTATTTCAGGGGAATGATTGTACTTTTACTGAGGGGCGGGGAAACGGGAGCAACGTTGCCCTAATGAAAAAAACATTTATTTTTTTGCGTCCGGTGATCAAAAAAATTACACTTTATAGTAATGTCAAAATGTTTGTAACGGTCTACCTTTCTTCTAGATAATATTTATATGAGGGTTAATCATAATAATAAATTATTTTCTATAGGCAAACTGTGGGGATTCTGATGGGAACCACTAGTTTGTTTACATTTGTTTAGTTACGAGAAAGAGGTCAAGCTGTCTCTCTCCAGAACACCAAGTCATTTAATTAAATCCTTTCACCCCACGGGTTTCTGATGACTCTTCCACCTCTGAATATGGACACATCCATTGTTGCAAATAGGGGTTTCAGTCAAAAATCGATAGTGGAGATCCTGATGAGACGGTTCGTTGTCTGGATCTGCACTATTTGCGAAGGTATCTGTATTGGTCTGTCGGGAATGAAAGGGTTAACTTTGACGTATTATGATGCCGTACTACATATTGACAATATAGAAATTGAACAAATTGTTTATTTAATCCTAAAGAACATCAGCTTAGTGAACAGAAAAACACAACAACAAAACAAAACACACACACACACACACACACACACACACACACACACACACACACACACACACACACACACACACACACACACACACATAACAACAACAAAAAAACACAAAACAATTGTTTCAACATGCGAGCTTTTATAGTGTTTTACTTTTAACTACAAACTAGGGAAAAGTATCCGTATGCCTGACTTTACAGAACAGTTAAAACTGACTGCTAGTCGATTAAAAAAAGAATATAAAGTCTATATATTATGCGGCAAACTGTATGCTTAGTGGTTAACCGATTCAAAGTTAACAACTTTATTACCCTCTCTAATTACACGACGGTGTTTCTGGCCGCAGTCCCAATGACAGTTGAATTCTAAGTGTTCTCTAGATGGCTTTTGTCTGGCTTTACTCGCCTGTGATCGGGCTAGCCGTGATTCTTTTGCTTTGACTATGTTGTACTCAGGCCCTCAAATCTGATGCATCGTTGTGTTGAGAAGGCAATTGATATGAGCCACAACGGAAAACGGACCATCGGACGTGCGCTCAGCGAAGATTCAGATCAGCCTGCGCATTCGCGCAGGCTGATCAGAATCTTCACTGTGCGCATTTTGGATAGCCAAGGATGCAAAGTGTCTTCATACGGACAACGAAAAATCTGATCAGACTGCGCGGACGCGCAGGCTGATTTGAGTATTCCTTGGGTACACATGTACGAGTGTCTGTTTGCTCGTGTTACGGCTCATTATTTTTTTCTGTATTGATCAAAGGATTGGTTAGGAACCCCCTATATAGACCGAACAATTATCCGTTGCTGGAACTCTATACTGATTAAGGGCTAGAGTTTTATGTCAAAGGACACCAGTTTGCTGTTCATTTGAATTTGAATTGGTCTAGACAAAATCAGTTCTTGATAAACAAAACATATATTGGAACATATTGCGACTAGGATCATAATGAATTGTATGCTTCATTTTTCTTTATTCCGATCGCTTAGATAATATGTTCTGTATTCAAAACGTTTGACAAGACAATCATTTACGTACAGATAGACTCTTGTTACAAATTACAAGTTATCATTTGGCATCGCTATTATTTAGTGGATGATAAGGTCTGCAACGGAAATAAATGATACCCCGACGAAAAATGATACCCGGTATCATTTTTCGTACATTACGAATGAAAAAAAAAAAAAAAAAAAAAAGATACCGGGTATCGATTTTCGTACATCACGTACGAAAAATGATACTGGGGTTTAAAGAGTTGCAATTTTCGAATACATAGACCAGTAGCCATGAAAAATGATAACAATAGGAAAACGTCTGCATACATGGAAAACGCATTTGTCTTTTCTTCCTAATGTGCCTACGGACTGCCTTGATATATATATTGCAGATATACATTGAGACAAAGTATGCGCCTATCCCCAGATGCGTGTACTCTCTTCTTGCGTGAGAAATTCCTGCAACAAACTGGACGTTCCGTCTCTCGATAAAGACAGTCACCAGGGCTCATGATTACAATACCATCTTAAAGTCCTCCTTGATAATTTCCTAAAATCTGACTAAAAGTGGGTTTCATGATTTTTGATAGGCAATGAGGCCTATGGTCACCATGCACCAATTTCGCAGACATGTAGGCATGTATGCACTGGCTACTTTGAATCTATTCCGTTGACTCCCAGTTTTAATGACATAAGCATAAATTTCATTGTTGTGTATGAAGACACTTAATAAAACCGAGTCATCGGTTCTTCTTTTGGGTATTCCTGTTTTCAAATGCAGTCTTTTAGATTTTTTTTTATTTTACTTCACTGCAGTTAGTGTTTAGTGACGTGTGGCGGCCATAATGCAAATGTACATCTCGTCGTACTTCACTATAGTGCAGATTATATTTTATTTGTTATCATTGAGCCCATTTGGATTATATTGAAAACTGAATACCGCTTAAGCCGGTGCTAGGGAACCTATACAGTATCGCAAAACTTCATTGGATGTATGAAGAGACGTAGTTAAACCGAGTCTCCGGTTCGATCTTTTGTGTGTTCTTTGTTTCCAAAGGCAATTTAAATTTTTATTCTTCACTTAGCAGCTCAAATCATATAACATCCAATATTTAAACTTATATAAAGAACAATGAATATGAACAGATAATACCTAAATTTTAGCTAACATGGACCCTTCGAATAACCTTATTCTCTTGACTGTATTCACAATCAACTGATCATTCTCTGCCGATGTCGAGGTGAGGAACGTCTGCTTAAATTTGTTACAAGAACGTCTAACTCAAAATGAAAGAGAGTACACAAACCAACGGGTGGGTGTTTACTTTGTCAAAAGAAGAAAACAAACGAGAAGTCGGTATGAATACTAAGAACAAATTACCATAAGCGGTTTTCCTTCTATGCAGACGTTTTCCTATTGGTATCAGTCTTTTAGCTCGCCTGAACAACGTTCACGGAGAGCTTTTGTGGACTACCCTCGGCGTTGTCGTCGGCGTTGGCGTCGGCGTCCAAAAATTCGTTAAAGTTTTTAAGGCCTCATTATTTCCTAATCTTATCAGCTATATGATTCATCTTTAGTATGATGATACATATTGGTCTAAAATTTTGTGCCTCGGTGGCTCAGTTTGATGCGCCGTCCCAATGGAGACCAGGAGGTCGCGGGTTCAATCCCCGCCGAGGTCGGCAACATTCTTTCGTGGAGATTGATTATGAAATATTTTCTACGGTCATTCTCTCCCTTCCGCTGATTCAAGAAGGGCAGTTGTCAGTTTCTGGCGAAAGAATGTGCACAATACTGGTTAACCGCTTAGAGGACTAAGCCTGCCCAGTAAACGTGTGGTTAGGTAAACCGACTGCGCTCGACATGACCCCATTGGGTTGACTGGGCCGTAAAACCTCAACACAAACAAAAATCATTCCTACAACCCTAGGTCACGTCAAATATATATTTTTCTCATAATCCTGTTTGATAATTCACTAAAATAAAACCTAAAAATATAATGACTGTAAAGGCTGGTCTTAATATTATTTTGGGTTTATTTTAATGCATTACTTAACAGATTATAAGAAAAAAAAATGTCACTGGAGACTGGAGCCAGTTACCACTAACCGTTAACCCGCCCTCACCACATATTTGTAAAACGGAGGGATCTTGACAAAACGTTCCAATAAGGACTTGCTATGCCTCCCTCCCATTCGAAGAAAGGTGGAAGGGCGTTAAATTTTACCCCTGTCCGTGCGAGCGTGCGTCCGTCCGTGCGTCAGTGCTAAAAATGTGTCCTGCCATAACTCCTTGAATATGCATGTATCCATGAAACCTCACAGATGGCTAAATTATATCGATACGATGTGCCGCAAACAAGGAAGACAACATTGGCTACTTTGGTTTTTGGAATTATCCCCCTTGTGTAAAATCCGTGTAGTGTAATTCTGAAAATTCGTGTCCGATTCATAACTCCTAAACTGTATTGAACATATTCATGGAACTTCTTAGATGGCTAAAGCATTTAAAGACGATGTGTCTTACCCATGTCCGTCCGTCCGTGCACAGGCGGGGCATCCGTGTCCCATGGACACTTTTCTAGTTGATTGTGAAGTAAATATGTTAGGAAAATTTCTATATGATTTACGACAATGTTAAGTGGAGGCATATGGGGGACTGCGAAAGCCCAGATCAGACTGTGCATGCCCATGTGCAGTCTAATCAAGGCCTTCACTGTCCGCTTTCGTTGGATGTAAAACAGAGCATCACGAAAACATACCTATATAATTTTGAACCCCACTTTTATATAGTAAAACTGGGGT
Source organism: Anodontia alba (assembly GCA_964016985.1). Lineage (NCBI taxonomy): Eukaryota > Metazoa > Mollusca > Bivalvia > Lucinida > Lucinidae > Anodontia > Anodontia alba. The sequence continues at coordinate 104,859,366 of OZ024822.1, forward strand.
TTACAGGGGTATACATTATTTTTGTTATTTCTGCTCAAAAACATAGATTGTGGGTACTCGTTAGAACCGCCTCGACGAGGCGGTTCTAACGAGTACCCACAATCTATGTTTTGAGCGTCGAGGCGGTTCTAACGAGTACCCACAATCTATGTTTTTGAGCAGAAATATGAAAAATATCAGAATTTTTTGTCTGAAAAATTGCCATTTTTTGGTGGTAAAATTTTCAGTGTATTTGAATAGGCGTGTTTTCGTAATGGTCTGACAACTCTTTGCCGTCGCGCACTTTACCCTTAAACACAACTGCAGCAAACATCATTTGGATATTATAGTATTTTAGAGAAAATAAAGCTCGCTATTTCATGTGAGTCATCTGCCTAGCAGACGATTTACATGAGATGCCAAATCCTATTTTCTCTTGAAAAATAATAATAAAATTAAAATGCCATCTGCTGTTACATGTACGCTGTTTTGCACTCAGGCTAATCGGCACTTTGCTGATGGCATATGCCACGAAAGCTCATTTTCATTTGATACGGCTATTCCCTTGCCGTCGCATCTTTTGTTTTTGCATATTTAAAACCTTTTAAATGCGAATTTGCAGTTGCGACTTTTAATCGAAATTGATCCGCAGAATATCGTTAAACGGGCTTCAGTTAGCATAAAAGGCATCTTTTCGCACTCAGACGAGCCCAGGCAGATCCAAGCGACCTACGCAGTTACGCCGCCTGACCAGGATCAAGCCATTAATGTAATTTGGTCTACATTCCAAATATTGCACCTGCGGGATCTGATTGCGGATGCGCATGCGATACTGACATGCGCGTTTCACTGATAGGGTAATGTATCTTTGTGCTCAACTATTTTAACCTTTATCGCTCTCTGAGCTTATTCAACAGACGACAAATTGATATTTTTTTCTTATTTTTCCCATAAAATAGGATTTGACATTTCAAGCAAATTGTCTCCATTGGAGACAATTTGCATGAACTGTCAAATCTTGTCTTCTGGAAAAAAAATCAGAAAAGAATATTTTAAATTGTCGTCTGCTGAAAATTTTTACCCAGAGTGCTAAGCGTTAAGCATGGCATCAATTTACTGAAGACGATCCTAGAAAATGTAAATTTGCTCCGTCTTCTCTTTATGCAAATTTGCTGTTACATTATAAAGCAAGTGTGTCAGCATTTGTCGGTTTTGAGTTACATGTATATTCGATAAACATTAACGCTTAGAACTATGGGTAAAAAATTAGCATACGACATTTTGAAATATTTTCTGATTTTTCACAGAAAACAGGTTTAGACATTTCATGCAAATTATCTCATTGCACGAAATTAAAGCCCTGTATTCTGGGAATAATAAGAAAAATGTCATGGATTTGTCGTCTGCTGAATTAGCCCAGAGAGTGGTAATCTGAACTGACACGTGTAAGGAACTGTTTCAGTTAACTCTTTCACTACCACAGGCGATAATAATAGGCTTTTGCAAACAGCCATAGATCCAGATCAGACGGCTCAATGAGCCGTCTCATCTGGATCTACGCTGTGTGACATTCAGTCTTTCAACTTTACATATAAACATCTTTCAAAACGATAGTTTGTTAAAATAATAATAAAAAAAAAAAAAAAAAAAAATCAGACGGCAAATGTCGTCTGATATTTGGCACCGAAAGAGTTAAGGGGGCTGAATACACGCGGCAGATGCATTTGTCACCAGAAGACAACATTTGTGATTCTCAAGTCCGCTATCTTAGATGGAAGAAATTTGCTTCAACCAGGAGAACATTTTTTTTTTTCTTTTAGAAAAAAACAACAACTTTTTTTCAGACAGGAGAGAAAACAATTTTGTCAAAGTTGTCTCCCTTGAGACCTAGATCAGCCAGATGGCAAATGCGTTGAACACCGTTTTCATGAGCAATCCTAGTGGTAATCAACCTTGTAGGTACATGTATTCTATCACTATTCTGTCTGGTTTGTGATAGATCACAGTACAAAGAAAATCTGAAAATTACGCACAGAAATATAGCTTTCCTCCACTCTACATCACGAAAACACGCCTATATAATTTTGACCCCCTTAAACCCCACTTTTATATAGTAAAACTGGGGTTTACAGGGGTGTACATTATTTTTCTTATTTCTGCTCAAAAACATACATTGTAGATACCCGTTAGAACCGCCTCGCCGAGGCGGTTCTAACGAGTACCCACAATCTATGTTTTGAGCAGAAATATTAAAAAATCAGAGTTTTTTATCTGATTTTTTTTAGTTTTTGGAGGTGAAATTTTCTATATATTTGAATAGGCGTGTTTTCGTAATGAAGCTGCAAAATTCGCCTTTCTTTACAAAAGGAGACTACTCCAGCTATAATTTGCTTCCCTTGTATTATTCAAACAGAGCTACTCTTTCGTAGGAAGCAAACCCTTTCTTGTAAGAGTAGATTACAATTTTGTTTCTTTTAACAAAGTTGATACTCTTGGCAGATTTTTCTCCATTTTTTTTACAAGGAAGACAAATTTTGTATTTTCCTGTTTATTTTCTTTTACATCAACCCCCTTCTGAAAAGGTGTCTACACTTAAAGGAAAGAATTTGCTCCCAAGGGGAGCAAATTTTTCCTTTATAGAGTAGATCCCTTGTCAGACGAGAAGGAAAGCAATTTAGACATAGTTGTCTCTACTGAAAGTGTATCCATTTTTATAATATAGCTATAAAAATTAAATGGTTAGAAATGAACGAAAAAAATCCTAGGAACACTGATGCTGATATATCTCAATACCAGCAGGCAATATCGAAATTGCACGCTTCCCTTAGATCAGTAATGCTTGTTTGTCGACCATTAACAAATCTCAAACTTTATTACCAGTGTGATGTACCGACACTGTTCACTTTTCAATTTTCACTTGACGTCATGAGCTATGACGTCATAACGCGCCAACCATTTGATATGAAACACACACACACACACACACACACACACACACACACACACACACACACACACACACACACACACACACACACACACACACACACACACAACAACAACAACAACAACAACAACAACATCAACATCAGCAACAACAACAACAAAAAAAAACAAAAAAAAAAAAAAAAACAAAAAAAAAAAAAAAAACAACAACAAAAAAACAAAAAAAACACACACAAAAAAAAAAAAAAAAAAAACACAAAAAAAAAAACAACACTGTATTTGTCCTAATAATCGCTCTAATTCCTAAAGGCAATCCCTCACTACTTTGTCTGAATTTTATAAATCAAGTAAATAAAGGGCTATAATTCGACCGATTTTTTTTTGAAAGATTACCAAAATCAAACGACCTCTATGCTATAATGATTTACCATTCTGCAAACTTCGAATGATGAAATCGATGCATCCCTTCGAAAGTTAGTGAGGGGAAACAATATCTTTACCTTGTATTTTACCAAAAACCAAAAACTAAGTGGAAAAGGGCCATAACTTGTCTAAAATTTTGCGGATGATTACTAATATCGAACCTGACCTGTATTTTACAATGATATATCCTTCGGCAAACTTCAATAAAATCAATGTATCCCTGCAAAATTATTGAGCGGAAGCCAATATCAGCACACCAACTAAAACTAAGTCCAAAAAGGGCCATAACTCGGCCAAAATGTTGCGGATGATTACTAATATCGAACTTGACATGTATTTTACAATACTATATCCTTCTGCAAACTTTCAATAAAATCAATGCATTCCTGCAAAAGTTATTGATCGGAAACCAATATCAACACTCCAACAAAAGTCCAAAAAGGGCCATAACTCAGCAAAAATTTGGTGGATGATTACCAATACCGAACTTGTATTTTACAGTGATATAAAGTTCTGCAAAGTTTAAATGACTTTAATGCATCCCTTCAAAAGTTACTGAGCGGAAACGAACAACAAAAAACTAAGCCGAAAACGGGCCATAACTCAGCCAAAATTTGGCGGATGATTACCAATATCGAACTTGACCTGTATTTTATAGTGATATAAAGTTCTGCAAAGTTTGAATGAAATCAATGCCTCCCTTCAAAAGTTATTGAGCGGAAACGAAAAGTATGATGACGACACCGACGACGCCACCGCCGACGACGACGACGCGAACGGACAACATGATGCCTATGTGTCTGTCATGTTACGCAGGCGACACAAAAAGGGTTATTGCACTGATATTGGTGAATGTTATTTCGAGTTGGGATCTCTACGGGTGCTAAGCGAGCGTCCGTAGAGATCCCAGCTCGGAATAGCAACCTTCACCAATATCAATGAATAACCCAATATTATTAAGAGTAGTCCCTTTAAAAAGGGTTAAAATTATTTCGAGCCTGAGTAATATTCCTCTGAGTTGTATTCATTCACATTGAAACGTGACACGAGAAGCTGCAGCAATGTATTAGTTTGATATCTTAGTTTTAACCTTGCTATATCTTAGAATGATGATTTGAGTTCCGATTACAAACTGAATGAGAGAAATTGACACTTAATCTGATATTTCTAAGGCGACTGGTTATACATGGTATTTTTCCTTCAGTTTTACAAGGGAGAAAACTTATATGGCCTCCTGTGAGCTAGCCTGCACACCAATACCCTACTAAAAAGGGTCTACTCTAAAAAGAAAGAATTTGGTCCCAGGGGGAGCAAATTCTTTCCTTTTAGAGTAGACCCCTTTTCAGAAAGGAGGCAAACAATTTTGACAGTGCCGTGTATCTAATTCCCCTAATTTCCCATTATATTTTACGTGACAACCAAATGGGTTATCGAAAAGTTTTGGCGACTTTGATCCATGAAAAATTATATTTGACTCACAAATTGTGAGATAAAATATATAACATCGACATACATTTTGTCTTATGTATGTCTGGTGAGGAGGCTTTAGACTCACGAACATTCGGTTTAAATTTGTTCTTCAGTAACTATTATTGTTTTTTGTCTTTCTGTATTTAAATACATATCAAAAGCTTCTATATAAAAAGCCATACAGTTTTATGAGTCTGTGAAACACGTCTGAATAAAGGTCCATTAGTACACGAATTTTATGGAGGCTTGGCCTATAAGTTGAGAAGAATTATTGGCAGCACCGATTTTCTGGAAGTCTATAAAAAAACAAAACAAAAAACACAAAAAAAAAACAAACAAAAAAAAAAAACAACAAAAAACAAAAAAACAACAACAAAAAACCAAAAAAAACAAACAAAAAAAAACAAACAACAACAACAAAAAAAAAAAACAACAACAAAAAACAACAACAAAAAAACAAAAACAAAAAACAAAAACAAAAAACAAAAACAACAAAAAAACAACAACAAAAACTGTCGGTCTTTACACAAAGATGGATTAAACCATAAAATGTTAAACGGCAAATTATATAATTATGTTTCATAACTTTGCTTCTTTCTTTAATTGGTTATCGGTTTTGTAAACTAAGTTATTGCTGATAACTTTCCTTCCATCTTTAATTGCATGGCGGTGAGTCGGGGTCTCGGCTGAATGGCGGCTGATTTTTTTTCTCAATCTATTTTGGAAGGTTGGTTCCTAAAAATTATTGTGCCCGCCGTGCTTTAACGTGATTTCCTTTTGCTCTGGCTTCAGATTGTAATTGGGTCATCATCTTTGTATCATTGCAAGTTTGCAATAATTTGTGTTTTATTGTGATTTTTCAATCAAGATGTGTTGGACCCTACATGGACCAAACACGTTTGTAGTTTTGAGCTGCATAAATTTTAAGGGTGAGGGTTCGATCGAGTAATACTAGTTAAAGCCCCCAAGTAATTGTTTCTGCTGATCGCTAAATGGCGGTATATCGCGTGACATATATACTTTATGTTCGTGAAATTATACATTTCCAGTGTCCCGCTGGGAACATAGTAAGAAATGACAAAATAACTATTCCCAGCCAACCAGCCAACCCATCTTCATTCTCAAAAAAACATTCTCAAAAATAAACTTTTGCACATCAAAGCACTGAGAATACTGATGGGGCGGTTGGCTGAAATTTTACAGGCATTTAGAATTGAGCCTCTTTTCGGTGGAAATGTTCCTCTTCGGTGTTTAGCAGGACCGCGGCTCGGGTAACACGTTTTACCCAACGCTGTAGATTTGGTGCGTTTTACATATTCGTCCGCCGATTTTGTACCCAGATCCTATTTCTTCAAAAGTTTGTAGTTTTCTTTGGTTTTGTTTATTCATTCCTATTCATAAGAATCAGGATGTATAAGGCTGATGTATTTGAATGCAGAACTTACCATTATCAGCGTTAGCAGGGAACTATTTGTTAGGTAGTTATTAGGTTAGTAGTAACAGGAAAACGGATTGTCGAGAGGTTGTATGTTAAATCTGGTGGCAGTCTGGCAACCTCCCCCAAAAATCGATCACCAATAATATAAATTTTAACCGAAACTATGAAGTGTCGATTCCCAGTGAGTACGCACTATGCACAGACGTAGCTCTAATTACGCACACTACGCGTGTGTGTAACATATAATTAAAACTATTTACAATAAAGTGATGCTGACAGAATGTTTTGCATCTAAACTATTGGGACTGCTCTTAAAGGAAAGAATTTGCTCCCTCTGGGAGCAAATTCTTTCCTTTAAGAGTAGGCCCTTTATTCGGATGCGTTTTTAGATATATTTTTTCAAGATACGTATTTTCCTGGGTGTGCGTAAAAATGACTTCGTTCTGGTTACACCAATGCTATGGCTTGCTGCATAACAAAATGGTACCATGAGTTGTATCAGAGGCATAACTAATTGACAAAACATGTCATCCTTCTGGTTTCTTTTCTTATCTTTAACACTTACGTCATTAAACGGAATAGCTGTGTGAGAAAAGGAGCATCCACCGAGGACTCTGCTTCTGATGTTATCCTTATCTACGCTCTCTTTTGATGGCTACGAATTCAAGATTTCTTCAGTTGGACAGCGGAGAATTATAAAACGGCACAAACGTAGAGACTGGCCTTAGTCTTTGCTGAGTGCACTTGTCCGAAGTTACATTTTTTTTCTCATTGAACTCATATGTATTACATTTATTTTAGCTCTGCTTCGGAAATTACATCCAATTTTGATTTGCAAATATTGATTTTAACAAGACAATCTCGTGGCATTTAAGGGAAATTGGTACGTATGTAGGGAGGCAAATCTGTCAATTTTCTGTCCACTCAGTATTGGCGGAATTTGCTCCCAAGAGGTGGATGAATAGCAAACAATGTAGACCCAGATCAGACACCGCTTTCAGATGCGTCTTGTCCGGTTCTACACTGTTTGCTCAGGACTGCCTGTCCGAATACTTAGGGTAATAGGGATAATTAGGTAAGTAAACTCTTTACAATATTCAACTAAAATATACATTCTGCCGCTGGCATGGAAGTTCTGCATAATATCAGATGCGAATAGCCAAAGTCTGCGTTTTAAGGTGCACAATATGCGGTTAAACGAATTTGCGATTTGCGTACAAAATATTTGATATAGCGAAATTCTATTTTCTGCGCTTACAATACTTGGTGTAGTCAAAGTATTCTATTTTGCGTACACAGTACTTAGTGTAGCAAAAATCTACGAAAGACCGGCAGTGACATTTCAACTTCATTAATTCAAGGTTTCAACTTCACGAATTCACGATTTCAACTTCACGAATTCACGATTTTAACTTCACGAATTCCCGAATTCAGCTTCACGAATTCAACTTCATGAACTCAACTTCACGAATTCACGAATTCAACTTTACGAATTTGCGAATTCAACTTCACGAATTCAACTTCACGAATTCAACTTCATGAACTCAACTTTACGAATTCACGAATTCAACTTCACGAATTCACGAATTCAACTTCACAAATTCAACTTCACGAATTCTACTCCACGAATTCACGAATTCAACTTCACGAATTCAACTTCACAATTTCAACTTCACGAATTCACGAATTCAACTTCACGAATTCAACAGCTGAATTCGTGAAGTTGAATTCGTGAAGTTAAATTCGTGAATTCGTGAAGCTGAATTCGTGAATTCGTGAAATTGAATTCGTGAAGTTGAGTTCGTGAAGTTGAATTCGTGAAATCGTGAAGTTGAATTCGTGAATTCGTGAAGTTAAATTCGTGAATTCGTGAAGTATGCTTTTTGCATACTCAATACTTGGTGCAGCGAAAGTCTGCTTTGTGCGAATAGAATGCTTGGTGTAGTAAAATCTGCCTTTTGCGCTCACAATACATGGCGAAAGTCTGCTTTTGCGTACACCATATTTAATGCAGCAAAAGTCTACTTTTTGCGTACACACTATGTGGTGTAGCAAAAATCTGCTTATTGCATACACAATACTTGGTGTAGCGCATGTCTGCTTTTTCCATACAAAATACTTTGTATACCAAAGTCTACTTTTTTGGACCATTTGAATTAGCATGAATATGGTAGTCTGGGACATCAGGTTTTACGTATGACAAGAGGAGTTGTCACAAGTTAAGCAGGAGAATCTGATGATAGTTTTGGAATAACTTCTCTGGTTCACTATAAAAGCATATGAATTTGAGAAAATTATTCTAGAATTATCATCAAATGCACCTACTTAACAGGTTTTATAAATGACATTTCTTTACAAAAACATGCCTATTCAAATATACTGAATATTTTACCACCAAAAAAAGGGAAAATTTTCAGATAAAAAATTCTGATATTTTTCAAATTTCTCCTCAAAACATAGATAGTGGGTACTCGTTAGAACCGCCTCGACGAGGCGGTTCTAACGAGTACCCACAATCTATGTTTTTAGCAGAAATAAGAAAACTAATGTATACCCCTGTAAACCATGGTTTCACTATATAAAAGTGGGGTTTAAGGGGGCTGAAACTTTATAGGCATGTTTTCTTGATGTGTCGTAATTATGTTTTATCATGATATTGGCGTAACACTCCTACCCTAAAATGAGCCGCAATGTCAGGAAACGTACCTTCGGACATATGTGCGCAGCGAAGATTCCTATCAGCCTGCGTATTCGCACAGTCTGATCAAAATCTTCATTGGACGCATTTCAAATATCGAAGGATGCAAAAATTCTTCATGCGGACAAGGAAGACCATCATGAAATTGCGCGGATGCGTAGGCTGATCTGTCTTCATTGGGAACACATGTCAGAGGTACTTTTACTCGTGTTGCGGTTCAAGTCATAATTGTGCAAACAAAATATGATATTTCCTTCGTGAGTTTTATGCTTATTATAACCACAGGCATATTTAAATAAGATCGATTGAAATCATGCCTTGTATATTTTGAAATGTCCCAAGTTTACTTTCTATTTATTATCGCTTAGCACACTTGGCAAAATATTCAGCAGACGACAAATTGAAATATTTCCTTATTTTTCCCAGAAAACAGGATTTGATATTTCATGCAAATTGTCTCCAATTGCATGATGATGGAGACAATTTGCATGCTGTCAAATACTGTATTCTGGGAAAAATAAGAAAAAAAAATCATCGATGTGTTGCCTGCTACATTGGCCCAGAGAGTGGTAAAGATTAGGAGGCACTTCTAATGAGTATCTGATTTTAGAAATCAGAAAACAAACCTTTATCTTGATACTACTCTTATTTAGAGCTATGTAAATCATGGGATTTTCACAATATGATATGGAAAATAAAGATTATGTCGGTTTTTTATGCAAATTAAGTCAGATTTATGCAGCATAAGGTTTACTAGAAGTAAAAAGAAACACACACACATATTGAAAAAACTAGTTTAAGAACTACAAAACTCTGAAAATCCTCCTAATATTGTAGACCCCTGCATACAAATATTTTCACTATATATTAAGGAGGCATGGACTCGTCAACGTAATTGGTAACACACACACACACGCGCACGCACGCACGCACGCACGCACACCCCCTCACACACATACGTAGCCGCGCATGACTTTTTTTTTTATTTTGTTCCAGATTTCATTGTTTTTTTGTTTGTTTTTTTTTTAATGTTAGGTTCATGATTAGCAGCATATGTTGTTTGTTTGAACTCTTAAAGTGCCGATCACAACCACAGCAGAAGACATTTTTTTTTTTTTTTTTATTTATTTTTTTGTGTATTTTTTCAGAGAATATATGACTTGGTATTTCATGTGAATCGTCTGCCTAGCAGATGAGTTACATGGAATGCTAAATCTTATTTCCTCTGAAAATACTAATAATAAAAATATAGAATGTCGTCTGCTAAAATATAGACATATACATGCAGTACGTTTGTATTTTTCCTGACGGAAGAAAATAGTCAATAACCTAGGTGATAATTGACATATGTGACCAACCAAGTTCAATAAAATAAATATTATAAAACCATAATATTCTTGATATAACATTGTATAAGATTGGTTATACTTGATTCTTTATTATTACTTTTGATCCTCTATATGCTGACGAAGAAACTACCAGACGACAAATAAGTGATACTTTTCGCAGAACATACATGTGTACTTTGGTATTTGCTGCAAATCACCCCCTTTAAAATTCGACATGAATAAAAATTTATATCTATTTTCTTGACCAAAACAATAATAATAAAAACTAATAAATAAAAATAAATACATAAATACATAAATATTTACTAATATCGTCTGCTTTTATTGAAATTCAGGGTTTTAAAGGTTTAGCTGATATTTTTCCTTTGCACATACCTGATGACCTCTCCGAGGCTGACGAACATATCGGCAGACATATAGGACGTCATATGGCAGACGACAAATGGACGTCATATGGCCCTAACATGAGCAAAAATGTACTTGACGACATGTGCGCCCAGGGAAAACTCAGATCGACCTGCATAACAGTCTTCGAAATGCACACTATACATGCCTTATTTACCCTAAGTATTTGGACAGACAGACAGACAGACGGACATGAGCAAATAGTGTAGAGCCAGATCAACGCCGCACAGTACCGCGTCTGATCAGGGTATACACTATCACTCATCCTGAAGTTACTTGGCACAACTACTCGTAGTGAGATGGACTTGGTAAAAGTTCAAGATCAGTATGGTAACGATTAAGTAGTCGGAATTCTTAGGATAAATACGGTAGCCCGGCATGCAAAGGGTCCTCTGGTGGACAGCGCAGACTAGCCAGACTGTGCGAATGCACAGGCTGATCCGAGTCGGGGCACAGCATTTCCTTCAATATTGCGTGTGCGCTCAGGGAAGACTCAGATCAGCCTGCGCATCTGCGCAGGCTGATCAGAGTCTTCGCTGAGTACTGGAAGACGCTTTGAATATTTAGCTATCGGTAAAGACTAGGATCAGATTACTCAGATCAGAATGCTGATCTTAGTCTTCGCTAGGTGCATGTGCAATATTATAGGAAATGCTGTACTCTGTCTCAATTTTTATCGTTGCTGAAACCAACCCAAACCCGAGTGACGTATTAAGGTTCACTGTAACTTCTTTTTGTTATACTTATCAAAATGTCACAAAATTAAGTGATAAAAATAAAGATTTCGTACATCGGTACGTTAACGATTTCTCCTACCCAGCCAACATTTGCATCAAATCTGGTGCAGCAGCTTTTATGGGTTTGGGGTAATGTTAAAAGTTTCGAACGGGGAAGTTGAAGATTCAAAACATTTCTTTCTTGAATGCAGTCTCTACATTGTATAACAATATAAGTCAGGACATGCTGACTGCTATTTCTCGTTTTGTAATCCAGGGTTAGATGTTCTTCTTTATGGAAATCCCAACCTTTCGAATGAAACAAACATGCCAATATTCTTACTATTCAGATTTTCATATTAGAAACTGAACGCTTCTGATTGATACTTTGAAATACACTCGCAACAAATATTTTCAACGTTAGAACATACCTTATAATAATAGCATTCTATTTTAGATGATGTTACTGTCATTTAATTTTGATTCCTTTAATCCCGATTGTGGACTAGTAGTAAGACTTGTGGAAGTGTTGTTTAGAACCTCAACATGTGCGGATAGACATAAGCTCTTATCCCCGTGGAGCGGACTGATTGGCCAACTACTGTTAAGAATTACCAGGAAACTTAAAACAGTGTTCCATATATTGACACTGATTGTTACGTTTCTGATTATGTAGATTACATACTCTTTGCTTTCTTTACTTATTGTAGTTGGGATACAGATTTAAATAAGTCAGTAGACTTTCTTCTGGATTCCTTTTTATATATGTCATATATGCTATGCTTTTTCTTTGCATTTCTCTGTAAGGATTTATACAAAGAAAATACAGTCGACTCTCGTTATCTCGAATTCGAATGGATTCTCTAAAATACCTCGAGATATCCGTACCTCGACATATCAGATTTGAAGAATTGAGGAAAAAATAAATCGAGCAACCGCATTTAACAAATGTATATGTAATTGGACTCTTGAAGTTGGAGATATGTTGAAAATATTGTGGAAATGAGGAGAAATTGCTCCTTAGGAGCAATTTCTCCTCTTTCTCACAATATTTTGTTACCTGTAGATGTTCATGTTTAGGCAGGGACCGAATTTTCACTCTGAGATAAGCGGTTATTCGAGATAAGCGAGGTCGAGATAACTAGAGTCAACTGTACTGCAAAAACCAAATTCTGAACGCACGAGCACATGACTAACGGCTGAAAAAGAAGTCCAATCTAACTGATTCTCAGTTTACATTTCAAGTGAGCAAAAACTCAAAATAAGCAGATTCCAAACTTCGCTCCCCTATAATCTGATTCAGAGTCTTATTTTACACAAAGTAGAAAATAACTGAGCAGGGCACAGCATCTCCTACAAGACTGCTTTCGAGCCGAGCGAAGACTGAGATCAGTTTACATATCCATACATTCTAAGCAGAGACTCTGTCGTCTGTCTAAAGAAAGCTGTATTGTTTGGCTACCAATAGAGCGCAAAGCAATGACTCTGGCCAGATTGCGCATTTGCTGTCTGTTGCTAGGAGAGTACGAGGATATAAAAGTATATTCAGAATATATTTTCTTACGTTAACTTTACAAATGGTGCATTGTTATTGAGAACCGCATATTTTTCTACAGAAGAACATGAAATGCCTGTCCACAAAACAGTTGAATCAGACATTCAAACCGCTACATCACGAAAACATACCTATATAATTTTGACCCCCTCAAACCCCAGTTTTATATAGTAAAACATGGGGTTTACAGGGGTGTACATTAGTTTTCTTATTTCTGCTCAAAAACATAGATTGTGGGTACACGTTAGAACCGCCTCGAAGAGGCGGTTCTAACGAGTACCCACAATCTATGTTTTGAGCAGAGATATGAAAAAATATCAGAGTTGTTTATCTGAAAATTTTCGGTTTTTGGAGGAAAACTTTTCTATATACTTGAATAGGCGTGTTTTCGTAATGCACTAATATTTCAAATTTTGGAGCCTTTTGACATGCAGAACAAATCCAAAAATAGCAGACTTGGTTTGAAGGAGTCTTTTCATGAGAAATAATGGAAAGAATGCTACACCCATCACACCTCCTGGCAGTTTTCACTGGACCTCTATTTTCATATTTCATTTATGACAAGTGTGGCAAGGCATTACAGTGTCGAAATACAGTCGACTCTCGCTATCTCCAATTCCATGGGACTCTCTGAAATACTTCGATATATCCGTACTTCGACATATCAGATTTGCAGAATTGAGGAAAAAATAATTCGTAAAACCACATTTAACAAATATGTATGTAAATGGACTCTTGAAATTAGAGATATATTGAAAATATTGCGGAAAAGAGGAGAAATTGCTCCTTAGGAGCAATTTCTCCTCTTTTCCTCAATAATTTTTACCTGTTGTTAGAGTTTTGTATTTAGGCAGGGACCAGATTTTCACTTCGAGATAAGCAGCTATTCGAGATAAGTGAGGTCGAGATAACGAGGGTCAATTGTATTAACCTTTACCACTCTCTGGGCTAATTCAAGAGACGACAAATTGACGATATTTTTTTCCAGAAAATAGGAACTGATATTTCATGATTTTCCCAGACAAAATGGTTTTGAAATTTTGAATTTCATGCATACTTGTATTGTCTCCTTAGGAGACTGTCGTCGGATACAAATTAACCTCGGTTAGTATTTTAAGGGATAGGAAAAAAAAACTTACCTGGAATTTCTACTGATGGTCTTTTTGAACTCGGACTTGACGGTTCCGACGAGAAATTTTCTTCCGACCGATCATGTCTCAGTGCTGGCGGCGTCGTGTGCTGGGGCACAGTGAAGGGTATCTGCTTCATGCTGTAAGGAAGCACAATAAGAGAGTTATAGCGTCTTAACGTCTTATGCATTTTGGATAAATCAAAAGGCACTTTTCTAAGAAATACTAAAATTAAGGAGTGTTCTATACTCCGCTCATTTATATAAGTTTCTGGTACAAGAACTCCTGCTCCACACAGCACGAATCCACATCTATTTCTATTATTCCGTATCACAGAATAACTATATATTTATTGTTTCCAATTCCATCTCCAGTAAATATATTTTGATTAACACTGCCTCAGTTTATACTGAATTAATCTAACACCCTTAGTATGGTTAAACTTGGCTTAAGCAGGTCCACTAAGTATGCAACGTCGCTTCGACGTCGCCGCAACGTCATGACGTCAACGCAATGTTGAGCATTTAATTGCTATTATAACCATACCAAAAGCAATGTTAGACAGATGACACTAGCTTGAAGTTAACCCTTAAAACGCTAAGAAAAATGGTAGCAGACGATAATCTATTAATTATCATTATCTTTTTCAGAGAAAATAAGACTTGTCATTTCATGCGAATCGTCTGAATTGTCAAGCCTAATTGTCCCTGAAAAATACAAATAAATAAATATATACACAAATAAATCAAAATATCGTCTGCTGCAGTTGTGATTAGCCACTTTAAGGGCTAATATTGATGTTTCTTCTCTGCCAGCGAAGATCTACAAAGTAAAGTGGCTTCCAGTTTAGCATGTAAATTTATTTGCCTCTATTAGTCTCAACTGTCCAACAGAGAAGCGTTGCTTCTATTCTATGGGTGAGACTGCGTCTCGTGAAATCCTGCCTTATTCACCACTCGCGAGGAGAAAAAACTTAGAGCAGTCTGTATTTACGCGCGTGCGGTTTGTGTGAGACAATCGCCGTTTGATTACAGGTTTTTGTAAATAAACAAAAAGTATTTGAGCGAGCATTAAACAGCAGCACAGTCGGACTTACCGTATTTACCGTTAATATTCCACAGGCCTGAGCAAACAGTGTAGACCAAGATCAGACGCCGCAAAACGTGGCGTCTGATCAAGGTCTACACTGTCTGCCACTCTTCCAACAGTTTTACAAACACGTCAGCAGACGGACAAATGAACCAGTTAAAATTTTAGGGGAAATACGGTAAAGAATCAAGGTGTCTGAAAGCTTAAGAGCTGCAACGTCAGAAAACGTACCTTTGGTCATGTGCGCCCTGCACATTCGCGCAGTATAATCAGAATCCTTACAGGGCACAATTTGGATAGCCGAGGATGCAAATCTATTTCATACGGACAACGAAGACTCTGACCAGACTGCACGGATGCGCAGGATGATCTGAGTCTTCGTTGAACGCAAGTGTCAGAAGATTCATTTTCTGACGTTGCGGTTAATTGTATATTTTTCCTGCAAAGCGGGCGTTCCACCATACATGTGATGCGCAATTTAAGAAAACGGCCCTCATGCCATAACACTACAATGAAGAACCAGATCAGCTTGTGCATCCGGACAGTCCGAACAGGGCCGGCTTGAACCGCTTACAGATTCATTGAACATTACCGACGAAAGGAGAAGGCCCCTGTTCCGACTGCCCGAATGTCCAATCTGTATTGGTTTAGGTCATCGCAGTACATTACGAAAACACGCTTATTCAAATATACAGAAAATTTCACCTCCAAAAACAGAAAACGTTCAGATAAAAATTTTTCATATTTCTGCTTAAAACATAGATTGTGGGTACTCGTTAGAACCGCCTCGGCGAGGCGGTTCTAACGAGTACCCACAATCTATGTTTTTAAGCAGAAATGAGCAAAATAATTTATACCCCTGTAAACACCAGTTTTACTGTATAAAAGTGGGGTTTAAGGGGGTAAAATATTATATAGAAATGTTGTCGTGATGAAGCATGTGGCATAAGAGTCTTTTTCACACAGTAAAATCAGTAGTTTAATTGTAGAATAACAATTAACAGCCCGAAGGATGACCGGAATAATTATAAGTGTTTTTGTCTTCTACAAGGTCACCAATCTGTTTATATGTTATCTTTATATATCAATCGCTTTCGCTGGTATTGGCATTTTTATGTGACCATGATAAGCCGATTATATCTATATTTCGATTGTGCCAAGGAAAATGGGCTTCGTGTAAAATGTGACGCTATTCCTTCAATCTTTTCGGAACCTATGTGTATTTTACACATACCATTTTAACCATAAGTATTGGAAAGACATTTCTGAACAAACAGTTTAAACTCGGATACTCAGATCCAACACAGTGCACTGTTAAAAAATCCCGCAGATTTTACTGTAAATACTGGCAACTGGCTGCTAGTACATGTATTGTAAATTTTACGGGCGCCTGTAGATTATTTACAATAATAATTACGCATAGTAGAGCAGTGTAGGGCAACCTATAGGACATAGCAGGGATGTGAGCTACCGCACCGTATCTTAAGATTACACATCCTTATCCCATCCTATGAGGAAATTCCTGTGAAAGTTCTACGTGCCCATCACGAAAACATGCCTATATAATTTTGACCCCCTTAAACCCCACTCGTCGAGGCGGTTCTAACGAGTACCGACAATTTATGTTTTGTGCAGAAATACGAATAATATCAGAATCTTTTTATCTGAAAATTTTCATTTTTTTTGTGGTAAAATTTTCAATATATATGAATATGCATGTTTTCGTAATGCACCGTAAAAATTTACGGTAAAGGCGATGGCAGCCAGTTGCCAGTTTTTACCGTAAAATCTTCTGCAATTTGTTTGTGTTGTATCAGAGCCTACACTGTTTGCCACTCATCCAGCAGTTTGTAAACACATCAGTATGTAGTATACTGGGCTTCTTCAAATTTCAGGACAAGTATGGTATAGAGCTAAGGTGTTTGAATACATAGGATGAATGTCACCGGATTGGGGTTCTATCAGGACAACATACACACACACAAGACATAATGATGATGGAATGATGATTTTAATGATGATGCTGATGATTATCACTGGTACAGATATCTGTAAATATATATAGAATACATTTACTATAACACAGCAACCATAGTAAAGTACCAACTTTACTGGTGTCTACATGGCGAATGCACTGCAATAACAATAATGAATACGATACAAACATGAAACAAATTGGATGTAAGAAATGACTAGATGAAAACACATATGATATTTATGAATTAAGATATTTATGAAAACTGAGTACGGATTTATGATATAAGCTCAAATTGACCATCTTGCAGTTTCAGTTCAAAATACATTTAAACTACAAAACTCACTAACTCCTTACCAAATATTATTTCTATCTATTTAACAAACACTTAAAACAGACATACCTGTAAATATATATAGAATACATTTACTATAACACAGCAACCATAGTAAAGTACCAACTTTACTGGTGTCTACATGGCGAATGCACTGATCCATGCATTAAAACATGCATAAAAGGTGATCCGGTTAGTACATAACGGTACATGCTGTATTAGTATTATGACTATTTGTGAGGGCGGGAGATGAGATCTGTAAAGGGAAAGAGTTGAATCTGGGGAAACATCGGTACTTAAACCTAATAAAATAAAACTAAGACATTAACACATTTCTTGAATTTTATTTTATTGTGCAAAACCCGACCTATGACATACTTCCCCACTTTATAAAATGGCGTCCCGACATTTACAAAAAAAAGAACATTATATTCAGGACACAAATAATCACAATCATACACATATAATGTCTGGCATAGAATGTTGAAGTGTTATAATGAATACACATCAGAACAATGACAATGACAGAGTTAATAAAATCGATGGCCACAGAAAAGATGTACATACAAGTGTGTGTGTGTGTGTGTGTGTGTGTGTGTGTGTGTGTGTGTGTGTGTGTGTTTACTGGTGAGAGTGTGCATACGTGCAGCTCTTTGTATGTGTGTGGATGGACGCATAGGGCTGTGTGTGTGTGTGTGTGTGTGTGTGTGTGTGTGTGTGTGTGTGTTTCGAAAATCTCTGACCAATGAAATGAATATAATGATGACGATGAATAAACACGAACATGACACATGTTGCTAGGACGTCTGTAATTACAATTTCTTGATATTCATACTAAGCGACATGAGTATCCGATTTCGAAAGAAGTAACACCTTCTGCAACTTCAGTCGAAACTAGTGCATTATGAAATGATGTGCACATTTTCGGAATGACGACAATGAATACATTATGAGCATAGGCTATTTAAACAGTCTAGCATAAGCAATATATCTTTACCATACATTATACACTGTCGGATATCCATGTAACTTTACGTCTGTACAAATCTCCCACTACTTACAGATATACTATAAAACTGACTAAGATACTGAAATAAAATAAACACTAGTTAATAATAATTTCACGACATTTTAACGACAGCAACCCCATCTTGAAATCAGGCCTGATTACTTTACAGAAAACAAGGTGTAGACTGTCCATATATTACAAGCATTAATGTCTTATAGGGGCACTTCCATCAATATCTATAGGAACTGCAAAATGACGACTAAACAGCCGCCAAAAATAAAAAAGAGTGCACCAAAGCAAGGTTGTTGTTAATATCACAGGCGAAAGTCTATTGGACTATGGGATATCAGATATGGGAATGTAATATTGGAAGAAATAAAAGGCGCCATACAAGTAAAATACAAAACTAATTAAAATATATATGTGAACATATACGGGAAATGCCATCATCACAACGCACAGCCTTCACGAAACATCACAAGCAGGAGATGTGAGAACGAATATTGACCAAAACGAAGTTTAAGAGGTTAATAGAACTATTACAGACAAGAAGCGTTCCCATTATTACAAATAAACCACCTCTGATGGTTCCACGTGGATAACATGGGGCCTGTGTTCTACATGCCACTGCTTGGAACGCATCCATCGAGGTCGTTTACGTATCCGCGATCCTCTGCGCAGAACCGGCCTTGATGAATTAGCAGAAACCTCAGAATGGCCAATATCTGCTCTGACCTCCTCTGTTGGGCTGTTGCTCCCTCGGCGCTGAGGAATGACGTATTTTGGTACTGAAGCAGTTATTTTGCTTTCACCTTCACTGTCAGTTTCCTCGCTACTTGAATCGCTGGTAGTAATAACGTAGTGGATATCATCGTCTGGTGAAGGACCTACGACCTTGTTTACAGATTTCTTGGTTTCAATTTCTTGTTCATAAGGTAAACAGTTAAAAGGCAGAAGCATGTTCCTGTGGAGAAGTTTGCATTTGGAGTTGGAATGCTCTTTTTTCACTTCATACACAGGTATGTCTGGAATTGGCTGACCTTTTACAATGTACGGTTCTTTATTCCAAACGTCGGCTAATTTATGTTTGCCCTTAAAACCTGTATTTTTTATTAATACTCTATCTCCAGGTTCCAACTTAACGTGTTTCACTTTCCGATTATAATATTTCTTGTTCTTTTGGCCAGCCTTTCTCACCTCTGAGTTTGCTTTCTGATAGGCAAAATTTAGCCTTTCTTTTAGTTTGTCTGGATAATCTTGGCGGCTCTTTTGACTAATTTCTTCATTTTTCAGCCCCAAGAAAGCATCAACTGCTAACCTCGGGTGTCGTCCATACATGAGAAAAAATGGTGAGAAGCCTGTACTTTCATGTTCTGTGGCATTGTATGCATTTGTAAGTGTTGGTACATGAGCCTTCCAGTCACTCTTTTGTTGTTCGGATAAAGTGCCAAGCATGTTTAAAAGCGTTTTATTGAAACGCTCAACCATCCCGTTGCCCATCGGGTGATATGGTGTAGTTCTTGATTTCTTCATCCCTGTGATTTCACATAGCTTTCGAATGACCTTTGACTCAAAATTTGCTCCTTTGTCACTATGGAGAATAGCCGGAAATCCATAATGCAGAAAGAAATTTTCGAAAAGTACCTTAGCCGTTGTTTGTGCTGTTTGGTTACGAGTTGGAATAGCTTGGGCATAGCGACTAAAATGATCAGTTATCACCAATATGTTCTCATAGCCACCTTTTGATCTTTCTAGAGAGAGGTAATCTATGCAGACAAGTTCCATCGGAGCTGATGAGGTGATATTTACTAATTCGGCGGCTTTAGGTGGAACTGTTTTTCTTCGTACACATCTACTACACAGTTGGACCTTTTGTCTAATGTACTGGTTCATGCCTGGCCAATAAAACCGACGTCTTATAAGTGATGTTGTTCTATCACGACCTTGATGACCTAAGTCGTCGTGGTAGGCTTTAAATATGTCATCTTTCAGTGCCGATGGAAGTACCAACTGCTCTACTCGCTCTTCAGATATTGTGGTCTCTCGGTATAATATGTCGTCTTGTATTAGATAATTTTCCCACGACTGTAAGTACCTCGTGTCTATTCCGGCCTTCTCGGCTATTTTCAAAGTAGGACGACAACCTTCCAGTAAATTGTCAATTAAGAATTTGATGTTCCTGTCAGATGTTTGGGCCTTTTTCCAATCATTTACAGATAGTGCTGTTCCATTCAACAATTCTTCAGGAATATCGTCTTCTATTGGAATTCCACTTAATTCGTCTTCATCTGACTTTGAGATGGTCTCAGATAGTGGGATAGTTCCTGCTATTATTGAATGGTGCAGCGCTTTCAACACTTCTGGAAATACTGTTGTTGTTCTAACTTCTTGCCTTCTTGATAAACCGTCGGCGTCTGCGTTCCGCTTGCCACTTCTGTAGCTTATGGAGCAATTGTAGTTGGATAGTTCCGCTAGCCAGCGTTGACCCGTGGCATCGAGTTTAGCAGTAGTGAAGACATATGTCAGAGGATTATTATCCGTCACTACCTCAAATTTGGCGCCATACAGATAGTCATGAAACTTTTCTGTAATGGCCCATTTGAGTGCTAAAAATTCTAACTTGTGTGCCGGATAATTCTTCTCTGACGCCTTCAAACTCCTACTAGCATATGCCACTACACGGTCATGTTCGTCTTGATGCTGGTATAAAATAGCCCCCAGGCCCGAGCTGGATGCGTCCGTGTGCACCTTGAAGGGCAAGCTGTAATCTGCATAAGCCAAGACTGGCGGATGTATCAGTTTCTCCTTCAATGTATCGAATGCCTGTTGTTGCTTTTCTGTCCAGACGAAAGGTGTTTTCTTAATTTTCGACTTTTTTCCTTTCACGTTTGTACAATGGCCTACCAGTAAGTCATTCAATGGTCTGGCTATGGTGGCATAGTTTTTAATGAACCGCCTATAATAGCCGGTAAACCCTAGAAAAGCACGGACGTCTTTAACAGTTGTCGGTAATGGCCATGTTTTAATGGCTTCCGTCTTTTCCGGGTCGGTTTCTATTCCATTTTCAGAAACCACATGTCCAAGGTAGGTAACACTTGACCTCAAAAATTCACATTTTGAAGCTTTCAGTTTCAGATTGTGTCGCTTGAGGCGGCCGAACACAGACTCGAGACTCTGTATATGTTTTTCAAATGTAGATGAAAAAATTATTACGTCATCGAGGTAGATCAAACAATCTCTTAAATTTAACTCTCCCATGCAGCGCTCCATCAGCCTTTGAAATGTGGCCGGAGCGTTACACAAGCCAAAAGGCATACGATTGAATTCGTAGAAGCCTAGTGTACCCACTTGGAAGGCGGTTTTGTGTTTGTCCTTTTCATTAATCTCCACTTGCCAGTATCCACTTCTAAGGTCAAGTTTTGTGAAATACTTTGCACCAGCCAATAGATGTAGTGTGTCTTCTACTCTTGGAATGGCATAAGCGTCCTTGACTGTCTTGTTGTTCAATTTTCGAAAATCTATGCAGAAGCGTATGGTTCCATCTTTCTTTCTTGCTATTACTACATTGGAAGAATATGGGCTGTTGCTAGGTCTTATAGTTCCTGCTTCTATCATTTCTGTTAAGTGTTCCCTGACTTCTTGAAAAAGGGCTGGTGGTATTCTCCTGTGTGGTTCTTTAAAAGTTGTTTCGTCACTTAATTTAATATTATGTTTGACCAGATCGCAATTTCCCAGATCTGTTATTCCTTTCGAAAATATATCTTTCCATTTAAACAAAAACTGCTGAAGCCGTTCTTTCTGATCTGTAGTTAAATTTGAGCAGCCAAGATCTATTCCTTCGGGCAAATTAGTTTCGTTTTGAGTATCCTTATCCTCTTCCGCGATGTGTTGTTTTACTTGAATTGTTTCCTGTTGTTGAGTTTCGAGATCAGCATGTCTCAGTACTTTGACCTCATGTAATTCACATATATCAGACCTCGGTTTGATGGTGAGAACCTTCGCTGACATGTTAAATATCCTTACTGGCACTCGTTGACTTCTTTCAGTTTTATCCAAAGAGATAACCCGGGGACAAACGCCAATTCTGGTGGATGCTCCCTCTGTTTGTTCTGTTACTGCCTCTTCAACATTTCGTTTCTTTCTTAGGAACCCAGATAGTGTCACTGTTTCCATTGGTTGGATTTGGATGTTACTGGTATTGGTTGACTTCACAACTCCAACACGACTTTGTTGTAGCGATAGAAATGCTGTTTGCCATTCATCTGGGATATCAGTAGTGTCTGTACACTTTTCTCGACAAATCTTGATCGCATTTGTGCCTACAACCACGGGTATATTCAAACTGTAATCTGTGGTTGGAACAACAAGTGCTGGTACTTCAATTATCTGCTGACCAAGAAAAGGAATTTGCAGTCCACATTCTATGTATCCCAAATATGGCAAAGTGTATCCACCTGCTCCTTCTACTTTTAAATTAAAATTTTCAATTGAGATGAGAGTAGGTGTTGGAGATAGGCTTCGATAGAAGTCTTCGGATATTGTGGTTATCATCGATCCACTGTCAACCAATGCGTATGTTTGTATCCCATTCAGTTCTATTGTTGTTTCATTACTGTATCCTATTAGCCTGCTGAAAAGGTCATATTTCTTGGGGCTTGGTTGGCGTTTGTCCCCAGTCTGCCCCTCGACGGAGACGCCTTCTAGTTTAAATTTTCTTTATTTCTATCTTCTTCTTTCTTTGTTCTTTTACTATCATTTTGAGTGTCAGAATGATACTGTTGGGAAATTTGTTGGCGGGGTCTTTGTCGCCATCCGGGTCTTTTATTGTAACTTTGTTCTTTCACCTGTTGCTCTAAGGAAGCCAATCTTTCCAATAACATGTCTAGTTTGGTTTCTTCCTTCGATTCCATTTCTTCTGAGACTTTGGTTTTGATGGTTTGATGTTGCATTCCGGTGTTCAATTTGAGTTCGTACTCTTCTGCTCTTACTAACTTGCGTAGCTCGTCAAAACTTGATGCACTTGAAAAAGCAATCCGTGTTGCATTTTTCAGTCTGTCATTTCTCAGTGCCTTCCAAAACTTATTCTTGAGCATACTATTCTTATCCTCTTCTTTGACATGTCCCTTATCTATTGCCTTCTGTAATATTTCTTCTAATCTCAAACCCCATGCGGCAACAGACTCTTCCTGTTTTTGAGTAGCCGTGTAAAATTCTTGTAATACACTTTCTGCGGTGGCTACATTACCAAATACACCCTCCAGTCGGTGCAATATGTCTTCTATACTGGCTGTTGTACCTATTGACAAAATCTGCCTCTTTGCTTGACCTCTCAATGATTTTCTTATTGCTTGTGCCAACACTTGACTTGGATATATATTTTCTTTCCGTGCACAAGCTACTTCATACTTCCATTCCTCATAGCTAGCTTCGCCCTTCGGTTTCGGTTCTTCTGCAGAAAAAATAGAAAATTTTGGGAAGTAGAAACTTTTTTCCAGATTTTTCTCGTCAGTGTTGGAGTCTTTTACTTCTTCACATTTGAGTCTCTCAGAGTGCTTTGTCAATTCATTTTCCTGTTTTGTCGCTTCAGTTTCTTTTTGTTCTGTACTTGCACCACTTGGTACTGTTTTTGATCTTGCCCTATCATCCTGCAAGTCTGCTTGTATGCTTTCCACCTTCTCAAATGTAATCTGCTCTTTAGCTTCTTTTATAGTGATGTCAGTCTGTGTTATTTCTTCATTCCTGAAGACACGTTCTTGCTTTTCAATCTCTATCTCTCTTTGTTTTAACTTTCTAAGCTTTTCTTCTAGTTCCTTTTCCTTCAATCCTAAAGCTTCCTCATAGGGATCAACTGATTCCCTTTCCTTTTTCATCTTCCACTGATTGTCTATCCAACTTTGTCTTCTGTTTAACTCTAACTCTTTCTTTTTAAGAGCCTCCTCCCTTGCCATAATAGAGAGTTCCCGTTGTCTTCGTCGTTCTAATTGTTCCATTTGATAGTCATATTCAGGGGTTTCTGTCTGCAAGTAAGACATTGAGGGTCTATTGAGTCTCTCTCTTTCATAAGTTGGCTCTATGAATACCCTTTCTCTGTGTTCGGGGTCTACATTCCACGTGTTTGTTAGAAATCTATTCCTGTCCCTTTCTCTGTACTTATCGGGCGTAAAGACACGTGGTGGTACATAGTTATCAAAAGGAAGGATTTCTATTCCTTCATCAATGAACATTGCATCTTTTCGTGCCTCAGTTCTAACTCCTCCATATTCTTCCTCAATATTCAAACTACGTGCCCGAATTCCCGAACTATTAAAGGTTTCTCGGTATCCCTGATCTAATGACCTCTCAGGTATCTTCTTATCGAACCTTAGCATCCTACGTGTCGTAGGAGGCTGTTTCAAACGCTCTTCTCTGTCCGTTTCTCCTTTATGTACAGAAGTCATATTTTCTCTATATTCCTTATCTTGATTCAAGTTCTGCATCCTATATGTAGAACTTGAGTACCTATCTTTGTACTCATCTTCTAAAAGCCTTTCGGAACATTTCTTTCCACTCATCAGGGAACTACGTGATGTAAGAGGTTGCTTTAAATGTTCTCTTTTGTCTCTTTCTAGCCAATATGGCTGTGCATGTGTAGCTACTTTCACAAACTGACTCCGATCATCTAACTGTTCATCTTTATTAGCTCCTGGCCCCAGGTAGAGTTTTTCTTCCTTGTCTTCATCTCTGTTAAACATAGCATATCTTAGGTTTTCGTTCATTCTGTAGGGATTGTTTTCTTGATATCCTATGTTGGTTTCTTGTTCAAGTCTGTCATTTTCTTCTTGTTTTAGTTGACTTAATCTTATACTAAGATCTAAAATTTCTTTTTCTATAGTGTCTAGGTGGCCCCTGTGCCTTGGTGTTGTTCCACGAACATTGGCTGGTGTTGAGGCAATTCTTTCTTTGGGTTCTAAACTAACATTTGATAAACTATTTATTTCCAATATATGTTGTTCTCCACCATGATCTGTCAATCGTTTATCAGACTGAGACTTTTCCTTTAATGGACGGCTCAGTGGTATCTCCTTGTAATCCTTTTCTGACTTCCTTGCTCTAGTGTCATCAGGCTTGTATCTGTCTGCTACTTTCAGGGACGTTGTTTCATCTATTGTTTTCATAGATGCTGGCCCATACTCTCCATAATATTTCCTTAATTCTTTTTTCCAGTGGGCTTTTTCTGCTCCACCAATCTTCTCTTCTTCTTTCTTTTCTTGAACCATTCGTTTTTCTCGGTTTTCTCCCAATTCTAGTCCTTGTCTCTCTAATTCATCAATCCCCTTAGCTGCCACTGAACTCATACCAACTTCATCTTTAGTGCGTCCTTCTGCCCTTTCATATTTCAGTCTTTCTTCATATTCTATTTGTCTCCTTAATGCTTCTCTATCTAGTGTTCTGTCTATATCTCTAGAAAATTTATTTCTTTCACTACCTGTAATGTCTGTTGTCCTCTCCACAGTAAACACGGGAAATCTAAGCGTATCTTCTCCGAGTTCCTCTCTTGTAACGTACAATTCCGTGTGTTCTAGCGTTGGGGTGGTTGATGGTCTTCTTTGTTCTAACAGCCGTTCCTCTCTACGATTCCTACGATCCTCTAGATACTCCTCTCTCTGTCGCTGCAATCGGGCCATTTTGTCCTCTATATCCCGCCGTCTTTCCTCTTCCTCTACTATCCGTCGCCTTTCTCCACTCAGTCTTCTTTCATCTTCAATGAGCCGTTCACGTTCTTCGTCCTCTCTTAATCTTTCCCTCCTTAACCTTCTTAACTCTCTTTGATTAAATTGTTTTCCTTCTTCCATCATTTCTTGCCGATAATTCCTACTCTGCCTATTGTTACCTATCACTAC
This sequence comes from Anodontia alba, assembly GCA_964016985.1. NCBI lineage: Eukaryota > Metazoa > Mollusca > Bivalvia > Lucinida > Lucinidae > Anodontia > Anodontia alba. The sequence goes on from OZ024822.1 coordinate 104,885,762, forward strand.
CTACTGATTGATTATCATATAAACCCTAAACAGTTCCAATCTATCACAAATATTGTCTCCTTTTTTTCTCTGTTATACACTGTTTTGTTTCAGTTCTTCACTCTAGACGGATCTCTCTGTTGTGCCAACTATCTGAGTTTTCCTATTATTATATTTTTTTTTTCGTTTCTCAATTCCTTTGTGTAACACGTACGAAGTTTCGTATCTGAAACGGTACTCTTTGTCTGTGGTATTTATCTATTTGTACACAGTTTTACATTTTTATACGTGACACTTTCCCTCCATTGTAGTTTTACTTCCTTTCTACTATCCTGTTGTATACAATGTTTTATATATTCATGTGACACTTTTCGTCCACCGTAGTTTGAATTTTCTTTACAATTCCTGTTGTATACAATATTTTATTTATTTATGTAACACTTTTCGTCCATCGTAGTTTTAATTTTCTTTACAAACTCCTGTTGTATACAATATTTTATTTATCTATGTAGCACTTTTCGTCCACCGTAGTTTTAATTTTCTTCACAAAATCCTGTTCGTTGCTTAAATGTTCTTTCAACAATCAAATATTGTGACCCGAGTTATACTGATCTCTGACTCTTTTAGTCCACCGTAGTTGAACCCAATGTTTCAAACTATTCTTTTCAGAAGTTTACAGATGATAAGTATTATCCGTAACATTAACGCATTCATCGGAGTTCAAATGTCTATATCATTCATGCCGATGATATTGGTAATCCACCGCTAAATATATGTATGTATCTTTTTTAGTCAATCCTTTCAAACAAATCCGATTGTATTATGATGCACTAAATTCTATTAAGCACCCTTAGGTTTCTGATAGCCTTATTCTGACACTTGTAGTCCACCGTAATTTTAGAATTTCCTTTGAACACAATGTCATATCAATTATCACTTGGTAAGTATGATCAACAGCAGAAACACATCCCTTAAATTTCAAATGTCTATTTCATCTGTTCAGATGGTAAGTATTATCCACCGTAGATACATATATATTATTTTAAAACTTTCTACTGTCCATCGCAATAACCATCCGTACGTGAATAAATATCATTCATATAACGTATCCTCTTAAATATTTCACTGTTTTTTTTTTTTATATATTCTTCACCTCAGAATATCAATAACTTATTCTGTCCACCATAGTTTACATAAATCCACTTTTACACTCTGTGTTAAAATAATCTATCTCTGATTCTCATTTGTCAGAAGACGGTAAGTATTATATTCTCATTATAGAACAAACACATTCTCCGAACATCAGAATGTCTATTTCATTTATATGTATTTAGATGGTAAGTATTATCCACAGTACATTCATATCACTTTAACTCTACTTCATCTGTTCCCAGTATATTTCAACTAATTAAATATCCTCACGGGGAATACGGATAATTCAACGTGTATAAAATCTACTCTTAAACGAGTATGACACGTTTATTCCTCCGTCGATTCAGAAGTTAACAGAATTTAATATTCTCGCGGGAAATACGGATAACTCAACGTGTATAAAATCTACTCTTAAGCGAGTATGACACGTTTATTCCTCCGTCGATTCAGAAGTTAACAGAATTTAATATTCTCGCGGGAAATACGGATAACTCAACGTGTATAAAATCTACTCTAAAACGAGTATGACACGTTTTTTTTTTTTCTCCGTAGATTCAGAAGTTAACAGAATTTAATATTCTCGCGGGAAATACGGACAACTCAACGTGTATAAAATCTACTCTTGAACGAGTATGACACGTTTATTCTTCCGTAGATTTAATACATTGCTTATTACATTTTTTTTTTTCTTATTTGGGTGGGTGGGGGAGAGGGAGGCGATACGCGTATCGGTGGTAAGAAGGCCGGGATAATGGAAATTGGTAACCAGGTATATAAAGTTTAGGGGTTTATTATAGCGTATGGACTGCGCAGACCGAGAACGGAGTACTCCGAAATTGCCGAACTAGAAATATCACGATGCTAGACGCATAAATTATCAAATGTAATATCTTGCCACAAACTATCTTTGTTTCAAGTATATTACATTTGTTTTTTTTTTTTTTTTTTTTTTTTTTTGTACGAATATGTCTTAGACGATGCGGTATTAAGTCCTATAGCGCTGACAGCCTGTTTTCCAAAAGTCTATATATTATCTTGGTTAAACGAGCTTTTTGAAAATTTTCAAAAAGTCTGCATGATATTTGGATTGAAATCAGATCTCTGATTTCAATTGTTTAGTCATTAGATCTATTCAGTCTAAATACTATATATGGAAAACCTCCACATTTATATTTGGATATACCATCAATAGACTTTTTTTTTTTTTTCTCTTTTTTTTTTTTTTTTTTTTTTACATTACTCCAAGTTTACATCAGCCAATTCCATTATTAGCTATTTAATTTAATTTAGCATAACTATCTTGGAGGCTGAAAGCAAGTCATGATCAGTCACAAACCTGAGTTCCCCTATAGAACTGTCTTTGAGTGATGCTGGTAAATAGTAAAACAGATAGCAACTTTGTTACTTCCATACTAATGTGAAACTAACTGGCTGTACACTGATCCATTATAGAAAGAGAAAAAAAAACAGAGATAGGTAGAGAAAGAGAAAAAAAAAATACGGTTGTGGTGAGTTTTGAACCCGGGACTCCGTGATTCAATATAGCAAAACTATCAACTACCTTGACCGCTCGACTATTCCGGCCGATCGATAAAGCAGGCAAAGTTTATGCTACAAATCAATAACAGCTGACCGCGTGAGCGAGTGCCTGGTTCCCGGATTTTCCACTGAAAATTATTTTCTGTTTGATTAAGTCCGCTTACTTGTAATAAAACAAGAAATGGGCCATATATTGTGATGATTAGTAAAGCATGCAAGAAAATGGTGAAACTGGACGGATCCTGCGTATACCATACATATCAATCTGCTAGTACTCCATGACTCAAGGGATTTGTTCCGTTGCACAAAAGAGCTGACAGCTGTAAGTAAACCATCCCTTCGCATGATCAGCGATATTACCCAGTGTAAGATTACGGCCTGTCAACAAGTTTGTGCATTTTGAACGACGATCAATAAATGCGTCAGACAGAAATCAGTCAATGGGTCAATAAGAAAAAAATCAACAGATGAAACCACAAAGCTAGCAAAATTTGAAAAATAAAATTAAGACAAAAATATTACAGGTTACAAGCTTAGTACTTAAAAAAATGTTGAAACCGCAAGATGTATATTAATTTTTCTTACCGTACTCTAAAATAAATCCTACATCCTTATCCTAATCCTAGCACTATGAAAATTATGAAAATATGATAAGTCCGTCAGTTATTAAACCGACTGAATGTTCATATTTAATGATCACATCAAGTTTGTGGTATAGAACTGTGCAAACTGTCCTCGTCGTTGAAGTCTGGGAATCTCCATTAATATCACAGAAGTCGCGACAAGTTCCATTATGACAGCAGAACGGGCCCGTATAAACACATGTTCCAAAAACACAAGCTTGTTTACAAAACAATAATCCGGAAGTGGGTTTCCCTTAAAATCCAGTTTTCATTGGATAACAAGGTGATGACGTCACATGGTGTATTAATAAATCCAAGCACCAGCTATTTTAGGAATATAAAAATCCATATTTATTTATATCCTGTGTAAATGTGTATTGAGAACTTCTCACAAGATGGGTTCAGTTGTCCAGTCACGTTGGGCGCCAAATGTCACCGGATTGGGGTTCTATCAGGACAACATACACACACACAAGACATAATGATGATGGAATGATGATTTTAATGATGATGCTGATGATTATCACTGGTACAGATATCTGTAAATATATATAGAATACATTTACTATAACACAGCAACCATAGTAAAGTACCAACTTTACTGGTGTCTACATGGCGAATGCACTGCAATAACAATAATGAATACGATACAAACATGAAACAAATTGGATGTAAGAAATGACTAGATGAAAACACATATGATATTTATGAATTAAGATATTTATGAAAACTGAGTACGGATTTATGATATAAGCTCAAATTGACCATCTTGCAGTTTCAGTTCAAAATACATTTAAACTACAAAACTCACTAACTCCTTACCAAATATTATTTCTATCTATTTAACAAACACTTAAAACAGACATACCTGTAAATATATATAGAATACATTTACTATAACACAGCAACCATAGTAAAGTACCAACTTTACTGGTGTCTACATGGCGAATGCACTGATCCATGCATTAAAACATGCATAAAAGGTGATCCGGTTAGTACATAACGGTACATGCTGTATTAGTATTATGACTATTTGTGAGGGCGGGAGATGAGATCTGTAAAGGGAAAGAGTTGAATCTGGGGAAACATCGGTACTTAAACCTAATAAAATAAAACTAAGACATTAACACATTTCTTGAATTTTATTTTATTGTGCAAAACCCGACCTATGACATGAATATTTGACTTTTGAGGCTTCAACATACAATACAGTCGATTCTCTTTATCTCGACTTCGCTTATCTCGATAACCGCTTATCTCGAAGTGAAAATCTGGTCCCTATTTTACATGGATGTCTAACAACAGGAAACAAAACAAGAGTTGTCAGAAGACAACGCAGCTCGCCGGAAAGGGCTGATCGGATAAGAAAACAATCTTTAAATATTAAAGATTGAATGCAGAACTTAAACATAGCAGTAAATGACAGAGTATGACCTGACTTTGATGTCGGAAGAATATCAAACTGAGGGATGACGGGGTATATGCCATTGAAACATCTTCCCTTAGGCTGGTGTGGACGAAATATGAAAGCTATATCTTACATACTTTAGCAGCCATGTACACTTTTCAAAACTTAAGCACAAGTATAAATGACAAAGTATGACCTGATCTTGACCTAGGCAGAAGGTCAAACTGAGGAAAGGATGTGTACTATTGAAAGGTCTTACCCTAAGGCAGGTGTGGGCCAAACATTAAAGCAGCATCTTGAATACTTTAGCAGTTACGAACACTTTTCAAAACTTAAACGCAAAACTCAAACATGGGTTTAAATGACAAAGTATAACCTGACCTTGACCTTGCAGAAAGTCAAACTGAGGAAAAGGTCTGTGCTATCGAAAGGTCTTACCCTAATGTTGGTGTGGGCCAATATTAAAGCGTAATCTTGAATACTTCAGCAGTTACAAACACTTTTCAAAACTTAAACGCAGAACTCAAATATGGGTTCAAATGACAAAGTATGACCTGACCTTGAATTAGGCAGAAGGTCAAACTGAGAAAGAGGTGTGTGTTATTGAATGGTCTAACCTTAAGGCTGGTGTAGGCCAAATATCAGAGCTCTATCTTGAATACTTCAGCAGCAGTTATGTATACTTTTCAAAACTTAAATGCAAAACTTAAACAAGGGTGTAAAAGACAAAGTAAGAACTGACCTTGACCTACATAAAGAGTCTATTTTGGGGATGGGGGTGTATGCTATTGAAAGGTCTTACCCTAAAGTAGTTGTAAGCCAAATATGAAAGCAGTACCTTAAACAAATAAAAAACTATGCACACATTTGGGTGACAACATAAGCTCTCCAGGGACACAGTCCCGGCGAGCTAATACTGTTGAAAAAAGGAGAAAATGCTCCTCAGGAGCAATTTCTCCTCTTTTCCACAGTATTCTCAATACACTTGACTCTTGCTATCTCACACACTGATAACTCAAATTACTGCTTAAGTCAAACTAGACTTTTGATAATGAATGGGTTTAGTTTCGCTTTATGTATCCTTTACATTTCAAATCCTGTTATCTCAAACTTTGTCATCTCAAACTGAAAATTATGGTCCATTGGAATTTGAGATAACGAGAGTCCACTGTATTTAATATTTGTCTAAATAAATTGATCGTGTAGTATCTAACCAGCAGATGACAGGACCATGGTAGTCCTGTAGAAATGCTATCAGCGCCTACACATTCTTGTTGACCCCTGTTTTTGATGGACGAGGTCCACATTTGGTATGTTGATCGCAAACTTACGACTCGATCCCAATACTCTTGTACTTGTCGCACGCAATAAGCCATTCGTTTTTTTTTTCATTTGACTTTTACGACCCAGTCAACACTGTTAATGTCATATCGAGCCGGTGAAATAATCTTCTCATGCTGTACCTGGACAAACTTTGTCCATTGAGCAGTTAACCAGGGCCCAGTTGTTCAAAGCGTCGTTAGCTTAACGAACTCGTTAAGGGTCATTTCGTTAACTGTTTTAGCAGATTCAATATACAATATTATGATATTTTTTGCTGAAAAAATGTGAGTAGCTTTTGCACTGCAAAAGCTACTCACATTTTTTCAGCAAAAAATTTCAGCATATTTGCGTATCACTTGATGTAAATTTTAACGAATCGTTAACAAACGACATCGTTAGCTTGGAACAACTGGGCACAGTACTTGTGCAATGCTTTCGCCAGTAACAGACAGCTTTCTTAAATCAGCGGAGTGAGGAGAATGACCGTAGAAGTGGTTTCATGATCAGTCTCCACGAAAGTTACAGTATAACCTCGATGGCTCGAACACGGATGGCTCGTTTACCGTGGATGATTCGAACTCGTTGTTTTTAGTCCCTAGGAAATTTTTCCGATAGCTAAAGATAACAAATATTTTGGGATTTTAAGGGAAATTTTCTTATTTTATCATGAAAATGTACGTTGTGTGTACTCATTAGAATCGCCTCATCGAGGCGATTCTAATGAGTACACTCAACATACCATTATTTTACAGAAGATGGAAAAGACATTCCTAAATTATTTTCATTTGCCTTCTGACCTTGCGCTATGATTAACCCTCAGTGGCTCGAACTACCCATGTCTCGAACAAATTTCCATGGTCCCAAAGATGTTCGAGCTAGTGAAGTTCGACTGTATATTACCGAGCTGGAAGTTGAACTTGCGACTCCTCTTTCTGCAGGCAGATGCGCAACTGACTGCGCAATGGAGTCCGCCTCCTTTCTCGGATGCTAAAAGTCCTCGAAAAACTCTTGCCCGCAATATACAGACAGTAAATCTTAGAAAACTAGAACAGCCAGGGTACCGTCAAATAAAGCTAAGCATGTGTTGTTCCAGTTATCGATGGTTGAATTGATTAGAAAACAAACAAATGATGTGGACTCAGAATTAATTCCAGTTAATGGATATTTGAGCAATTTTTTGTCCCAGTCATTCGAAGTTCTATGGTACCTTAGAAGAGACACTTAAGACTAACAGTATCATTTTTCAGACTGTTCCTGAATAGTTTATGATCATAGAATACTAATTCTCACAGGACATCGAATGTTGTTCCATAATTAAGACTTCAACCCATTTATGCCAAATGGACTCTTCTACCTCAGATCTTTGGACAAGTCTATTTTTAACAGAAGGGGTTTCTACTTAGTTTTTATTATTATCATGTTTCTTTTTTTCAGAAATTCCTATATTTAATGCAAACAGTGCTGATCCTGATCAGATGTCGCGTTTTGCAGCGTCTGATCTGGGTATATACTGTATGGTAATGTCCCTTTTATTGGACGCTAGGCTTAAACGGATTAAATGTTTCTTGTTTTCCTTTTTCTGAAATCTATTTTACATGTTTCGAAAGCAGAAGTGGTCAAACTGTTTAATATACAATAAAACCTCAATAACGGTTCGAACATCTTTGAAACCATAGAAATTTATTCGAGACGGGAGTAGTTCGAGCCACTGAGGGTAAACATGGTGCCAAGTCAGGAAGAAAATAGCGATAATTTAGGTTTTTGTTTCGATCTTCTATACAATAATTGTATATAGAGTGTAACTGCTTCCATGAGGCGATTCTAATGAATACACACAACATACAATGTCATGATAAATTGTGAAAATTTCCCTAAATATTTATCTTTTTGAGTTATCGGAAGAATTTCGTTGGGACTCAAAAACGAGTTTGAATTAGCCACGGTTAACGAACCATCGGTGTTCGAGCTATTGAGGCTCGACTGTAGGTAACAGATACTATACGACCACAATTGTATATACTGAGTATGAAAATGAAACTAGAAAATGAAAGTAGATAATAAAATGGAATTAGAAAATCATTTGGAGAACATACTGCCTTTACACAGAAGCTTCTCACATAAGCTACCACACCATTTCTAGTTGTGTAATTTTCAGAGGAACTACTGTCGCAAAAGTACCTGGTATTCGCCCTTTGAACTTAAAGTAAAGGTTCTATTTGGCTCCAGAATATTTTCAGAAATGTACGAGGTATGTAATGTATAAGACAAATCAATGGTAATGTGTATCCAATAATTATAAAAAAGGTCATTGAACACGAAACATTATTCATTTTGATACATCAGTGACATTTGTTTCTTTATAAAACTGCATTGTGAACTTTGCAGTAGAAGTAAATGTGCTTAGCGTAGAACAAAGTGTGCTAAGGGTAGACGGGTAGACCAAGCTTTATGTGAAAGCTGATACTTGTTTATATACCGTTGAGCAGTCAATGGAAAATAGCATTGGACCAGTCAATGACATTTTGTGCTTCCGGATCAATGGCGAACATTAAAAGTGTCTACGCCCGTTGGCGTAGGCAATGACCGGTCAGATGAGTGTACTTGGAAAATCACCATTTTAGAGTAGCCATTCACATTACAAAAATCCGCCTATTCAAATATATTGCAAAAATTCACCTCCAAAAACTGAAAATTTTCAGATAAGAAGCTATTTTTTCATATATCTACTCAAAACATAGATTGTGGGTACTCGTTAGAACCGCCTCTGCGAGGCGGTTCTAACGAGCACCCACACTTTATGTTTTTGAGCAGAAATAAGGAAAATAATGTATGCCCCTGTAATCCCCAGTTTTACTATATAAAAGTGGGGTTTGAGTGGGTCAATATTATATAGGCATGTTTTCGTGATGATTCAGTGACAGACAGGCATCGCATGGTATAGTACCCATAGTAACTGTAATTTCCGCTTTCCTTCAGCTCTTCCACGGCCTCCTACATAATTTGATCCACAACGTGAGAAAACGTACTCCAACGGAGACTCAAATCGCATCCGCGCATTCTGATCAGAGTCTTCGTTGTCAGCATGAAGAAACTTTGCATCTTTGGCTAAATTCAAAATGCGCTTAGTGAAGAATCTGATCACTCTGCGCGAATCTGAATCTTCGCTGGGTGCACATGTCCAAAGGAACGTTTTCTCACGTTGCGAAACATTTATTTTATGATTTATCATTGTCTTTTTTTCTTTGCATTGTAAACCTAGAAGTAATAACCGGTCAAACGAGTGTATACCGGGAAAATCACGAAATATACGATAAATCCACTCAGATACAGATGTATACATAGGATCAGTCCATCATTATTTCGACATTTAATTTACGGACAAATGATCTAACGTGCTTTAATCATGCGTCATACTTTACCATCACCATTGGAGTAAGTTACCGGCACAAAGTAAGAATTTAGCCGAATGTTGAAACGACGTCAATGCTCTCCGTTTGTTTTATTGCTGAAAAAGCCATATTATTTCGTATAACAATACACCTGTGTTACAGTGGCAATAAATTAGTGACGTTATCACGTATCGAAGTGCAATAAAATCGTAGTAGCAACAGAATCACGTTACCGTGGCATTCTCACAAACCTCGCCCATATAGTCAGTGGTAAGCAAACGTTTTTAAGAATTTTTTTTTCTTTACTGTGAATTATCGTCAAATAACGCATGGTGTTGGAGGGCCGATTGCGAAGTATAAATTCATGACAGCGAATTTTAAGGCTTCAACAGACAACACAGTCGACTCTCATAATCTCGACTACACGAATGCCCAGGTTGATCTTAATCTTCGCTGGGCACATGCCCCAAGGTATATTATCTGACATTGCGACTCAAAGTTTCTTCCTTATCCTTTTTTCTTTAGGTGCCTCGAAAAGACTGTGTACCACAATTTATTACGAAAACAAGCCTATTAAAATATATAGAAAATTTCAATTCCAAAAACTGAAAATTTTCAGATAAAATATCTCATATTTTTCATATTTCTGCTCAAAACATAGATTGTGGTACTCATTAGAACCGCCTCGCCGAGGCGGTTCTAACGAGTACCCACAATCTATGTTTTTGAGCAGAAACAAAACAAATAATGTATACCCCTGTTAACCCAAGTTTCACTATATAAAAGTGGGGTTTAAGGGGGTCACTATTACATAGGTATATTTTCGTGATGGTAACCTTTCATTGACCCATACTCTGTTTTTTTTTTATAGTCTCAATGATAGTAGATACGTATAAGATTAATTTCGTAAGTGAATAGCAAAGGTTCTGGCGCATGGATCTTTGCTATTTACATATGCTATAACGGTTCTTTTCCCATGACGTAGCTTATTGCGTTATTCCACGCTAATTCACAGCAGAGAAAAATTATTTCGATTCTAACATGATACATAAGGAAAAATCGACATCGTTGCGATGCTTTCCTAAGAACTCTTTTTCCAGCGGACGTCGACAGAAGTAAATGTATACATGCGACATCAAGAAACGAGCCCTTTTGCATGCACTACGGTGACGACGTGAAGGATTGTAGTTTGATCACGGCAACGTTTCCATAAGGCGCTGCGGGAAACGTTAACGTCGTTTTATTGTGCAACAATTCACTTGGCGGAAGTGTGTGACGCGAAGAATCGCCGTTAAATGACGTTTTGTCATTTTTTTTCTGACGTCACCTGTTATATTCTTGACATTAGACGGTATTACGTCGTTTGTTGTAAAATCAAACATGCGATACAGTCAAAAGAGTTGGCGGGAGTCTTTTCAACAATGGCGAATACAAGGGAGAATCTGAAGGAAACAAATGAGTTTTCTTCGATCTTTAGTGTGCTAGAATCGAATTAGATCAACTCTAATGCATGAATTGTTCAGTAATAATTCACTGTTTGGAGGTCAGTTGTAAGTAGATAAATCACTCGCGCTTCGCGCTCGTGATTTGATACTGTTCAAATGACCTTCAAACAGTGAATTACATGTACTATTCAACAATTCACTGCTAGAACTGTTCTATTTATTAAATAAGATAGTATTGGCAATAACATAACAACCTTATTATGTTAACGAAGTGACAATAAGAAAATGTTATAACAATAAAATAGCGACGTTATCACTTGAACGAAATGGCAACCTTATTATGGCAATAAAATAGTAGTGGCAATTAAAAGCGACGTTATTACGTTAACCAAATGGCAATAAAATAGTAGTGTCAATAAAACAGCGACGGGATTACGTTAACCAAACGGCAATAAAATAGTAGTGTCAATAAAACAGCTACGGGATTACGTTAACCAAATGGCAATAAAATAGTAGTGTCAATAAAACAGCGAGGGGATTATGTTAACCAAATGGCAATAAAATAGTAGTGTCGATAAACAACGACGGGATTACGTTAAACAAATGGCAATAAAATAGTAGTGTCAATAAAACAGCGACGGGATAACGTTAACCAAAAGGCAATAAAATAGTAGTGTCAATAAAACAGCGACGGGAATATGTTAACCAAATGGCAATAAAATAGTAGTGTCAATAAAACAACGACGGGATTACGTTAACCAAACGGCAATAAAATAGTAGTGTCTATAAAACAACGACGGGATTACGTTAACCAAACGGCAATAAAATAGTAGTGTCAATAAAACAGCTACGGGATTACGTTAACCAAATGGCAATAAAATAGTAGTGTCAATAAAACAGCGACGGGATTATGTTAACCAAATGGCAATGAAATAGTAGTGTCGATAAAACAACGACGGGATTACGTTAACCAAATGGCAATAAAATAGTAGTGTGAATAAAACAGCGACGGGATTACGTTAACCAAAAGGAAATAAAACAGTAATGAAAATAATACCGCTACATTATCGCGTTAACGAAGTGACTATTAAATAGTAGTGGCAATAAAATAGCGACATTATCATGCTAACGAAATGACAATAAAGTAGAGGCAATGGAATACATTGTATTACTTCGCTAACACAAAGCTGCTGCTGTCAGGGCAAATCTGTCATTCCAAATGCATTTGTTTTTCGACAGTCATTACGAAAACACGCCTATTCAAATATATAGAAAGTTTCACCTCCAAAAACTGGAAATTTTCAGATTAAAAACTTTGATATTTTTCATATTTCTGCTCAAAACATAGATTGTGGGTATTCGTTAGAACCGTCTTGGCGAGGCGGTTCTAACGAATACCCACAATCCATGTTTTTGAGCAGAAATAAGAAAAATAATGTATACCCCTGTAAACCCCAGTTTTACTATATAAAAGTGGAGGTTAAGGGGGTCAAAATTTGATAGGCATGTTTTCGTGATGGAGGGCAAAAACAGTGCATGTCATTATTGCTCTTGATTAACTTTTCAGCCGTAATTCCATTTTTACGTTTATTTTATCTGACATTTCAGATACAACAACTCGGTTACGGACCCTGGCCTGAATGTGCGGTTCAGATCGGATTTATAGGGTGTCATTTACATTAAAGAAGCAGAGCAGCTGAAAGTCGTAGTGGTTTTTGAAGCTTTCATATTTCGGACATTAAGTGTAAAAATATTTTGCAAATTACGTCCAATTGCTTAAAGTTAAGAAAAATAAACAAACAAATACGTAACAAATACATACAAGTGTAAAACAAAATAGATAAACGAGTATTTTATTGATTTGTGAATTATACATGCAGTTTTTATTCTCAAAATATATACATCTAATACAAACGAAACTATCATGAAGTTAACATGTTAAATAATGATCTGCATCATGAATCTGACATAACATTATGTATATCAAAGGCCTAAATTATGACTGACGTAATTCTCATTTTTTAAACCTTTGCTATTTGAGCATACCGAGTTTTTCTTTAGGCACTAATGAGTTTATAGAAAGTTTTGGATTCATTTCAAGTTCTGGGATGATTTCCTAGATATTATATCCTTATCCCTTGAGCTGCCTAATCTAGCGGCCCCTTCGCTAAAATGATCTCTGTACCATGTATCATTGTATTATAACAACAATAATGTTAATTAGTTTGTGTTTTAGTTTGATCGCCTGCCCCATTAGAAATTGTAGACTGGTCCTTCTCACACCTTTGTCTACCTGTCTTAACCACGCAGGTATGACCAGCGCGCACCAAGTACAGCGCTTGGTTGAAATAATGGTATGCATGTTTACATCCTGTAGGCGTCCGCGGTTATAATGGGTGGGCAGGTATGCCCGTATGGGCAAAAAATGTACTTTATATAGTGCTGTAATACTTTTAACTGCGTCATTGGACATACCCAGCTAGCATTCTACGTAAATCTACATCGGGCCGTCATCGGCCTGTCAGCTACCCTGACGGGCCGATGACGGCCCGATATAGATTTACGTAGAATGCTGACTGGGTAATTGCTGGAATGGTTTTTGACTTAGCTGAGGAGGTGGAAATCAAGGCTATAAACCTTGGCATGGACACAGATAATATTTACATCGACAAAGTCTGGTTCGAAATCAGTGTCCCACTTATACTGATAAGATTATACACTGTCTCGAAAAAAGTAACGATAAAAGTAAATTTGATTTATTTTATAAGAATTTGCATAGACTGTTTGTACTTTAATCCGACTGAGATCAGGGCCGAGTCGTTCAAAGCTAATGACATCGTTAGTTAACGATTCGTTAAAATTTACATCGAGTGATTCGCAAATATGCTGAAATTTTTTGCTGAAAAAAAAAATGTGAATAGCTTTTGCAGTGCAAAAGCTACTCACATTTTTTTCAGCAAAAAAATATCAGAATATTGTGTATTGAATCCGCTAAAACAGTTAACGAAATGAACCTTAACGAGCTCGTTAAGCTAACGACGCTTTGAATAACTGGGCGTTGGACGTTTATATCGAATCAAAGTACTGACAGCACTGGTGGGTCGATTGTCTCTGAGTGTAGGCTGGGAAAATGGTCCTGAACGGGCACTAAATACTGTTTCATTTAACCCTTAACTTCCTTAACTCCCTTAACGTTCTGCGGTGTCTGATCTGGGTCTGCATTGTTTGCCAATGTCCCAAATGTCCCATTCCAGGTTTACAGATATTCCTCCATCAACAGCGTTCTGACGTCACAACGACAAGAATAGCGCGGCTATAAATAACCGTTACCTGGAATTCGTACAAACGCATGGTTTGATAACATTGGTCAACGATAATCAATGGACAACTAGCTTAAGGAAATTTTGGCGTTTGTATACTATGGCGCGATGACAATCGACCCAAAAAGGACACAGCAGAGAGGAAGTTATGACACAAATAAGCCGTAATACAGCATTTCCTACAAGTCTGCATGTGCGCCCAGCGAAGACTCAGATTAGCCTGTACATTCGCACAGTCTTATCAGAGTTAAGAGGGCACTATGTTGGTAGTCAAGGATCCAAAGCGTCTAAGGACGACCGACAAAGAATCTAATCAGCCTGCGCGAATGCACGGACTACTCTGAGAATTCGCTGGGCGTACATACTGTAGAAAATGAAATAAAAAACAAAACAAAATAATTATCTAAATTATCGCTATTTGCTTCCTGACCTGGCACCGTGATTAAACCTCAGTGGCTCGAACTTCCCATGACTCGAAAAATTTTCTGTGGTCCCAAAGATGTTCGATCCATTGAAGTTCGACTGTATATATTGCAAGAGTCAAATTTTAATTTTAGGCATATCAGGCTATGTGATTTAGATATTCCTAGAGAAAAATGGCTAAATTATTTGCAAACAGAAGAAACTCTGATCAGACGCCGTATTCTGCAGTGTCTGATCTGGTTTGCACTATTTGCCAATTTCCCTTAGGAGTGTCTCCAGACTAAAATTGGCTAACGTTGGTTTTGATTCACAAACAAGCAAGTATTATGTCTGTCGCTGAATGGTGTCAAAAAGCAAACAAAAGTGCATTCAAAGATGAATGACCAGAACTCCGGAGGATAAACCCTTCAAGTGGTGGACCATTTATACATGGTCAAATGGTTTGATTTCCCAACGGACTCTTGAAAACAATGTTAGGCTCTTTATGGCACTGAAGTGGCTGCTTTCTATTTATCAACTACGGGAACATAGCAGCAAATGTCTTTGATGTTTGGATTTCAGAGATATTAGTGCGAATTAACCGAAGTACATTTTCAAGTCGGTAACCTACATCATACAAACTAATGAAAGTTATCGGAGTATGACTTTACGCCAAAGGTAGCTGGAAATATAACACATTTTTAGAATCTTAGGGTCAGGAAAGAAACAGCAGGGATTTTACCATCAGTTTGACTAAGCATTATAAGGCTTCTTGTAAGGCTTTGCCAGATGCAACATCGTTTTTACCGAGTATTATTTCATGGTGGGGCATGGTTGACTTTAATGGAGGGTGTGGTTACCTTTATGGTATGGCGTGGTTACGCTTACGGTGGGCGTGGTTACCTTTATTGTGGCATGTGGTTACCTTTAAGGTGGAAAGTGGTTACATTTTATGGTGGGACGTGATTGACTATGGTGGGCGGGGTTGCCTTTAAGGTGGGCATGGTTGCCTTTATGGTGGGGCTTGGTTACCTTTATGGTTGGCATGGTTACATTTATGGTAGAGCGAAGTTACCTTTATGGTGGGACGTGGTTACCTTTATGGTGGGCGTGGTTGCCTTTAACTATATGCATGCTTCTTGCTGCACAACATCCATGTTATACCAATCTTTCTGTGTTTAGTGGTTAGCGGGGGTGGACTTCGGCCATAGAACTAGACATGTGGCCTCGCTAAGTAGTGGGACATGAGCACTAAAAGATTGATTCGACGGTATATCCGAAGATTTTTTTTCTTGCGAAGCGGCTCATACGTATAAACTACATAAACGTTTTCAAAGTTTATTTAACCCAAATAAACCTAATGGATTTTCCAATCCTTATATATTGGGTGAGTCCATTTGTCATTTAATAGGTGTCAGGTATAATATTTTTCATTCTTGTTCTAGTGAAGACCCTTATCAGACGCCGCATTATTCTGATCTGGGTCTGAACTGTTTGCCTATGTGCCACAAAAGGCTTACTTGGGTTAAAAATAAAAGAAAAAGTATGATCCATTGACGTTTCAGAAAATAACTGAAAATTTTGTTGCATTCCGTACATTATGTATATAAGGGCATGAGTTGGTCATACACGAATTAACCCGAAATGGGGACGACCTGGCTTGAAACTGGGTTTGAGCTGGGTTCTAATTGTCCGCAAGTTCGTACAACTTAACTTGTTATGAAGTGACCACGATACTAGCTGCGTATAATTCATTACATGTTGTATATTTGCGTACACGAAGCATTCTGAGATATAATATTATATAGGCTAAATAAATCAAACATACGAGTTGCCTTGGAAACAAAGCACAAACAAAATAATAAAGAAAATCGGAGACTCGGTTTTATTATGTCTCTTCATATAGAGGCAACGTAGTTTGTGAGGTTGCAAACAGCCCCAAGCACCAGCTTAATCGGTGTTGGGATTTTCGAAGCAACCAGAATTGGCCCAAGACTTATTCTAAATGACATTTAACTAATGTAATTTTATGTTACTGAAAATTAAGTCATTACGAAAACAAGCCTATTCAAATATACTGAAAATTTTACCACCAAAAAATGAAAAGCTTCAGATAAAAATTCTGATATTTTTCTTATTTTCTGCTCAAAACATAGATTGTGGGTACTCGTTAGAACCGCCTCGGCGAGGCGGTTCTAACGAGCACCCACAATCTATGTTTGAGCAGAATAAGAAAAATAATGTATACCCCTGTAACCCCCAGTTTTACAATATAAAAGTGGGGTTTAGGGGATCAAAATTATATAGGTATGTTTTCGTGATGAATTAAAGATAAGTATGACTGAAAGTTTGTCTGTTTGAGAATACACAATTCGAAAGCGCATATTTAGATAGTGTATGTTCGCTAGTTCTGTACTTATATACGAACTCTTTATTGTAGAAACAACGCATTCGAACCATTCAGTCTTCTGATGGCCGCACCACGTTTCAATGTGAAAACGAATATTAATGCTTAGCATTCTGGGTAAAATTTTCGGCAGTCGATATATTTAAATAGTTTTCTTATTTTTCTCATTAAACAGGATTTCACATTTCATGCAAATTGTTTCCAGTGGAGACAATTTGCAGGAAATGTCAAATTCTATTTTCTGGAATAAATAAGAAAAAAAAAATATTGCCAATTAATCTTCTGCTGAATTTTCCCAGAGTGGGTAAAGATTATGCTATCTTTCCATAGTTCTCTCTGCACTAAATAAATGGCAAGATATGTGTCACGTTTCTTTTTTTACTCAGTGTATTCCAGCCGTGCAAATAAATAGTCTAATTGTAATGAGCGCATATCTATATTTACTATTTTGAATGAACAGTTAGGATTATTTACTAAACATGAAAATGCACCCAGAAGCAAATTCGGGAACGACTATAAGTAAGTTAATTTAGCCCATAAAGCGCCAATTATAACTTTAGCAGATGATTTTTTTTAAATTTTTCAATGAAAATACGTCTTGACATTTAATGTGAATCGCCTGCCAACATGAAATATCAAGACTTATTTTCTATGAAACAAAGAAATAGAATGTCGTCTACTACATCACGAAAACATGCTATATAATTTTGACCCCCTTAAACCCCACCAGTATATAGTAAAACTGGGGTTTACAGGGGTATACCTTATTTTTCTTATTTCTGCTTAAAACATAGATTGCGGGTACTCGTTAGAACCGCCTCGTTGAGGCGGTTCTAACGAGTACCCACAATCTATGTTCTGAGCAGAAATGTGAAAAATATCAGAATATTTATCTGAAAATTTTCTTTTTTTGGTGGTAAAATTTTCAGTATATTTGAATAGGCGTGTTTTCGTAATGCAAATATTGCTTAGCGCTTTAAGGGTTTAGAACTCTTGTTTGTACCTCAAATGTGTAATGCAATGCTCTTTGATATTTCATACTTAAAGTGAATAGATACGCCATAAAAATAGAGCACCCAGCGGGCATACAATGTTAAAACAATGTTGAATAAACTTTAAATAATGTCGATTCAGCTAATCAACTTTGTTTCAACGTTGTTTGCCTGCTGGGCACTGTTTATTGAAAGGATCTGTCTCAGTTCTATTTGTCTCAGTTCTCAAAAAAGGCTACTCTCAAAGGAAAAAGTTTCCTCCCTTTTTAACGGTATATAGCCCCACCTTCGAAAAGGTTAAATACAGCAAAAATCATCTTTTTTCGAAAAATGACGGCAAAATGCCCTCGTTTATCCATTAAGTTTAAAAAACCACGAGCTCATCTTAATACCCTCAATATAAAACATGCCATAACGAAAACATACCTATATAATTTTGACCCCCTTAAACCCCACTTTTATACAATAAAACTGGGGTTTACAGGGGTATACATTATTTTTCTTATTTCTGCTCAAAAACATAGATTGAGGGTACTCGTTAGAACCGCCTCGGCGAGGCGGTTCTAACGAGTACTCACAATCTATGTTTTGAGCAGAAATATGAAAAATATCAGAATTTTTATCTGAAAACTTACAGTTTTTGATTGTGAAATTTTCAATATATTTTGAATAGGCGTGTTTTCGTAATGTCTCTGCCAGTATACATGTCAATGGGAACACAACTGCATCACGAAAACACGCCTATTCAAATAGAAAATTTTACCTCCAAAAACTGAGAATTGTCTGAAAAAACATTAATAGTTTTCATATTTCTGCGCAAAACATAGATTGTGGGTACTCGTTAGAACCGCCTCTATGTTTTGAGCAGAAATAAGAAAAATAATCTATACCCCTATAACCCCCAGTTTTACTATATAAAAGTGGGGTTAAAGGGGTGGGGATCAAAATTATATAGGCATGTTTTTCGTGATGTAGAAACATATACGTATTACAAATTATTCTCGAAAGCGCCATGCAAATTACATGTACATGTACAAAATATCATCAAGAAAACACGCCTATATAATTTTGACCCCCATCAACCCCACTTTTATATAGTAAAATACAGTATAGGGGTATACATTATTTTTCTTATTTCTGCTCAGAACATAGATCATGATACTCGTTAGAACCGCCTCGTCGAGGCGGTTTTAACGAATACCCACAATCTATGTTTTGAGCAGAAATATTAAAGAATTTTTTATCTGAAAATGTTTCTTTTTTGGTTGTCAAATTTTCAATATGTTTGAATAGGCGTGTTTTCGTAATGTTCAGTTGATTCTCATTATCTCAAACTCATATACATCAAACTACTGCATAAGTCAAAGTAAATTAAGGGCAATATTGGATCAGACTGCTGCATGTTCCTCAGTTGCATCTCAACATCCCTTTACCTCAAAACTACAGTTATCTCAAAGAAAAAGGTCGGGTCTCTTGGAGTTTGAGAATGTCTTCTGCTATATGTATTGGCGTAATTAGTGCTTTAAACGTTGAAAGTTGTAAACAGATACATAATTTAAAGTTGTTATTGACCAGTTATGTAAACTTAGATTTTGTATTACTTCATCTTCTTTTCTAATTTTGTAAGTTTACCTGTTTCTCTTTCAGTGGCATATAAAAGCTAAAGCCGGAACATTTATTTCCATCAAAACAAGACACTTTTCTCGTAAATATGAGCCGGGGCACAGACTTACCTACAAAATTGCACGTGCGCCCAGTGAAGACTCAGATCAGCCTGCACATCTGCTCAGTCTGTATAGTCTTCGCACGGCACTCTGTGGGTAGACAAGGATACAAAGCGTCTTCAAGCGGACAGCGAAGTCTGTGATCAGCGTGAGCGAATGCTCTCATCACGAAAACATGCCTATATAATGTTGACCCCCTTAAACTCCACTTTTTTTATAGTAAAACTGGGGTTTACAGGGGTATATATTATTTTTCTTATTTTGCTCAAAAGCATAGATTGTGGGTACTCGTTAGAACCGCCTCATCGAGGCGGTTCTAACGAGTACCCACAATCTACATGTATGTTTCGAGCAGAAATATGAAAAAAAAAAAAAAAAAAGGAATTTTTATCTGAAATTTTTCAATTTTTTGGTGGTAAAATTTTCAGTATATATGACTAGGTTTGTTTTCGTAATGGGCTGATCGGATTCTTCGCCTGGCGCACATGCAATCTTATGTAAGAAATGCTATGCTCCCGCGGTTCATATGGCAATTGGTCAGTTAGAAGAACGATACTTCTATACAATTTGTAGGCTTTCATTCAGAAATCATCAATTAGGTAATTCCCTTTAAAGAAGTTTTTGTCCATTTATGTTAGCTAAAGGCGCTATATTCCTCAAAAATAGATACTCTATTATCCAAGAAAGATTTAATAAATTGATATGTTATTAATACAATCATAAAATGTGGCCCCTGACAGCCTGTAAAATTTCAGTTAATCTCACGTTCTTGAAATGAAATGATTTTTTTATAGTATCTCTGAATTAATGTTGCCAACATTATTTAAGAAATACGATGAAAAATCATTTCATGTTTGATTTAGTTCGAAAACGAGAGACTAACTGAAATTTTACAGGCTGCCAGATGCCACATTTTATGATCGTATTAATATTTTATATCAACTTACTAAACCTTTCTTAGATAAAAAATGTCTATTGTTTTAGGAACATGGAGCTTAAGTTTGCGCATTATTTCATCTTCTATTTTTCTGATTTTGTATCCTCTTTCAAGTGTTCCTATTTTATTTCCATTGCCAGATAGTTGCGATCGTCGGTATATTCATTTTTTTCTCTTATCAATTAGAAGTATGAGTTATACATGTAGAGTAGAAACTCTGTAAACCGATTTTTCCGATTGTCCCGGCAATTTGTTCTATTAGTTTTTGTAAAAATATTACCGATTATTTGAAGTTCTAATATTCGAAAACTTCGACTTTTCAAACGAAATTATCTGTCCCAGTCAAAGGAAGTCCTTATAAAATCATCCACTAAATTCGAATTCAAAGTTTGCCGGTCACACAGGTTTCATACCGTTTTCTGGTCTCGGCGTTTTTCCTGCTAAACTTGTCTCAGCGCAGACTTTATGTGCAACAGAGAGGAGGGGTGCTTGGGACAAAGGGTAAATGAAAATGTTTAACGTTTTTAAAATTTTTTGTTCATTGCACAAAGCATTTTGTAGTTGAAGTCGTTTAAACACGACACCTATACTTACAAATGTTGTATCTTCTTCGCGGCGGTGTGTGTTACTGCCCTCGACGCACATATTGTTTTTGCTAATCTGACCGCGGATTACATTTGTAGAAAATGCTAATACTGACCTCGGTTGTTTTTGTTGGATGCTAATACTGTCCTTAGAGCTGCAGACCGCCGTTAATGTCAAAGACTTTTAGATTACAATTCGCTTTCAAAAAGCGTATTGTTAGTTCATGCTGATTTACTTGCTCCAGATAAGCTTATGCCGTGGCCTGCTATCCGTCGTCCATCGTCCGTCCGTCTGTCGTCCGTTCTTAGCTTTTCACATTTTCGACATCTTCTAAAAAAAACCGTAAGTCGGATTGAACTGATTCTTGGCAGGAGGCATTTTGGCAACATGTAGATTTAGAATTTGCTAAAGTCATTGCGTTCCGATATCAAAGATGGCCGCCATGGTTGAATTCTTTAAACGACATCTCCTTCCGATCGGAAAGTCAGACTGAGCTGAAATTTGATGGGAGGTATCGGGGCGACATGGAGATTCAGAATTACTAAATTCGTTCTGTTTCGATATCCAGGATGGCGGCCATCTTGAAATTCTCTAAACGACATCTCCCGAATGGAAAGTCAGATTGAGCTGAAACTTGATGGGAGGTATCGGGGCAACTGAATATCCAGAATTGCTCAATTCATTCCGTTTCGATATCCAGGATGGCGGCCATACTGAATTTTTTATACGACATCTCCCGAACGGAAAGTCAGTTTGTGCTGGTACTTGATGGAAGGTATCGGGGCGACACGAATATTCAGAATTGCTCAATTCGTTCCATTTCGATATCCAAGATGGCGACCATCTTGAAATTCTTTAAACGACATCTTACCCAGGACAGAAAGTCAGACTGAGCTGAAACCTGTTGGACGGTATCGGGACGACATGGAGATTCAGCATTGCTAAAATCGTTTCGTTCAGATATCCAAGATGGCCCATGGCGGCCATCTTTAAATTATTTAAACGACATCTCCTCCCTAACGGAAATTCGGATTGAGCTGACACTTGATGGGAGATATCGGGGCGACATGGAGATTCAGAATTGCTAAAATCAATCTTGAATTATTTTAAACGACATCTCCTCCTGAACGGTGAGTCAGATTGAGCTGAAACTGACTGGAGGCATTGGATCGACATGGGGATTCGTAATTGCTAAAATCATTCCATTCCGATATCCAAGATGGCCGTCATGGCATCGATCTATAAAATCTTCATGGCCCATGGTGGCCATCTTGAAACTCTTTAAACATCTTTTCCTGAACCGAAAGTGGCATTGAGCTGAAATTTAAAGGGAGGTATTAGGGCAAAATGGAAATTCAGAATTGCTTAAATCGTCTGTTCCGATATCCAAGATGGCCACAATGGCAGCCATCTTGAAATAATTAAAACGACATCTCCTCCCGAACGGAAAGTCAGATTGAGCTGAAACTTGATGGGATGCATCGGGTCGACATGGCGATTCTTGATTGCTAAAATCGTTCCGTTCCGATATCCAAGATGGCCGCCATGGCACCCATCTATAAAATCTTCAGTCTATATCTGCTCCAGAACGGGGGTTAGTCGGATTGAGCAGATATTTCTTCGGAAGCATTTGGGCGTCAAGGAAATTCCAAATTGCTAAACTCGTTCTGTTCCGATATCCATGCTGGCCGGCATGACGGCCATTTTGAAATTCTTCAAACGACATCTCCTCCTGAACCGAAAGTCAGATTAAGTTGAAACCTGATGGGAAGCATCCGGGTCACATGGAGATTCAGAACGGCTAAAATAGTTTCCTGCCAATATTGAAAATGTAAAATAAAATCAAATAGGGAAGTACGGGACATATTTGGGCATGTCGATCAATACTTTTTTCATCAAACCACACAGCATACCGATAATCTTTGAAGTCATCAAAGATCTAAAGTTAAAATGTGGCGTGAATGTTTAATAATGATAACGTCACTGAATAAGTTCGACTATTTATTGAAAATAGAACGCCGAGGACAAGAAAACAACATACAGTTCGCCGAGGACAAGCAAACATAACGAAATATCGCATCCGAAGACAAGATTAGCAGGATCGTTTTACGCCGCGGTACAGATTCACATCTATATCATGATAGAAGCAGTTTTCGTGGCTCTGGTAGATACAATCCTGAAGATCATAACAAGATACGTCTGTTTTCAGTCTAAAACTGGTTCTGATCGCATGGATTCTTATTATATAATGTGTTTAATAATGCCTTGTGTCGCGGCCAGAAAGCAAAACTTCGAGGACTGTAATAGCATTTTTTACATGCCTCCGCGGTTATGATTAGCATCAAGAGACAGGTAGTGCCAGAAAAATGGTTATCATTACTAATCTACGAAGACTTGTACAAAATACTTTCATACAGAAGAACAAAAATGAATGTTCTTCAGATAAAACAAAAAAGAAATTAAAATAAGAAACGTAAACAGACGTTACATTGCTGACAAACCCCACATTTTCTTCTTTGTGCTGATTCATTCCAGAAGTTTTGTCGTTTTGTGCATCTATTTCTTTCTCTTGTATACCATCACCCACATACGCCGACAAAGTAACCATTTAAAAGTCAAACAAATGATCAGCGTTTGTTAGCAAGTAATAAATATATTTATTGTCTGTCCCTACCTTCGATGCTGGGGATAAAACTGCGCCGAAACAAGATTAGCAGGAAAAAACGCCGAGACTAGAAAACGGTATCATTACGAAAACACGCATATTCAAATATATTGAAAATTTCACCTCCAAAAACCCGAAAATTTTCAGGTAAAAAACTCTAATATTTTTCATATTTCTGCTCAAACATAAATTGTGAGTACTCGTTAGAACTGCCTCAGCGAGGCGGTTCTAACGAGTACCCACAATCTATGTTTTTGAGCAGAAATAAGAAAAATAATGTATACCCCTGTAAACCCCAGTTTTACTATATAAAAGTGGGATTTAAGGGGATCAAAATTATATAGGCATGTTTTCGTGATGGATACCTGTGCGGTCACGCATATCTTGTTTTCTTTGTGCGGCGTAATCTTTACACACCCAAATGACTTCCTAGGTACATTATCAGTTTTGTATGCACAGGTAAATGACACAAGATTTTAACGGTCAATATCTCTCATATGATGATCCTAAATTGGGTGAAGGTGTCTTTGATTCACGTGATTAAGAATGATAATCGTTTAATTGATGACTTGAAGTGACAATTATCAAATTCAATAGTAAAATTAATTGTATCGTGTAAATATATTGGATCTATAATTAGTGGAAAAGATTACGACAATACGTCTTATCTGGTTAGTCTTCTATAGCCTCTGTGCTATTTAAAGAACAAAAAGCGAAGACTAACCGGATTGGCTTGATGCACAGACATAATCTGAGTGTTTGCTGCATATTTTTTTTTTTTTTTTTTTTTTTTTTTTGTAGGTTTTGCTACATCCCGGTTCAGTTATGGTATTTCACAAAAACTGAAAGTAGGTCGACTTTCTAGCAATTTACGTAGAAAATGAAAGATGGAAATGAAATACAAAACAGCAGTGTCTAAAACCTGTTGTTGGTACTAGCTAATCTGAAACAGATTGCTTTTTTAACAGTCTGTTACAACTGCATACGTTGGCCATTTCTGGTCCGCCTTTTATGGAATAATACTTTGTCGGTAAATGATTTGTTGTTTACATTTAACTTTAATTGTTCACCTTCTTGACGGATGTAAATAAAAGTGTAGGTTCACGCTTTGTTTTCTTTTTTCTGCTTTTATTAAGTCTGACAAGCATAAAAGGAAGACAAGTTTAAATTTTAATGTATAAACATCCGTCCTGTGGATGCTGACTGAAACTGAAAATATAGTCAAATGAAAATGCCGATCGAAAATTCTGAACATTTCCAAAAACAATTGCTGATTTTGAATATTCGAAGTGTGGATGATTCGAAGAAAATCTTGCGAACCCTGTAACTTCGAATTATCGAGAGTCTACTGTGTGTACCCATATAAGTTTCGGCGATTAACATTTTGTAGGTCAAAGCGCAGATGACAAATTACTAATATGTTTTTTTTATTATTTTTACACAAAGTAATACTCGACACTTTAGCTGTTTCAGTTTTGTGTGTGTGTTCATTGCTCACCAAAGGCATTCCTTTTAGAATCTGCTGATATTTCAAATTGTCTCTCAATTTCAAACCTTTTATTCTGTGAATATTTGATAAAATAAAATAAAATTCCTGTTTATATTTATAGTCAGCAGATTTAAAGACATACATTACGAAAACGTGCCTATTCAAATATACTGGAAATTGTACCACCAAAAAATGAAAATTCTTGAAAAAAAAAAACAACAACAATTCATATACTTCTGCTCAAAACATAGATTGTGGTACTCATTTGAACCGCCTCGACGATGCGGTTCTAACGAGTACTCACAATCTATGTTTTGTTTAGCAAAATAAGCAAAATAATGTATAGCCCTGTAAACCCCAGTTTTACAATATAAAATTGGAGTTGAAAGGGGTCAAAATTAATATAGGTATGTTTTCGTGGTGGCTAAAATGAGACCAAAAGTGGTACCACTCACTACTGATTTTATTACCCCTACCTAAACACCACATGATGCAAGAGAGATCAAAGGCATGTTATAAATAGGTGATTATGTGATGCCAGTTGGGGTGACAAGGGGGCCTTCCTAAAGGTAATAAATATTTTGGAGGGATATTGCCTACGGATCAAATAAAGCGTTTGTACTAAATTTCCCTATTGGGCCTCACTGTCTACCGATTATAAATAGTACACTAGGTATTGTTGTGTCCAGTTTCTTATCAGTGATTAGGCTAATGACCAAGACATGTCTTATTTTTAATGTCTTTAGGTTACATATAAGTGACGGAAGGACGGCTCTCAGTTTGAGATACTCCAGGATTCGCTCGCCCTAAGTACATGTAAGGCTCCGCCCATTTTCAGTGGGTGTCTAATATTGCGGTTTTAAACACAACAATGCCCTGAAACATTGCTTTTATTCAGAATAATCAAGTAGCTAATTCCTAGTTTCAAACTTTTACAAAGAACAAAGTTGAATAGGACTGAAAAATTATGATCATTTGAATTTCCACTGCAGGTTGCCTCGTAATAATAATGATTGGAGCATGTTCTGGATTCCTGCTGAATGATGAATACGAGGTCTGGTTAACAACTGGGGACCAGAGTAAGAAGCTGTCACGTGAAGCACCCATTGGTGTTACGTCATCTCCTCATGGATACAGCGTCTGGGTGGACAGGAATAAACGCCGTCAAGTTATTGAAGGTTTTGGGGCAGCTCTGACTAATTCGGCTGCTTATAACATATTTCATAGCCAAAAACGACATGAAATCTTGACAGACCTCTTCGGAAATAACGGAATAGGTAACGGCAAAACAACCTAACCTTTGACCACTCTCTGGTCTAAATCAGCAGACGATAAATCGACGACATTTATCTTGCCTGTCCTGGAAAAAGGCTTTGATATTTCAGGCAAATTGGGAGACAATTGTATGAACTGTCAATACTTATTTTCTGAAAGAAAAAAAAAAAAAAAAAAAAAAAATGAAAATATTTCAAAATGTCCTCTGCTGAAATTTATACATCACGAAAACACGCCTATATAATTTTGACCCCCTTAAACCCCACTTTTATATAGTAAAACTGGGTTTTACAGGGGTATGCATTATTTTTCTTATTTCTGCTCAAAAACAAAGATTGTGAATACTCGTTAGAACCGCCTCGCCGAGGCGGTTCTAACGAGTACCCACAATCTACGTTTTGAGCAGAAATATGAAAAATATCAGATTTTTTTTTGTCTGAAAATTTTATTTTTTTGGAGGTAAAATTTCCTATATATTTGAATAGGCATGTTTTCGTGATGACCAGCGTACTAAGCGTTATACAGGCTTGATACGCTTGATAGATTTTCCGTCATTGTTTACAAGAGAGACAACTTTTGTGACTGCTTGTTTGCTTTCCTGGCAACCGATTCCCTTCTGAAAAGGGTCTACTCTAAAAGGAAAGCATTTACTCCCACGCGCGGGGCAGATTCTTTCCTTCTAGAATTGGATCCGTTTTAGACGGGAAGCAAACAATTTTGACAGAGCTGCCTCTGAAGCTCACGGCTGCTTATCTCCACACGCGCAACACAGTGTTGTGAAAAGAAAATCGGATTTAGATATCGGCGAAAAATGTCAGCCTTATTGCAACTGACACCCACCTTCAACGCTAGCTAAACTGACTCTCCGCAACAACCTCCGGAAGATCTCCTTACGAGTTTCTTTTCACAACCTGGTGTTGCGCGTGTGGAGATAAGCAGCCGTGAAAGTGTATCCATTCACCTTACCTCGTTATACTCAAGACAGCAGATAAAGGAGTATTCACGAGAAACACGTTTATAACACCAAGGCGATTCTAATAAGTATTCACAGCACATGTACTCAAGAAAAAATAATGCAGATTATTTTAAAAAGTCGGAAAAACACTGTTGTTTATCAAATGTGAGAAGTAGAATCAGTGTAATGTACCGTAATCTGACAGACAGGCCTGAGCAATCAGTGTAGACCCAGATCAGACGTCGCAGAGTGTGGCGTCTGATCAGAGTCATCACTGTTTATCACTCATCCAGCGGTTTTTCGACACATAAAAAGTTAGTAAAATGGACATGTTCAAAATTTAGAACCAGTATGGCAAGGACTTAAGGTGTCCGTATAATAAGTGTTTATGTGATTATGTTTTTTGTTGAGGCATTCTTTCGTTTATACAGTATTTCTACTTCCAGCGCATCAGTACGCATCCTAGCCAAAACAGATCAAGATTAATCGCGGTTTACATTTCATGACAGATATATTTTATTTTATTTTAGAAAGCTTTGACCAGGGAGTTCAAGTATTTGACCAAAGGATAAAGTTCAAGCATTGTTTTAATGCAAAACGTTTCAGAACACGTTCAAACCGCCGTGTTTGATACCAGTCTGTATTTTCGATGACTAGTTTTGCAAAGCAAATTGCGCCATGCAAATGTGTGTTTTCGGGCATATGTAGATTTCAAAAGCCCAAATCAATCTGCCCATCAAAAGCATGGGATAGAATATGATGTAACAACGAACGGAATGTCGTTGAAAAAAAAACGGTGCGCATGCGCGGTATGACCTCAGTCAAAGTATCTCGCCTACTCGGAGACACATTTGAACTGCCTTGTGAGAAAACCAACAAAATGGCATGTGCGCCCAGCGAAAACTCAGATCAGCCTGGGCATCCGCCCAGTCTTATCAGAGTCTTCGCTGTCCGCATGAAGAAAGCTTGGATCCCTAGCGACCCATTATATGCACAGCGAAGACTCTGATCAGACTGGGCAGATGCCCAGGCTGATCTGAGTCTTCGCTGGGCGCAGAGTCATTTACTTGGTTTTGTCATGAGGCGGTTCATTTTTACTACTACGGCTCAGTTATGATCCAAATCCAGTTTCATCAAGGTACATTTGGCAATGTTTGTAAAGCAGTCAATCAAACAATTTACCAAGTTTGCATAATTCTGACAATATTGGCTAACTGACAAGTTTAGCAATTGCCACATTTACCCTAAATATTCGAACACCGAAACTCATTTTCATACTTACCCTAAAATACGAACAAGTCCACTGATTGCTTGATGAAGTTTGTAAGCCGTTTTACATGTAGCTGAATGCCAAACGGTGCAAACTCCGATCATATTGCTTATTTATAAGCATTATTATTTCATTGTTCTAAATTGTTCTAGGCATATCTGTCCAAATATTTATAGCAGAGATGGTATGGGAATCTTAACACTTTGCATACTGAGTAAAAAGAATCAGCAGACGACATTTTGAAATATGTTTTCTTATTTTCCTAGAAAATAGGATCTGACACTTGTTGCGACTTGTCCCCTTAGCAGACAATTTGCATAGTGTCAGATCCTATTTTCTAGGGAAAATAAGAAAAAAAAAAAAAAAAAAAAAGATAAAATAAAAAAAATCATCAGGTTGTCGTCTGCTGAATTTGCCTAAGCATGATAAGTGTTAAATTGTTCTCTTAGGGATGTTCCCGATAAGGATTCATTTTAACGTTTAGCACTCTGGGTAAAATTTCCAGCAGAAGACATATTGAAATATTTTTTCTTATTTTTCCTAGAAAACAGGATTTGACATTTCATGCAAAATGTCTCCATTGGAGACAATTTGCGTGAAATTTCAAATCCTGTTTTCTGGGAAAAAATAAGAAAAAATATTAGCACTTTGTCGTCTGCTGACTTAGCCAAGAGAGAGTTGCAATGGTAAAACGACGGAAGTTCGCGAAGGTTTCTTTCGGTTTATAGTGTTGACAATTTCCTAGCACTTCGACCCTTCTGAAAAGGGGTCTACTCTAAAGGGAAAGAAATTGCTCTAAAATGGTGGGGTAGCTGTTGGGGTGGAGGGAGGGGGCGGGGGTGCAAATTCTTTTTATTTATAGTAGACCTTTTTCCAGAAGGGTAGAAAAAAATTGATAGTTGCCTCCCTTTAACGCGTGTCTGTTCGTAAAATGGTCAAATGAACAATTAGTTCAATTAGAGACTGGGTCTATTTTAGTGTGAAGTTTTAGTATGCAATCGTATGACGCATCCGTGAAATATTGATGGCATGTTCCTAGTATATAACTGGGCCATACCAAGCAAAACAGTGCCTTCGAGGCTGCGCAAACTGCACATTCATTATCGCGCATGCGCAGTCTCATCCGGGCACTTGCCCTCCATTGATTCATTCTGTAGTCTCAAATGGTTCCGTCAGCGGACAGTAAAGGCCCTGATCACACTGCGCGGATGCGCCGTCTGATCTGGGTCTTCGCTGTCTGCATATGCCCGAAGACAAGCTTTCGCATGGCGCGGCCTAACTTTTGATACATGAAAATGATTAATCTCAAAGACCGGCTTACAAGAAGCATTTAACGCATAGTGTGTGGGATAAAGATATCAGCAGACTACATTTTGAAATATTGCTCTTATATTCCCCAGAAAATAGGCTTTGGTATTTTTTTTCTTCAAATTACAATTTGCATGAAATGTCAAAACCTGTTTTTCATTTTTTTCAGGAATAAGTTATCTTAGACTAGTAATGGGTGGCTCTGATTTCCAAGCAGTACCTCCATATACATACGATGACCTGCCAGCTGGCGTGAGCACGGACTTTGACCTCAATCATTTCAGCATCGATAAGGACAAGGCCTTTGTAATCCCAGTGCTAAAAGAAGCAATTTCTATCAATCCTTCACTGAAGATATTGGCTACTCCATGGACCGCTCCAGCTTGGATGAAGAAATCACACCAACTCTTCGGTGGTGAAATCAACACCGATGCTAACCATTTGCAAGCATTAGCGAAATATTTTGTCAAGTTTATAGAGGCTTATCAAAGTGAAGGAATACGTATCGATTCGCTATCCGTCCAGAATGAGCCTTTGCTCTCAAGAGATAGCTATCCAACCATGACCATGCAAGCGGCTACACAGCAAGCTTTTATTCGAGACCACCTGGGGCCTATGTTTGTACAGCGTAATATCAACACAAAGATTCTCATCTACGATCACAACTGGTCTGGTTCCTGGTATCCCGAGCAGGTGTTAAGTGATCCGAGCACCTTACAATATGTCTCGGGCGTCGCATGGCATGGTTACGACGGTCGCCATGACACTCCGAATAACTTTCACAACAAGCATCCTACCGTCGGGATGTACTTTACCGAGATATCTGGCGGGGATTGGGACACAAATTTCGCAAGCACACTCACGTGGGATGAAAGAATAATATTTATTGGCCAAACACGGGCTTGGGCTAAGGTCGTTATGCTTTGGAATCTTGCTTTAGATGAGAACCACGGTCCACTTGTTGGCGTTCATGGTTGTCAGGATTGTCGAGGTGTGGTAACAATACCTCGAAATAGTAACAGCTATCATAAGGAAGTTGAATACTACAGTTTAGGCCACTTCAGCAAGTTTGTCAAACCAGGAGCGGTACGATTAGAATCTAATTCCTTTAACTGGGATGATCTGCAGTGTGTTGCTTTTGTCAACACTGACGGATCAACTGTCATCGTGGTGCAGAATCCAAACGGCAGTAAATCAGCTAGTTTTTCACTAGACATTGATGCCAAACATTATCAGTACAACAATCTACCACCGCAGTCCGTTGTGACATTTGTTCACCATTGACCTCACTGAAATCACCCAATAGGCACTATTAACGTCGATGCAACGTCATAACGTTGATAAAACGTCGAGGTAACACCATGACATTTATACAACGTCGCATCACCGTCGATGCAACGTCATGACGTTGCATCGACGGTGATGCGACGTTGTATAAACGTCATTAGCTCGCCGGGAATTCGATTTGTTGGACATTTTAAATATGCAAAGACAAAGATTAAAAAATAAATACATAAAAATACTGCTTTTACTTCCTAACTGAACATCTTCATCCAGAAATTTAACTCATGACATATATGAATTTAGATGGTGTTGATGTATTGCTGTTTTACATCCCTTTGAACACAAATTATTTAAGTCATATCGAGATGAAGGAAGACATCACGAAAACACGCCTATATTGTTTTGACCCCCTTAAACCCCACTTTTATATAGTAAAACTGGGGAATACCGGGGTATACATTATTTTTCTTATTTCTGCTTACAAACATAGATTGTGGGTACTCGTTAGAACCGCCTCGCCGAGGCGGTTCTAACGAATACCCATTATCTATGTTTTGTGCAGAAATATGAAAAATATTAGCATTTTTTATCTGAAAATTTTCAGATTTTGGACGTAAAATTTTCTATATATTTGAATAGGCATGTTTTCGTAATGGTGATAATGGAAGGTTCTGTGCAATGAAGTGACATACAGTCATGAGTAAAATTCGACCCTCAGCGGAATACTTATCCGGGACCTCTTGATCCGAAGTCCGTAGCACTAAACCAATCGGCTAGCAGGATACTTCAAAATGAATTTCGAGCAAATAGACTTTCTGTTCACATTAACGGCGATTGGCTTCAGTGGTGACGCTTATAAATTTTCTAAAGTCCGGGAATGGGCTAGATGATAGCAAAGGACCAGAAAATATAAAGTACAGTCGAACCTCGTTATCTCGAACTCGCTTATTTCGAATAACCGCTTATCTCGAAGTGAAAATCTGGTCCCTGTTTTGACATGAAACTATGACAACAGGTACAAAATAATGTGGAAAAGAGGAGAAATTGCTCCTAAGGAGCAATTTCTCCTCTTTTCCACATTATTATATATATACGGGGGTGGGGCGGCGGGGGGGGGGGGGGGGGGAGGGAGGGGGGAGAAAGGGTTGGGTGTTCGTGGGGGCGAAGGGAGGGGAGGATAAGGTCATCTGTTAGAGTGCTGGTAGCACCCTTCAGCCCATTCCGGGATTTTTTTTTTAAAATTCATATCAAGATCACCTAATTGGCCGAAGCTGACTACTCTGACACCCGGGAAACACGCAAACTTAAAAATGTTTCACTCCTGTGCGTGTGTTCATTGCTTTCAAATGTCATTCCTTTTAAAATCATTTCACCTCGTTAAAACTCATGTCAATGCATTTTGCATGCATATCATGTAATAATAATGCCTTTCGTTAATGACATCCTGACTTTAGACACTGACATGATAGACTGTCATGCATATCCGATAACGAAATCCGGGGTTTATACTGGGAACAGAAATTCCTCTCACGTACCCATGCATATGGGGCGTAAAACATTTTATGAATAGTTTTTAAGTCGGAGCCATCATAGGGTCTGAACCCCAACCCACCGGCGTTGCATCGCCGTTGAATACAACGTTGTCTTAACGTTTTGAGCATACTGGTAAGATGTCTTTGTTAACTGCTGAGTCCAATGGGGAAAAAAAAAAAAAAAAAAAATGCTTTATCGAGAAAAATACATACTCGTCTTTCAGTTGTCATAAAATTGAGTGCCTTGTTAAAGACGGGGGATATTTTTACATTATACAAAGTATGGAAAATGCGAAACTGTCTAATGAGTTGCTTGTACGGAAGCACAGATCAAAAAGCAACTTGCATAAATACACGATTTGACCAACGTTCCCTCTACTTTCTAAATACATGTAGATATTCCAGAGAATTATAGACGACATTGATCTTAGCATACCACAAGAACAGAATAGTTCCCTTTTCTGAAGCAAAGATATAACTGAAATTATACAGGAAATGCCACAGTCATGAAGCCTTCCCAAGGCAAGGCACCGAAATAAGAAAGAATGTGAAGCCATTAATTTCAAAACTAAATAGCACTTTCGCAATAACAAGCCTCAACTGCACAGCAGACACATGGCGTAAATACAACGTCGCCTCAATGCGCGCGCGCGTGTGCGTGGTGTGTGTGTGTGTGTGTGTGTGTGTGTGTGTGTGTGTGTGTGTGTGTGTGTGTGTACTGCAAGTTAACGTAGTAGTCATTCGTTTACTGTAATATACAAGTACAAACTGTTTTCTCTATAAGAATGGCGAATGTTCAAATTGGCGGTTTTCATGCCCTTTCGACTTTACTTAACTTCGCGTTTTATTCAGAGAAACACTCCAAACTGTCATTTTCAGGGTCATCAACATGTCCATTTTAGTTCTAGCTTCCACCAAAAATGCAATTTCTAGTCACATTTTAACTATTGTAGATACTTTGACCGATTAATTACAAGATATAAGCATAGATTGTCGAAGTGTTTGAATATCCAATGCGTTCTAGAAGCCCGATTTTTCAAAAGACAGACAAATCGTATAATACTAAATTTGGTGCCCTAAATGATTGTTCTGAATTTCATAAAATCATGATTCGTTTAACAAGATTTCCGAAAACTAGTTACTGGCGAAAATAAAGTATCCCCATATTCGTTATATGACGTAGGTTGTGAGATATCGGCTCACGAAGCTTTGTTCTTGGTTTTTCGTCTATACACTATTCCAATGTGTGAAAATGAATTGCTTATGCATACCAATTTCCGTAGTAAAGTTAGTTTTTGAAGAGTTCATGCATAATTCACATCTCTTTTAATAGTAAAAATTGAATATTGGAAATTTTAAACAAATCAAACTATAGCAGTTTGCTATGCTTAACAGATAGTTAAGACAAAAGCTTTTGCATAAGTGCTGAATGTTCGTCTATTTTCATTTTCGTAATGTATAACAACTTAGTGTGCCACAAAAGGGACATTTGCAAACTGTGTTGTTCCAGAAAAGAAGTCACAAAATGTTATATCTGATATGACCAACACTATTTGCTCTGACTAATCAGTTCACAGCAACAAAGCCAATTATGAGGTGGAACACTTCATGGCAGATATCCAAGCATTTATGGCGTAATAAGTCTTCAGGAAAGCATCATGTCGAAAATATAGTCATTACTCTAATCAGGATCTATAGTCATTATTCCTTTGAACACAACATAATTGACACAGACGACAGCAAAGACCCTTGCCCGTCTCCGAAACCGAGTTTTTGCATTGAGTCGTAGCCTAGATAAGAGAGATTGCTGTATAGTGATAGAGGGGCAAAACCAATAAACATGCTGTATTTAACCTTAGTTTTTGGACACCGGAATTCCTTACCATACTTGTCCTAACATTTGAACAAGTCCAGTTTACATCACGAAAACATGCCTATATAATTTTGACCCCCTTCTGCCCCACTTTTATATAGTAAAACTGGGGTTTACAGGGGTATATATCATATTTCTTATTTCTGCTCAAAAGCATAAATTGTGGGTACTCGTTAGAACCGCCTCGCCGAGGCGGTTCTAACGAGTACCCATAATCTATGTTTTGAGCAGAAATATAAAAAATATCAGAATTTTTTTATCGGAAAATTTCCCTTTTTTTGGTTGTAAAGTTTTCAGTATATTTGAATAGGCGTGTTTTCGTAATGTACCTATAGATGCATCTAAAGATATTCAGCTGTAGCATAAACCTACTAAATGAAGGGCAAGCAATGCAGACTGACCAGACGCGGTGTCTGACCTGGGTCTACACTGTTTGCTCAGGCTTGTCTATCAGAATAATTAGGGTAAATAAGATAGATAGATAGATAGATAGATAGATAGATAGATAGATAGATAGATAGATAGATAGATAGATAGATAGACAGACAGACAGATAGATAGATAGATAGATAGATAGGCCATTACATGAGTGAAGAGTAAAGTTTTATGTTCTTTAATGATGAAGCACTGCGTTAAATAGTCTTCGTAAATCATTACGAAAACATGCCTATTCAAATATACTGAAAATTTTACCACCAAAAAAATGAAAATTTTCAGATAAAAAATTCTGAAATTTTTCATATTTCTGCTCAATACACAGACTGGGGTACTCGTTAGTACCGCCTCGACGAGGAGGTTCTAACGGGTACCCACAATCTATGCTTTTGAACAGAAATAAGAAAAAAATAATGTTTACCATTGTAAACCCAAGTTTTACTATATAAAAGTGGGGTTTAAGGGGGTCATAATAATATAGGCGTGGTTTCGTGGTGAGACACTATTTTTCATTAATGTAAGCAAACTAAGGCATTATTTATGTCCTTCAATATGACACAACGAAGCCAAACACTAAATCATCAGAACGGTAACTTCCACTTTCGGTTGCTCGTTGTAAATTGTCTATAATTGTCTTGGGAGTGCGAATAGCAATGTAAGTCTTACTATTATTCTAAGTGAGTCCCTCAGTAGCTTTTCTTACGATTCATTCTGGAAGATGCCGAGCCTAATATTATACAATTACCCAGCTAAGCGTCTAAAATCGACTTATGAAAACAATGAAGACCAGATCAGGCTATTACTATCAAACGCGGCGTCTCATCAGAATCTGTACTGTTTGTAGTAACATTAGCAATTTACAAATGAGCGCACGACAAAACCTACAAAAAGACTTGTGCGACCAGCGAGACAGAGATCAGCCTGCGCATCCGCGCAGTCTGATCAGAGTCTTCGCTGATCGCATATGCCTTCTACAGCCTTAAGGTTATCCAAAGAAGAATAAACGAGAACCCTTGCCATATTTGGTTGATGTACAGGCTGATCTGAGTTTTTGCTGGCTACACAGGTCGTATTGTAGGTTTTTATCGTGCGCAGGGTCATTACTAATATAAAAAATGTTAATACCCAGGAAAAGCCACAATCACGGACCTAAACCCTTCCAAAGCACAGAATAAGGTTAGAATGTCACGTAATGACATCGTAGAACAACACACCAACGAAACACAACGGACAAAATGAAGAAGAACTGCAACAGAAAAAAAAAATAAATAAATAAAAACTGCCTAGGAACGGTCAACAGTAAAACTGTTGGGCGCTTAAACCTGGTTTAACGAGCACTCAACCAGTTTCAGGTACACATATTTTTTTATTTACTTATCGGGGCGGTCGCCAAACCCACATCAGAATTAACATACCACATTTCGACAATCCGTTTTGCTGTTACTGACAACCTAATAACTACCAAACAAATAGTTTCCTGCTATATATAACGCTGATAACGATAATTCTGCATTCAAACTCAATGACGACCTCTTCGTAAAACTTTAACCAGTGGGTTGGGGCTCTTCGTAAAACTTTAACCAGTGGGTTGGGGTTTGACGATATGTCTTAGGCTTGGCCCGCCGTGGTTCAGCTATTGGTTTTTATTTACTCTGGCATACAGTAGAATTAGCCATGAGTACTCGTCTTTGTTTATTATAGCGATTAATTCGATTTTTATGTTTTCGCTTTGATGCATTGACTGAGTTGGGAGCCTTTATGCGAACCGAATTTTAATGTATTTCTGTATTAAGAGTAGCATCGGGACCCAGGGTGAAGTTGACTAGCTGTAAAAGTGCTTTAAAACCCCCGGTGGTTTACTCTACTGACCGTTCTAAGGCGGTGGTCCCGGTGTTGGTCTTACTCTTTGTTGCTTTGTGGTTTATTCTACGAGACGATTTGTTTTATGTCTTACCTTGTGTCATTTTGTTCTTGTGTTTTTCAGTCCTTTTAGCAATGCGATTACCTCGCTTGGGGAAGAGAGAGCTAATCTTAGTGCTTTTCGTACGTTTGTTCGATTTGTGCTTGTTTGGATTTGTCGGTTTCCTCTTCCTCCTGATGTCTAGGAAGGACTGCGGTTTGTGATTGTGGCACTCCCTGGACTTTTCTCTTACCTTTTTTATTAACCTTATACACTCTGATGCTTATAAATAGCGAATAAATGAACAAAATCAAACGTTTGGAGAAAAAGGGTTTTAATCATACTGAGTACAATATCGGCGGACGAATATGAAAACACCAAGTAAACAGCACCAAATCTACAGCGTTTGGTAAAAAGTGTAACCCAAGCTTCGGTCCTCCTAAACACCGAAAATGACATTTTCCACCAAAAAGGACCGGAAGGGGCTGTCGGGTACCGAAAAGGACTTTAATTTCAGCGTAAATCCCAATCTGACCTACAGAATTTCCGGCGGCTGCCCCCACCATCAGCAGCCTCAATGCTTTTATTGTTTACCAATGTTTTGTTTGTAACGCTTATGAATCATTTTTTTATACACTATATGAATAAACCAAATCGAAAACATTCATCGTTACAAATGAAATGAACGTCTCAAAGTCTTCATTTTAACCTTAAATCATTTGTTAACTTTTCAAATGTCTTGATTCTTGTTCCAGCTTACAGTTTAAAGATTACATCTATAATGAATATATTTTTTCGTTTGAAATATCTTTTAGGTCTAAAAGTTTGACTCTGACGCAACCAATAATCCTCGTAGAGTATAAGATAAGTAAATGACTGAATGCTGTCCAACATTGTTATGCATAAAAATCGGAAAAAAAATCCTAGGAGAATCTAGTCTTAATTTAAATCGTTAGACCTTACCCGGAATAATATGAGGTACGTTATAGGAAAGGAGCCGCTAAAGCAAAAAACAACAGCAAAGGTTCAGTCGAGCCTGCGAATCCGCATAGCCTCGCCAGAACTAGGCCAAGGGGAAACTTCAGCAAAAGAACTAGACATGTGGTCTTGCTAAGAGGCCTGGCATGCACACTGAAAGATTGCATTACGAAAACATGCCTATATAATTTTGACCCCCCTTACACCCCACTTTATAGAGTAAAACCGGAATTTACAAGGGTATACATTTTTTTTTCTTATTTCTGCTCAAAGATGTAGATTTGGGGTACTCGTTAGAACCGTCTCGGCGAGGCGGTTCTAACGAATACCCACAATCTATGTTTTGACCAGAATTATTAAAAGATATCAGAATTTTTATCTGAAAATTTTCATATTTTGGTGGTGAAATTTTCAGTATATTTGAATAGGCGTGTTTTCGTAATAGATTGATTCGACGGAAACTCTTAAGAGCCTTTTTGTTGGCGTCGCGGCGAATATGGCTTCCTGATCGATATCAATCAATACGCAAGGATCACAGCGCGTATGTCAAATAGCTTATTATAAATCGCTTTTCAAATCAGTTCCCAATGTAATCATTGAAATTGTGCAGCACTTAAACTTAGCGCTCTACAGCGCTAGAATTAAACCAGTCAAGTTTATAATTGAAGCACGGTCGGTAAAAACAAACTTATCGCAGGTGCAAACGACATTGAAAGACCAGACAGCGACTCGCAGAAATAGACCGTCGTTCCCTTGTTTAGCAACGAAATTTACTAAATGTACTTTGTAATATATGCAAACATCAATGGCCTAGGATAGCATAAGCGTAGTCTTGGACAGCTTGTGTGTGGTCTGGTCAGGACCTGTTCTGTTCTCACTTGACATGTAATCATTTCACGTGCGAGGTTTTGATGCGGACCCTTCCAGTTTTAAAATTGGACAATCAAAATCTGCAAAGGTTTCTCTCGGAAACAAAGAACAAAGAGCACGCATATAAATCAAATCAGAGTCTTGGTTTCATTTAAACTCTTCATATAGAGCATTGTAGCTTACATGGCTGCATACACCCCCGCACATGCCCTTTATAATTTTGACACCCCCCCCTCCCTTAAACCACATTTTATATAGTAAAACTGGGGATTACAGGGTATATATTATTTTTCTTATTTCTGCTCATAGATCGTGGGTACTCGTTAGAACCGCCTCGTTGAGGCGGTTCTAACGAGTACCCACAATCTATGATTTGAGCAGAAATATGAAAAAATATCTGAAAAATTTCTTTTTTTTTTTGGTGGTAAAATTTTCAGTATATTTGAATAGGCATGTTTGCGTGATGATCCCTTTCACTACTACCAGCTTAAGAACGTGGAGGTCGATTTTCCATGATACCAGAATGAGTTCAATGATCCAAAGGAAAATAAAGATAAATACTGCACTTCGATGAAGTACGAGGAGACGTTTTACGGCCGACACATGGCACTTGACATTTATTCTAGCTGCAGTGAAGTCAAATAAGATTTATAACGGTTCCTTTATTGCAAAAAGGGGTGTCATTCAAATCAGAAAACTTGTAACCAGTATAGATTCTGATTACTACGGAAAGCTCATTGAATGTTATCCAGTGTCTATACATGTATATACTGCGGCACCCACTTTTATGAGTATTACGCGCATGTTTTCCCAGGCAGAAACTAATACTAAGCAATATGAAAACAGCGTTTTGCTTAAGGACACAACGCTATGTGCTAGCTGGGGTCGAACCCGCTTACTCTCGATCTTGAATCCGACGCTTTACAATTGTATCACAGCACTCTACAAGGCTGAAAGGTTTTACTTGATCAACAAACAGAATGTACAAGATCCTGTCCGTCGTGGGATGAAATGCAGGTAGTGTGTGCCTTCGCGGTTAACATACTGGTCATTATATTTTGCGATGTACATATAACGTGGCTTGGAAGTAAAATCATTCCTTTTAGAACAGACCACGTTTCATAAAGGGGCCCATTTACCAGCTAGCATTCTTTATAAATATACAGCGGGCCGTTATCGGCCCGTCAGCTACCCTGACGGGCCGATAACGGCCCGCTATAGATTTATGTAGAATGCTTACTGGGTTAATATTGACAAAGTAGCCTCCATTGAAAGTGTATCAATTCAACTTAACCCTTAAAGCGCCAATCACAACAATTGTCGTCTGCTTTGTCTTCTGCTTGTGATTTTAAAAGTTATTTCTGCAAACAGTGTGGACCCAGACTGGGTCCACACTGTTTGCCGGTATGCAAAAAATAGCTTTGGGAAGTTTGCAAGAATATTCAGCAGACGACATAAACAGACGACATTTTCAGATGCAGTTTTTCTTAGCGCTTTAAGGGTTAAGCCGAAGGAAGTCCTGTTGTGTTCGAATATACTGACGCTGTGTCATGCAAACGAGAACACTAGCGCAAACCTTAACAGCGATAGCTCTGACCAACCTGCTAATAGACACAGTCGTATCTCTGTTTTCAGTTTTGCCAGGTAGAATAATAAAATCTAAAAGTTTGCCTCTGGTAATAAAGAACACACAAAAGAACGAAAATAGGAGACTCGGTTTTAATAAGCAAGAGGTCTAATAAGCAAGAGTCTTATATGCTACTTGTAATAAGTCATTTTATATGCAGCATTGTAGTTTGCTTAAGCGGTATTCGATTTTCAAAGTAACCAGACTGGGCTAAATGATCCCAAAGGAAATAATGATATAATCTGCACTGCAGAAGATGGGAAACAGAAGGAAAATACTAAAACAAACCCAAACGAGCTTACGTAATACCCAATTTGCATGATGCCCCTCATTTTTTTTTCCACAGCGCTCACGTCCATTTACAATTACTAATATTTCAACAATGGATGTATTTTAGCTCTTAGTACTCTGAGTAAAAATTTCAGCAGACGACATTTTGAAATAATCATATTATTTTTCCAGAAAATAGGCTTTGCCATTTCATGCAAATTGTCTCCTTAGGAGACAATTTGTATGAAATGCCAAAACCTATTTTCTGGGAAAAATTGAAAAAAAAAAAAAATAATCAATTTGTCGTCTGCTGAATTTGCCCAGAGCGGTAAAGGTTAAGTACAATTTTATGGTTTTTTAATGTCGATGATTTAATCTGTTTATTTTAATAGAGATTAAAGACAGTTTGACAGTGCAATCACCAATAATGTTGTTAGGTAATAGGACAATAAAAATTACATGTTACCCAAGAGGACATAAAGGTCTCTCTTAGATGACCCATTAAGTGGTTTTAGGTACTGACGAACTCAAGGGTATCCTATCATGTATATATCATGTAGAATCGTGAAGAATATAAAATATATAAATGAAGTTCCCACCAATCACAGAGTACAGCCTTCCAGGGGCGCCGAGAAAAGAAAAGATCTGCAACAAACAATAACAAGCCTTAACCACACATTTGCAATAACCAACATTCGAATAAAGACGGACTGCATCAGAATCATCTCGCCTTGGAACGGTCAGAAGAAACAACTACTATTATGGCATAAAAAAGCAGTGTCGCACGTTATTAACAGCCGTGCATTGACCGGCGAAAAGCCGTGTATTAACAAGGCAATTCACGCGCTGTTAATGCACGGCTACGCAACTTTCAATATGATCGTACCGGGGCCACATATTTGCTGCCGTTACGAGATGTGTGCTGCCCGGCCCTAGAACGAGCATAGTCTGTGGAAACGTTCGCGAGACATCGGTGAAAAGGCGAAACAAAATAGTGCAAGAAATAACGCTAAATGTAGCAAATGTTTTCAGTTTTTATGCAATAATAGCGATCAAACATGGTTTTACAATGACTTCGGCCTCGGTGTTCAACACCTCCCACGGGACCTGGCGAATGTTAATGCATGAAAAACCATGTTTGATCCCTATAGTGGAGTGGTGGTAATTAAACTATTGTTAATGTTGGTTTAGTTTTGCTTTATATATTCTTCATATTTCAACTGTTAACTCAAACTACTGTTATCTCAAACTGAAAATAACGGTCCCTTGGAGTTTCAGATAACGAGAGTCCACTGTAGTTATATTTGATTGAAACCGCGCACTTAATTCTGATGACGCTCAATGGAACATCACTAATAAAACAAAAATAATCACAAAGCTAGATGAAGATGCACTGAAATAAAGGAGAAAGCCAAATGGACAATCTGAAGCGAATGCGAAACAAAACCACAAGTTGGACTACAATAGGCAAAAAAAAAAAAAAAAAAAAACAGACAACAATGGGCAGGGGCCAAACTTCTGAAATAGATTAAAGAAGTCGACTTCATCCAATCTGAGGTCCGACTCACCGTCGTGCAATCAAAGCAGCAGGGAGGCAAACTTGTCAAATATAAGTGGTTTAACAACCATGTATACTGTTAACCGTATTACCACTCAGGTTGTTACGTATCTTTTTTTGTGACGATTGACAAATCTTTTTGAACTGTTCCGAAAAATCAGCATTACCAACAATCGTTATTTATAGACTAAGTTGCCACAGATATATTTATTAGTGTTGATGGTGTGAATTATGATTAGTGTTTGAGCTGTCACATATACTATGGCATATTCGTATTTGCTTCTTTAACCTCTACTACTTTCTGGGCTAATTCAGCAGAAGAAAGATTGATATTTTTTCTTTTTTTTCCCCAGGAAACAGGCTTTGTCAGTTCATGTAAATCGTCTCCTAAACAATAATACCGCCTTGCAGTGGTCAAAACCAAAACCGTTTGGGTGGGGCGCGAGCTTTTGACGCCAAAATCGGTTTCTGTCAGATCATCACCGCTCAAGATTCCTGAGCAACAGTTGAGCGGTATTCTGTTTCCAAATTAATCCACTTGATCTCAGTGATCCCAAAGCTTACGTGAAGTACGAGGAGGCGTTTTACGATCGCAACACATTACTAAAATGTCAGCTGTAGTGAAGATTTTTGATGTTTGAGTTTAATGTTGTATTGTCCGTTATTTTATTAAAAGAAGTATAATGTAAAGCAGTTCGTCCCAATATATGATCTCATACTCAACATGTTCTAAGCAGAAAATGGACATGGATGTACTTGGTGTCAGACATCAGGAGTAAGTGCGCATGTGCATAAATATACGTGCATAAAATATTCAAAGTTGCCTAACTATACATCAAGTAGCAGAGATGTACCTATTAAATGGATTATATAATTAAGGGGAATGGATACATCATGAAAAAGCAGCTCTGTCAAAATTGTTTTTGCATATTTTCTGTAAAAGCGTCTAATTTAACTCTTTCGGTGCCAAATTTCAGACGACATTTGTCGTCTGCTTTTCTTTTTTTTTAACAAACTATCGCTTGAAAAGAAGTTTATACGTAAAATTGAAAGACTGAATGTCAAACAGCGTAGATCCAGATGAGACTGTTCAGATGAGCCGTCTGATCTAGATCTATGCTGTTTGCAAAAGCCTATTATTATCGCCTGTGGCAGTGAAAGAGTTAAATGGAAAAGAATTGACTCCCTTTGCTCTCCTTTTAGAGTATAAATTCACAAATGTATCTCCCTTGTAATTGAATGGAGGTAAATCTACCAAGTGCGTTCAGTTCCCAATAGGCATAAATCGGGGTTTTCACTATAGTGAGGTTTATATTTTTGGTCCTTTGTGATCACTAAGCCCATTCCGGGATTTTTGAAAATTTAAATGGGGTCAGCAATGAGGCCTTGTTGGCAGAATCTAGCTAGTTTGGCACAGAAAACTTGACTCGTTGGCTATTTTAGATGTGCAACTGCGCTCATTGCTCTCGAGGGTCTTTCCTTTCAGAATCTATTTATTCCTCTGTTGCAGTTCCTCTTGTTCTTGCATCGGTGGGTTGATATGTGAATTTTGTTATGTCATGGTTTGTTCCTTATCTCTCGTTTTTTTGGTGTTTCTGGCAGACTGAGCTTCGCTACTGTGGCAATTCCTGGGCATCATCCAGTATACAGACTCTTTATACCGACACTCGATACAACGACAAATTCGTTATAATGACGATTTGACTGTCACGAAACCTTCGCTTAAGAGGTAACAATTAGTCACAAACTATGCAAGAATATTGTATTTAATACTTTAAAGAAACATATATTTTGGATATGTGTTAGAATTGCCTCAGTGAGACGATACTAACAAATGTCCAAACTGTATGTTCTTTGAGGAAAAAAGAAAACCAGACCTTTCTTACATATCAATGTGGTCATTAAGTTTTTTTGTACAACAGCAAATTAATTTTATTTAATGTCAACGTCTTTGGGAAAAATGCTGTCGTTTTAACGAGGGTTCACTACTTTTTGTTCTTATCAGATTGATGTGTTGTCATTATGGCTACGTCTGCTTTGCTAAACCAAGTACATCTTCATTAATGATATATTTATTATGTGATACGATAAGAAAAGGCTCAGTCTCACTTCTAAGTTGTGTTAGATTAAATAAAGTTGTCAATGTGGACAATCCAACCAACGACAGCTACCGTTAATAAATATATAAGACACTACGACAAAATCGAACTTATTTTTTGCAAAATGTCATTTTGTTCCTAACATCTAATAAAACGTTACTATTAGCATTAAACACGTTTACTAATAAACACCGTCTGCTAAATCTCTGTG
Organism: Anodontia alba; assembly: GCA_964016985.1. Classification (NCBI taxonomy): domain Eukaryota; kingdom Metazoa; phylum Mollusca; class Bivalvia; order Lucinida; family Lucinidae; genus Anodontia; species Anodontia alba. The sequence continues at coordinate 104,930,586 of OZ024822.1, forward strand.
TTTCAACGTAGGCCTACCATTGAAAGTCCACAATATTAAAATGAAGTACTATTCTAAATCAGATTGTATATACTTTATATGTGGCTAGACTAGAAGTGTGGAACGAAAGGCTTGAGACAAAGCAATGCTTCTATGTCAGACATTGGCCTTCAGATATGTATTTACGACTTAACTGATTCATCTAAACTGTCTATATGAACATATCTCGCCATATCTTTTATGTTAATAATTCTGATGGTCGCTTGTCACGCAAATCCTGGCTATTTTTATTTTCCTTGCGACCATTAGGCCCATTCTGAGATCTTGGAAAATCGACTTCTGTCTAAGTCGCTGTTAGCTTAACAACCTGCATTATTGCTATATATTCTTTCGTTTCTTCCATGTGCTCGGTATTTCCAAGATCATTTCCAGACTTATAGTATTTACTTGGACTATTTTAACACTCAAGCACACTTGTACTCAAATTGAAGCACATTAGATCTATAAAGGTTACCCTTAGAAACAAAGACATTATAAAAGAACGAAAATTCTTTCGTTTCTCGGTTTCAATGGGACTTTTCATATGGCAGCAATGTATATTGCAGGGCTGCATAAGCCAAGCAGAACTCGAGTTCCGATGATCCCAAGGAAAATAAAATACAATGAAGTACGCGGCGACTTTTTACGGTCGCCATATTGCACTTAACACCAGCTGCAGTGAAGTCAAATAAATTATATTAAGGTTTCATTTTACTCGTTATTAACCCTTGTCCTGCTGAACCCGGACATACCCCGCCGTTGCAAACAGTGTAGATCCAGATCAGTTGGCTGAAGAAGCCAACTGATCTGGATCTGCACTGTTTGTCATTCAGTATGTGGGTTTATATCAGCAGTCTGGAATAAGTAATCTGACTGGCTGACAATTAGAAATGGGTGTGGCATCTTAATTTATTCAGCATGACAAGGGTTAATACATCTAAAATTACAATGTTGGACGAGTGGCAAACAGTGTAGATCCATATCAGACGCTTGAGAATGTGGTGGCTGATTGGGGTCTATCCTGTTTGCGAAAGTATTTCTGTCTCAGTACTTAGAGTAAATATGGTATTTCTGATTAATTTATTGACTACTCCCGATCCTAAATCAGGATATTACAAAAACATATCCTTTATTCAACTATTTAAATGGTAAGGCCTGAGCAATTTCTTTTAAGCGTGGTCTCCGTGTTTTGAAAAGAATGCAGCTTCCTGTCTGCTAAAATTGTCTCCCTTCTCAAAATGGTGACTCTGTCTGTCTGGTGTATCCATTTACCATAAGATCAGAATGGAACATAAATTGACAGTATTACGTTATTGATGCTGCAGGCATAACCGTAATGTATTAGAATTATTCTCCAATCAAATATCAGCTCGTAAAATGTCCGTAGTAAGTTTCATTTCAGGCCATCTTCGGCTTTCGTAGCTTCCGGAAAAACTTCTACATCTATACTGTATTCACCCTAAGTATTTGGACAGATTGCCTTAGCAACAGCAAACAGCATAGACCCAGATCAGACGCCGCGTTCGCGGCGTCTGATCAGGGTCTTTACTGTTTGCCACTCATGCATCAGTATTTTGGACATATCACAATAGTCAAATTGATTTGTTTAAATTTTTGGACAAGTATGGTAAGAAGTTAAGGTGGCCGAATACTTAGTCTAAATACGGTACTTAGGTTATCATGTAACAGTTTTAATTATGTGATTTCGTACAAATTTTGTTTGAGCCCAACTAAAGAGATGCCTTCGAATATATGGAAATTGCTCATATGCAGAATACCGTGATCAGTCAGTATTTTCAGGACTGGCTGTATTCTGTAGAATGAATCGTTTATTACGTACGTTGATAGTAAAGATCCTTATTAGAAAGAGTGGAGAAGAAAAAAAATAAAGAAAGAACAAAACAAGAAAGATAAAATGAAAGAAAGGAAAGAAAGAACAGAGAATAAGTAGGAAATAAGACAGAAAAAATAAAAGATATAAAGAAAGAAAGGAAGATACCGACGATATTCAGATTTGAGAGTTTTCTGCCTAGTCTGAACTGACACTATGTAATTTACGTAGTTTTTATTTTTAAAATCATATCATGACGCTGTCTGCACGAAGCTCAACGCTAGCTTCTGAATTCACTAAATATCGGATCCAAAGTAACATATCACATGATACCTCTACACTGCTACATTTTCTAGAACAGAGCTTCCCATTCGAACAGTAAAAACAAATGTACTTCTCATTAGCCGTGTCAAAAAATGTGTGAAGACATCATTCCGCAATGTACAGGTGGCATGTACGCCCAGGGAAGACTCAGATTAGAATGCACATCTGTTCCTAAATTCCTCAAGTACACGACAAAGACATTGATCAGATTTCACTCTCCAGCTTCAGTACTTGATACGGCCGAAAATACAAGGATTGTCCTCGAAACTGAACCTCGCCTTATTGTGTAAATGTATAACAAAGTTCCTTTTTTATTCAAAGTTTGAACAAACCGTGTAGTACCAAATCAGGCGCCGTAGAATGCAGCGTCTGAACAGGTTTTCACTGTTTGCTACTCAACCAGCAGTTTTTCAGGCCCCTACACGGGTACATAAATGGACGTTCAAATTTCGGACAAATATGTTAATGAGTTAACGCTCAGCATGCTGATTAAAATACAGCTGACTCTCGTGATCTCGAACTCGCTTATCTCGAATAACCGCTTATCTCGAAGTGAAAATCTTGTCGCTGCCTAAACATGAAAATCGAACAACAAGTAAAAAATATTGTGGAAAAGAGGAGAAATTGCTCCTCAGGAGCAATTTCTCCTCTTTTCCACAATATTTTCGATATAGCTCTATCTTCAAGAGTCCAATTACATATAAATTTGTTAAATGTGGTTGTTCGAATTTTTTTTTCCTCAATTCTAAAAATTTGATATGTCGAGGTACGGCTATCTCGAAGTGTTTTAGAGAGTCCCTTGGAATTCAAGATAACGAGAGTTGACTGTATATAAAAACTATCATTAACTTGTCATCTGCTGAACCTGTTCAGAAAGCGATAAAGGTAGACTGGCATTAGTCTATTGAATTAGACGACGTCTGCATAAAATGCTTAATCTGATAATGTTTTGTACTTATAGACTCAAATGCAACTAAACTTTTCTGTTCTAATTTCTCTTTTGACCAGCTTTTATAATAATTTGGTTTTATTTTAATGGATGTATCAAACAGAATTATAAGAAAATGTTTAGGCACTGGGGACTGGAGTCAGTCTATGGTAAAGGTTAAGGTGTCCAAATACTTCGGGTAATATGGTACCTTGTTTACTGACCTGAGTGCCAGATTGTAGACGTTAAGCTTTTATTTTATCTAAATTATAAAATTGCATGTTGTCACTAGCATTTATCTAAGAAAAATCTATAAACAGCAGACAATTACAAAAGCAAATTGTTCTACGAATGATATTAACCATTGTCATCCTGGTAAAAAAATCACCAGCAGACGACATTTCGAAATATTTTTCATATTTTTCCCAGAAAATAGGTTTTGGTCTTTTCTGCAAGTTGGAGACAATTTGCATGGAAGGCCAAAACTATTATCTTGGAAAAATAAGAAAAAATGCAATGGATTTGTTGTCTGCTGAATTTGTCCAGAAGGCAGTATTGGTTAAGTCGTCAGTTTTACGTGGGATATATTGGTACTGACAGCTGAGACAGCAGAGATTGGAAGACATTTAGATTCAGCATAAGCTATGAGACAAATCTGGTTTAGGGTCTATATACAATTTTCCTGGGATTATGAGCGCTCTACTCCCGTCCTTTGTCCTGATACAGTTCCAATGGCAGATAATTGTTTGGTCCACGTAGGGGTTCCTAACTCATCGATGGATCAATATAGAAACATATAAATTAACTTTCACCACTATTATCTGACAATGATCAGTATTTGGTTGCAAACCTGAAGTAAGAGCTAAAGAAACCACCGCGATCCACACTACAGAGTAACAGCAGACAAAAATTATATCCAAAGTGATTTGAGTCGCAATATGACAAAACCAATAAAGTGACTGTGCTCCCAGCGAATACTTAGATCAGCCTGGGAATCCGCCCAATATGATCAGAGTCTTCGTTGTGCGCTCAGTGGGTAGCTAAAGACCCACGGTTTCTTAATGCGGACAGCGCAGACTCTGATGAGATTGGGCGGATGCCTAGGCTGGCTGATCGACTTCGTTGGGCGAACACTCATTTTGTTGGTTTTGTCATTTTGGATTCAGCTGCAGCAGTAAGCGGCCCGGTCCACAGTACATGCAATTATATATATATATATATATATATATATATAATATATATATAATATATATATATATAATATATATATATATATATATATATATATTATATATATATATATATATATATATATATAATTGCATGTACTGTGGACCGGGTCGCTTACTGCTGCAGCTGAATATAAGAGAGACAGAGAGACAGAGAGAGAGAGAGAGAGAGAGAGAGAGACAGAGAGAGAGAGAGAGAGGCAAAATTGTTAGCCTTGACTGAATTAACCACTCAACAAAACTGGGTTCCTTGATAACTAATCTTAACACTCAAGTGACCTCACTCGGAATAAGCACAAGCATCTAAGCAGTGAGAGCACTGATGGGGCGGTTGCCTAGAATTCTATAGGCCTCTAGAACTGATTAGGATTTGCACTGAAATTCAAAGAAAACCACACATAAGCAGTATACAAAATTATTTATAAAATGTTATCTGAAAGCAGAAAGCCGGGCATGTGCCACTGACCTGTGTTTTAACATTTTGAAGATTTGTCGACTTGGTTTAGTCGATCCTCTACGGCAGAAAATGTCGTTTTATTTAGCTGGACCGCGTATAGGGTTTCACCTTTTACATATACCCCGCGCTGTAGATTTGGCGCGTTCTACTGGAGTGTTCATATTCGTCCGTCGACATTGTATTCAATATGATTAAAGTTTTCCTTAGTTTTGTTTAATTATTCGCTATTTATAAGCATCAGAGTGTATAAGGTTAATATATCTGAAACCAGGATTTAGCAGTATCATCGTTAGCATGGAACTATTTGTTAGGTAGTTATTAGGTTGGTAGTTACAAGAAAACGGTTGCCGAAATGTGGGATGTTAAATGTGGTGGCGGTTTTGCAACCGCCCCGAGAAAGTGTTATGGGACACAATGTCAGAAAACGTAGCTTCGGACATCTGCGCCCAGCAAGGATTCAGATCAGCTTGCGCAATCGCACAGTCTGATCAGAATCTTTACTGGGCGCATTTTGGATATCTATATTCATATCTATATTGAATACATTTTTTTTTTCATGCAGAGAATGAAGACGCTGATCAGACGTGGATGCGTAGGTTGATTTGAGTTCGTTTGGCGCACATGTGTGTGTGTGTGGGGTGTGGGGGAATTATTTTGCTTTCCTTCTGTAAAGAAATCTGGTCTAATAGCAAAGAATTTGCTCCCAATTCCGATTTTAGAAGGGGATTGGTGTGCAGGCAAGCAGTCACTAAAGTTGTCTTCCTGGTGTATCCTGTCCTCTTAATCATGAAGACAATCTTCAGTATAAATCTGTTAAGACAATGTTAAACGGGTCAGAGTATTTATCTGGGAAACACTAAACAGATTAATATCTATTTTGATAAATAATCTTCCGCAAGATTCTGATTTATTAACTGTTTTTTACGTAGATAGGCTGACCTCGTATATTTATGGTATCGTTACTCAACTTCTACGGTCTTTTGAGGAAAAAGGTTAACATGACATTTTACGAGATCCACCCTTAATGCAAAATTGATATTTGCTTACTGGGAAAACTGCTAATCTCTTTTTAAGTTACTTTACTTCGTTAACAACATACTAAAACACTTTCACTTCTCGAATAAAATTGTCAGTCTTTAGTAATTGCTTTACAACACTCTCCGTGCTCAGACTAGGCTACAACCATTAAAACTGTAAAAAACAGATGAGTCAGGGCGCTTACTTGTTATCGCACGTGTTCATCGAAAAGAATATTATCGGAAATAAAGACCTCATTCAATAAAGTATCCAAGCAGCGAATCAGAGATGGCTTTTGACCCTTCATCGTGTAGAATAATATAACTTAAATATCTTATTTGTAGCTCGGACCCATCAATAAGGGGTATTGATGGGTCCGAGTTTGTAGTTATTTATATGCTGCAAAAGAAGTCTCCGTTGAAGAAATACTTCCAAACAGAAACGCTGGAAGCAAAAATTGTGAAAACTCGGACATCGCCCGAACTAGTTACGTGATTTTTGCTTTTTACGGTTTTCAGACTGCAATAAAATTTAAATGTCAGACACTATCACTGATGGTTACCTCAATAAATCGTTTCATCAAGACGCATACGGCAAGACTAAGGTTAATGCATAAAAAGTTTCCGTACAGATGATGTGGCTCCAAGTTTATCAATTTTTTTCATTTTTTGAACTCGTAAACTTAAGGTTAAATAAAAGCTATAAAGTCTGCCGTTGAAAAAAAAAGCAAGCAAATGTTTGTTCCCATGGAAGCGTACATTTCATTGCCATTTAGACCAAAACGTAATGAAATGACATCGCAATGCGCCAACATTCTTAGTAAAAGACGTTAACTTTGTCTTTACATTCAAATATCATGCAACATCCCGTGCTGTGAGATAATAATAATAATAATAATAATAATAATAATAATAATAATAATGATAAATGGAAGATCGTGGTAAGAAGAAGAAGTAGAGGAAGAAGAAATGAACGAAATAGTTCTGTTGTTTAATGTATGTGTATATCTGTGCTGAGAACTTAGTACAAAAACGTCGCGTAAACCTTTGCACTGTTTGACAGCTGGAATCAATATACCGTATACACGCTATATACATGTACTATGATACTTAAACACATTTTTGTATTTTTTCTTAATGGAAAGAAGTCCATTTACTGCCTGATGTGCTTAAAATGGACGATTGCGTAGTAAACAGTTTAGACCCTGATGAGACGCCGCGTTCTGCGGCGTCTGATCTGGGTCTAAAGTGTTTGCTCAGGCCTGTCTGTCCCAATACTTAGGGTAAATACCGTAATTACAATCTTAACAACGATGCTCCAGACAGCCTCTATTGACAACATCGACTTACGACAATAAAACTCTCATTAGGTCTGTTCAAAACATTCAAGACTGCCGTAAATGCTTTGAGTATTCGCAAACAATTGCCTGAACCAACCATGTAAACCAGGATCCAACTGCTCCAACAAATGGGTAGTCTGATTTGGTTATACACTCGTTGCCATCCCATTGTACGTTTGCAACAGACAATTTAACGATCATGCAGATTATCTTGTTGAACATTTGTATATGATGCCCTAATATTTTACGTATTGGAGAAAGACATCAGGCTAAGCACAATGCTTCTTAAGACGCCGCCTGTGTAGTGGTGAGAGAAAGCCAGGCAAGTTCTCGGCAGAACAACAGATCGGCAGGGAAATATCCCGTGAAGCCCACCGCGACACGGAAGGTGACAATCAAATCATTTATACATACCGCGTAAGATGTTTAAGACCATGAGATGTTTCAGAACGCATGCGCAACGGAAGCGGATATCAGGTGGGGGAAAAGGCGTGAGATTTGTCAGAATTTATCTGCCCTAATTGACTTCCTATTTTGCTGTTGTCTATATAAAGTTGTTTTTTTCTTTTCTCCGTGCTGCGTTTGAATTTAGAATACCCAGATGAATTATGGAGGTATTTGTCTTGCTTCGACACCTGTATCATTTTTAATATCTGTTGACATACGGCGTGAAGAACGAAAACGTGCATTCATATTCGCCGTGTGCGACTGTTTACGTACCAGCTTACAGTTTGATACCTACAGAAATGTAGTTTTAATTTTTCTTATGTACTTTATAATCAGACGGCTGCATAAAAATGAACAGAATTTGGAAAATCGTGGACGCGTTGAAACTGGCTGCGTCACCAGCGATGTTCGTACAGTATTATGACTCGTACACGTGACTTGAATGACTATATTTACTGAACGCACAATTGTGGGGTTTGACGCGGTATAACTTGTACATGCAGAAATGTTTAGCATGATGGATGAAACATCGTTGGAAGTACTGACCTGGAACACTTGTGATTTTTGACAGCAGAAGGTAAGCTATTGTGTGATTGCCAAAACTGCAGGTCAGCCTGGTACATCAGACAGTTGGTAGAGCACCTAACTTACAAGCAGGGGATTGCAATTTAAATTCTGCATTAGGCATACCTTTCCCCCTCCTTAAGTTGCTTCAATGGCAATGAGGTACTTGTGAGTGTGGAGAAAAGCTAGGCACTGTTAGTGTGTTCAGTTGATGCCTGGCACATGTAAGTTACCGTAAACATTGTTAAAGGGAGAGGAGTGTAGTAATTGGTGAGACTGCAGGCCCCTATGCAAGGGTGTTCCAGGGGTACAAACGCACCCTCTTTTCTGGAGAATTACTTCAAAATCATGCAGTTTTCAAACCTAAATTCACTATATAGCCCTAATTTTGGCCCCCAAATTGGCATTTTCAAGAAGCATTTGCATCCCTGTTTTCAGGATACCTAAAATTCCATCCCCACCCCTCCCCATTTCAAAAGTCTGCGTATGGACCTCGACTGTCAGCCTGATTAGCTCAGTTGGTAGAGCACCTGATTTGCAGCCATGGGGTCGCGGATTCGAGTTCTCCTCCTAAGTTTATTTTAATATTGATTATTGAACATGTTAAAGGGTCTACATGGAAAACAAAATTGAAAATTCCAGCTAAAAACAGTACAGGTCTGCAGATAAAAAATTGCAAGTGAATTGCAATATTCCTATAATGAAGTAAAAATGAAAGGAAAACTGCTTGCCTAAGGCGGGACTTGAACCCATGATCCCCATTTCACTAGACAGTAGTGTTGGGAATCAGCCAGCCAGAATTTCATTGTTGATCATCGGTTTTGTAAAACCGACTGATCATTGAGTAAGAATTGACTTGTAGAAAATATATTCACTCTTAATTCAGCCATCTTCCAGGTACCTAGTCATTGCTCCAGATCAATAAGAGGGGTATCCAGGTAATATTTTTCTTATTTCGCCATGAAAACATACAATGTTGTTGGTACTCATTAGAAGTGCCTCTGCAAGGTGCTTCAAATGAGTACCTCAAACATAAGTTCTTTTGGGTTTGACTTTTTTTAAGGCTCTTTTATCAAATCTTTTCACTTTTATTGACCATAAATCTAGAATGACCCTAACAGACAGCTCTGAACTTCATGTATTGATGACTTGCCTATGAAAAAAAGGTGAGAAAAATATATTTGTTTCAAAACAAAACAGAACAAAAAAAATCTGATTAGTTGACTATAAAAGATCTTTCCGATCTTCAGTCTCAAGAGGCAAAAGTGATTGCTGAATGATTATAATCGATCATCATTGGCAAGACTACTAGACAGGTGCTAAACCTACTGGGCTACAAGGGTGGTCCTCGAGCCACTACACTCCTCGTAACATTTAGGATTCAGGTACCAGCCTGATGTCCTGAAGGTATCTGGTCTGCAACCCCCAATTGCTTGCATTTGGCACACACCTGTTTACTAAATCTGATATCAGTAAAATGAACAGGAGAGGAAACAATGACTACTGGAACTGGGACTCGCCAACAAATTGGCAACAACCCGTAACACTAGTCAGGTGCTATTCCTACTGAACCAAGCAGGCAGTCTTGTTCAGTCCATGCACTCCAGCCACTACATTAAATTCACAATATAAAAATGTACATTGAATAAAAACAGTTTTCTACAGTATCCATTTTTTAGCTGTAAGATGGAGTCTGATCTGGATCTACACTGTTACCTCAGGACTGTCCTGTGTATACAGTATTCTACAGTATCCATTTATTAGATGTACATACATGCCATACCTCACACTGTGAGATAAAATCTCACAGAATTTGGCCCATCTGGAAAGCAATTCCCATAAAAAATTCTAATCTCACAGAATTTTCAGACCATTTTACAACAGATTTTATGAAGAAATAAACATAAATCACATACTGTTGTGGTTTTCACAAGCTTCGCACATGAAAAAAAGAAGACTTAAGACTATATTGTGGGAACACCAAAGTGATGTTTAAGAAAATCTCACAGAATTTTGTCAAATCTTCCTTAGTATTTTGCCTTATCTCACAGATTTTAATCCACAGCTTATGGCATGAATGGGTGTAATGTGACATCTGATCTGGATCAGCACTGTTAAACTGAGGACTGTCTGTCCAAAACTTAGAGTATAAATGGTATTCTACAGTATCCAGTTATTAGATGAAGGTGGTGTCCGATCTGGGTCTACACTGTTAGCTCGGGACTGTCTGGTGTATATAGTATTCTACAGTATCCATTTATTAAGTGTAAGGTGACAGCTGATCTGGGTACTGTTAGCTTAGGACTGTCTGTCTAAAACTTAGAGTATAAACGGTATTCTGCAGTACCCATTTATTAAATGTAAGGTGACATCGGATCTAGGTCTACTCTGTTAGCTCAGTACTGTCTGTCCAGTGCTCCTAGTAAAAACGGTATTCTGTACATTAACCATTTATCTATGTAAGATTTTGTTTGATCTGGATATACACGGTATGCTCAGGATTGTCTGGCCAATACTTTGAGTATAAAGACTATTGTTCAGTGTCCATTTATTATATGTAAGGTGGCATCTGATCTGGGTCTACACTGTTAGCTCAGGACTGTCCAATACATTTGTGTTAAACAGTATTCTACACTATCCATTTATTAGCTGTAAGGTGGTGTCTGACCTAGATCTGTATTGTTAGCTCAGGACTGTCTGTCCAATACTTAGAGCACATACGGTATTCAACATATCCATTTATTAGATGTAAGGTGGCACAAAGCACTGAACAGACTGCGTGATACTGGGCAACATGTAGGAGAGCTGAAGATTACATCCTGTACTTTTAAATATGTGCAGTAAAAACTTATATGGTTCTTTTCCGATTTTGTATATGTTAATTGTTGAAGTCCAAATGATAATAATAACTCTTTCATTATAAAATATATTAAAAATCCCCCATAAGAAAATTCTATTAAATTACTTTATAGAATTTATAGAATTTAGTATCTTTTTTTTTTCCTGTGATAACTTATGACCAGTACAGTTATTTCTTCCATTTACTAACAATGTGATTGAAATATGTCTGCTGCCATGATCAAATGTCATTTGCATGCTGTAATGGATGGATACCTTTTCATTGCAATTTATCATAGCAACAGATAGAGCACTTTTTTCTTCCGAAAAATGCTGATATCTTTCTTATTTCTCCACGAAAACATATGTTGTGGGTACTCATTAGAAGTGCCTTAGTGAGGGGCTTCTAATGAGTACCCACAACATATGTTTTTGTGGAGAAATAAGAAAAATATTATGTGGATACCCCTCTCATCTGTAGCTATGGATTTATGAAAAAATATATAGAAAAAACTTACCTTGAAAAAACAACAAAACAGCCATTAAAAAAAAAAAAAAAGAAATCTTTCATTTTATCCTTTCAAAGTCATTTTCAGCTAAGACTCTCAGATTGACACAAAATCATTTTTTACCAATAAAACAGGATTAAATGAATGAAAAATAATATAAGACAATTTACAGCCCGTGGGTCGGGGGTGGATTCCTATATATTGCATAGTACGGATATGCGTGCCAAATTGCCCCCTTTTTCAGCGCTGCCAGGTATATGATTAGCCCCTGCCAGGTATATGATTAGCCCCTTTTTTTCAACAAAAAGTATATGACTGACCTGATTTTTTTATGATTCGTATGTGAAAGGCTCCACTTTTCTGACATTCCGGTAAATGCATTTTTTTCGCTCAGAGATTTGTCAAGGCTGCTATTTCTCTTGGTATTAAATGAATTGACTGCTATATTTGTCTTACCAGCAATTAATGGGTATAAAAATCAAAGGGCAGTAAATGAATAGGTCAGCATTTCAGACGATCAAGTATATGAAGGGGGCAATTTTTTCAAAGGGCAGGTACATGAATGGGGTAGGTTTCGAAATACTGGCTCGCACACCCGTACCACATTATCCCCAAGTTACACCCCCCCACGAGAGATTTATAGATCACTTATAAAACATTTAAGGACAGTTAATGAAAAATATTTTCGGGTGGGTAATTGTCCGCATTTAGGTTAAGAGGGGCGGTTGGATCATTGTCCAGTGGGTAATTGTCCGGGTGGGTAATTGTTTTACACACCACATCCTATAGCCAAGATACAGCCAAGAACCCTTATGATTTCTTGCACATATTGTTTGGCCCTATTCATTGGTTCACTTATTCTACAACAAAACTGTTAAGGGAATAAAAGCAAAAGTAGTGTGCATAATATATCTGGATTTATTTGTTCATCTGATCCAGCCCCATTCCCTTGTAGATTATAACTGTCCATTGATATATTCCATACACGGGCATACATTATTCAGTGATTTATGAGTGACCAGTACAGATCCTGATCAGTCTACACAGTTACACCCAAAGATATATTTTTTGTGATGAACATGTACAGGCTGTCTGCATGTATATAATATAAATTATAATATAGGCTTCTTTTGTAATTTTCAGGCTGTGCAGGCTGATGAAAGGGTATGCTAAATTTAAACATATGAGTGAAGGAAAAGGGTTATCAGTAAACTGTTAGCATATGCAGAGCGCAGTAGGTGAGTTATTGTATAAATCACATCCATATGTTGTTCTGATTAACTTCTGTTCTACTTCTTGTGCAGACTGATATGTTACACATTGTGAGAGAAGGCCGGTCCCTAAATATACCAGACAGCAAAGACCCAGTCACAGATACTGCAGAAGATATTGACAAAGAATATGTTGATAAGACTCCATATAGTTTGTTTCATGCAAGCTTTCTTCATAAAAAAAAACAAAAGCACAAAATGGGTCTGCTTTCTAAAACGAATTCCTAACTTTCATTTCACATCTTTAATTTTTCTGTTTTCAAGGGTTTATTCTAGTAAGTCTACTAAATTCTGACAAATACTTTGGCATCTGGCAGATTACAGTCCAACCCCCACCTGTCACCCTGTTTGTCAACTATTTGCTACAAAAAAAAACGAAAAAAAAACAACAAAAAAAACTGTTCTCTGTGCTTGGTGTTGCTCATTCTTGGGAAAATTTACAGTGGCTAAGATATAGTGACCTTTAAAAGAAAAACTCTCTTGAAAAGGGAGAAAGTCAGTTAGTCAGATGATTAAAATATATGCCCATATTTGTTACATACATGTATTTGGTAAAAATATTTAAATGTTAACCCAAAACTTTTGTAAAATAATCCTAATAGACTTAATTTTAGCTCTAGATAATTTTTTGTCAGATAGTGCATGGTATAAAGGGCCCTTTTCTGTGTTGGATGTCACATATACCCTAACTCTTTGTCAGCACAACCAAATAAAAACTGGCATTTTAAGGCCTTTGTGGCTCCAGATTAAGTATGATAAAATATTTATTAAGATCTGTTTTTATTTATAAATTATTTCTTCATCAAACATTTCAAAAGAAGCATCACGAAAACATACCTATATAAACTTGACCCCGTTAAACCCCATTTTTATACAGTAAAAGTGGTGTTTACATGGGTATACATTATTATTTCTACTCAAAAACAGATGTGGGTACTCATTAGAACCACCTCACTGAGGCAATTCTAACTAGTACCCTCAATCTATACTTTGAGCAGAAATATGAAAAATATCAGAATTTTTATCTGAACTTTCGGTTTTTGGTGGCAAAATTTTCAATGTATTTGAATAGGCTTGTTTTCGTAATGGCTTCTCATTAGTTTTTTAGTTTGACTGCCCAGCAGGCCCTCTAGGGGATCTTTTAAAACCTTTAAAAAATTAATTTGCTTCAAGTCCTTTAAAATCTTTAATTTGGCTGAAAAAAAACTTATAAGAAACAGTACTTTACCTAGAAAATCTAGTTTATTTTTGGGCAAATATGGATGGGAGCACAGACATATGAGCTAATGGACGGGCAGAATGACAAAGACTATATACCCCCCAAACATACTTTGTATGCCTGGGGTATAAAAGTTTTAACTATGACAAAGGAGTCGAAGTCTTAGGTCAACTAAATTATTGAGAATGTAGTTTGTAACTCAATTGTGAATTCACACGGAGATTGTCCATCATTGTAGGTATTTTATGGCACAGAAACTGGAAACAACATGAAGAATGTAACCTCTTTTTGCTCTTAACTTTGTTTAAAATTTGCCTGAAAACCCCATATTTAACCATGTTAACCAAAAAAATAATTTTTATAAAAAATCCTTTATTTTGAGGAGAGCCTGAACTGATTTGTTTTCATATCAGACAAAAAAAAATACTAATATTGTTTGGTTAAAAAAAAACAACAACAACAAAAAACAAAAAAAAAAAAAAACAAAAAAAAAAAAAAACAAACAAAAAAACAACAACAAAAAACAAAAAAACAAACATGTACAAGTTAGAGTACTTCCTTGAACACTAAACAGTGTGCTAGAACACTATCCAGTGTGCTTCTGAGGAGTACATACATAACATGTACATGTTTTCATGGAGGAATAATAAAAAAAAAATGTATTAATGTATAGCCCTCTTATCTAGAGCTCTGCACATACCTAAACTGTAAAACACTACACCTAGTGTTAAATTTAGCAGAGGAGAGTTCATTACATTTTCTAGTTGTTTTTTTAGCTCACCTGAGCTCTGCTCAGAATGAGCTATCGTGATCACTTTTCGTCCGTCGTCGGTCCGTCCGTGTGTCCGTCCGTTAACATTTTCAAAAGACTTCTCCTCTGAAACCGCTGAGCCAATTTTGCTCAAATTTCATATGGAGCCTCCTTAGGGTGGGGGAACGAAAAGTTGCTAAAATGGTCGCGGTCCATTGACCAAGATGGCGCCACGCCCATATATGGTAAAAATCTTTAAAAATCTTCTCCTCTAGAACCGATATTGCCTTGGGGCTGAACCTTTGCAGGAATCATCGGTGACGGGAGGTCTACCAAAATTACTAAAAGAATTGTCGTACATTGACGTTTGACCTTTTTACGGCAAGGTCAAGTTTGCTTCCCTATGCATTTGTATGGGAAAAACCTTTAAAAATCTTCTTCTCCAAAACCGAGCATGCCTTATGGCTGAATCTTTGCATATATCTTCGGGAACAGGACAGCTACCAAAATTGCTTAAATAATGGTTGTACATTGACATTTGACCTTTTTACGGTATGGTCAATTTTGCTTCCTTATGCATTTGTATGGGAAAAATGTTCAGAATTTCAAACAACTTCTCCTCTGGAGCCTCTGGGCCAATTTTGCTCATATTTCATAAACTGCATGAATATGTTTTAGCGATGTTCCAATATTTTTTACAGGTTGGCCGACACCTTGCTTAAGAGGACATAGCCAAAAGTGAAGAGTAAAACAATTATAATCGATAAATCGGTTCATTAAAATTGTCATTTTGAGTTACCGAATCAATAAAACCGATATAATTTATACCGCATGGATAAAATTAATTTATACTGCATGGATAAATTTTAGCAATATTTTACAGATGGACCGACAACTTGCTTAAGTCGAAACTGTAAAAGGGAAAAGTAAAATAATAAATTACAAAATGATTAATCTATGCATCAATTAATTAAAAATTGTCATTTTGATTTACCAAATCAATGAAACCGATATAATTTATACTGCATGGATAAATTTTAGCAATATTTTACAGATGGACCGACAACTTGCTCAAGTCGAAACTGTAAAAAGGGAAAAGTAAAATAACAAATTACAAATTGATTAATCTATGCATCAATTAATTAAAAATTGTCATTTAGATTTACCAAATAAGTGTACTGATAAAAATATATACTTCAGATTCAGTATTTTTACCGGTGACAAGTCTATTAAATGATGAACATTTGCCAGGACTTTCAAATTATAATATCCACCTACAATTATTATAATGCACCAATGCATCTTTATCAACATACGAATGGTTTTGTCACATGCGGTGTAAGGATATTATGTTGATGCACTGACATATTACTGATCTACTGCTATATGTATTGGTACATCATTATAGATACATAAGCTGATAAAATTATCAGTGCACATATCAGTTATCGGTAAACAGGTTTTGTTGCTTTGCATTGCCACACTTATTTCATGTTTTCATCATCATCAGCTTTATGTGTATGTTAGACTGTTGGGGTTATTAGGATTTTATTTTTAGTAATATATTTTTTTCACTGAAAAACGATTAGCTTAAATCTTTCTTTAATTTGTAAACCTTGGTATTTTGAATAATTTCGTAAGACGTTCTGACATTTCTCATGATCTGAAAGATCTCATACACGCAGCGTGAGTTCCGTCAGGTATTTCCGGTTTCAGACTTCCGGTCTGAAAGATCTCATGGTCTGACAAATCTCACGCTACACCGACAGGTTATTTACTGATATTTTTCACGCTTGAGTGATTCGAACCTGCGCGGTAGAGGTATGCAGCTAGTCAAGAGCCAGTCAGGAGCCAAAGACACTCCCAACCGAAATATTCGGGCAGCACAAAATTTAGACAGATCATAAAAAGACTAGAAATGTGTCCAAAGGACACGGATGCCCCCACCTGAAAACTTAAACGAAAATTGCTAACTCCTGAAAACTTAAACGCAAATTGCTAACGCCATCTGGGACGGAGACGGACGGACGGACGGACGGAGAAGGGTAACACTATATGACCTTTCCATCATTCTTCGAATGGTGGGGACATAAAAACTACGATAACTACAAGTCAATAACCTGCAGTACTTAGGTAACACGAAGGAACAGTAACACGAAGGAACTGTCTGTCCGAAAACTTACTCTGCTTTCGTCATCTTTCAGAAAGTCTTTTTTGTTTGCCTGGCGCTTTACACAGAAGAAGTATTGACATGTTGTTATGCAAAACCTTTCACAAAAAGTTTATTTTATTCTCTTTTTTAAACAAGAGGCTCATGGGCCACGATTCGCTCACCTGATAAAAAGAGCTATTGCATATCTGCAAATGCCATGGAACATTCTTCCAGTATTGCCACAAGGACACAAATTTGACAATACCATAAAAAGGTCATTGGCCATCTTAGTATCATCATTTGAAGAAACTTAGTAGACTTTGAGTCCCCGATGCTGTATACAAAGATTCAGCCTCAAAGCTTTCTTAGTTCTGGAGAAGAAGTGTTATACCATATATGGACATGGCAGCCATCTGTTTTAATGGCGTGGAACCATTTGACCAAATTATCAACATCCTTTCGACAGAAGGCCCCATGTGAAATCTAATAAAAAAATGTTCAAGAGATTTAAGAGAAGAAGACGTTTAAAGATTTCACGATTTTAAACATTTATATAGCCAAGGCGCAAGGGCATATAACCCCTAAAATTTTGATAGTGCCTAAACAGTTTTTCTTCTTTAATCATATATTGTAAGTTTCAGCCTTTAGTCTTTAATACATACTGAGAAAATGATTTTTCAACATTTTCCCCATACAAATGTATGATGGCGAAAATTTGACGTTGCCGTAAAAAGGTCAAAGGTTTACACTCGACCAACATTTGAACAAACTTGGTAGACCTTGAGTCCCCGATGCTATATACAAAGATTCCGCCTCAAAGATTTCTTGGATATGGAGAGGAAGATTTTTAAGTGCCATGGCGTGGAACCATCCGAACAAAATGTCAATACCCTTTCGTCGAAGGCCCCATGTGAAATCGGGTGAAAATTACTCACGCGGTTTCAGAGAAGGAGACGTTTAAAAATTACACAATTTTATACATGTATATAGCCCAGGGGCAAGGGCAGATAACCCCTAGGGGACAAAATTTTGATAATAACTTAAACGTTTTACTACTTTCATCAAACATTGCAAATTTCAGCCATTAGTCTTTAATTCATTTTGAGAAAATTACCTTTCAACATTTTCCCCATATAAATGTGTAGGGATGCAAATTTAACGTTGCCGTAAAATGATCAAAGGTCAACCTACGGTCATGATTTAAATAAATATAGTAGACCTTGAGTCCCCAATGCTATATACCAAGATTCAGCCTCAAAGCTTTCTTGGTTCTGGAGTAGGATTTTTAAGTGTTTTTATCATATATGGGCATGGCAGCCATCTTGTTCAATAGCGAGGAACCATTCGAAGAAATTGTCAATACCCTTTCGACAGAAGGCCCTATGTGAAATCTGGTGAAAATTTCTCAAGCACTTTTATGGAAGAAGACATTTCAAAATAACACAATTATATATGTATATAGCCCAAGGGCAAGGGCAGATTACCCCCATGGGACAAAATTTAGATTGTAACTATAAAGTTTTACAACTTTAAGTTTCAGCCATTAGTCTTTAATACAGTCTGAGAAATTTTCCCCAAATTTGATCTTTCCGTAAAAAGGTCAAAGGTCAACCTACTGTCATCATTTGTATAAATTTGGTAGACCGTGAGTCCTCGATGCTGTATACCAAGTTCAGCCCCAAAGCTTTCTTGGTTCTGGAGAAGATTTTTAAGTATTTTACCATATATGGGCATAGCGGCCATCTTGATTAATGGTCCTTGATCGTTTGAACAAAGTTTTAATCCCCCTTTAACAGACGGTTCCACACGAAGTTTGAAGAAAATTGGCCCAGGGGTTTCAGAGAAGTCGTTCAAAGGTGTGGACGGACGATAAACGGACGGATGACGGATGGCAAGTGATGACAATAACTCATCCTGAGCCTTTGGCTCAGGTGAGCTAAAATTCTAATTGTTTCATCCTGACTGACCGAAAATAGCTAATCTTTCTTAGAAAACTTTACACTTCAACTGTTTTCAGTTTTAAGAGTGTGTCCATTGCTTTCAAGGGTCATTTCTTTTCGAGTCTATTCGCTGGCAAAATGCGACGACAATGGTGTGCTATAAGGCCTCAGCAAACAATGTAGACCCCGATCAGACGCCACGGAACGTGGTGTCTGATCGGGGTCAACACTGTTTGCTACTCATTCAGCAAATTATTGCACACATCAATAGGTACATGTAGTGAAATGACCTTGTTCAAAGTTTAGGGCAAGCAAAGTACATATACGTACATTGTACATGTAAACCGTAATGGAGTGCCAATATTTAAAGTAAATGTGATATAAGTGATATGCAATTTGAGAAGAGGGCAAGGAAAGGCCAGATCAGCTTGAAAAGATACCTATGATTATATCGACGAACTGATAAATCCTGATCAGACTGTGTGGATATTCAGGCTGATATACAACATGTAGGCTTTTCTTATCTTGTTCGCATATGGCATTGGAAACTTTTCCTTATTTACTTACATAAAATATACATTTGTGCGATTCTATTTCACAGGGCGCAACGGATTCAGTATTTTGTAATGTGAAATAAATCTAGAACGTGTAAAATTAAATATATTTTCGAAGTGACCTCGTGTAAAGATGTGGTGAATCTGTTCAGCTTCTGCGGACAACTTACTGTACTTTTGAATTATCTCTCAAATATGAGTGATGCCTAGTAAATGTAAAGCGTTCTGTGGGCGTAGACGCTTATTGAACACATGCGTTTGTATAGTTTTCCAGGCATCACTGACCTCAATATCAATGTGCGGAAGGCACCTATTGGACGCACAGTTTTCCAGGCATCACTGCACTGACATAAGATTAATGCGCGGTAGACGCCTATCGGATACGCACAGCTTTCCGAGAATCACTGACGTCATTTCGATGGGCGTAGGCGCCTATTGGGCGCTCACAGTTTTCCGGGCATCGCTGACTTCAGAGGCAGGCAACGAAGACGCAGTTAGGCATCAATAAAGGCAGAATACGTTGTCCACATCTTGCACAAGATCATTCACAGATTATGGCATGTTAACATAATTACTTTTACGAAATCGAAAATAGGTCACTACAAAACAGCCAATTTGTTGCACCCCAGATTTTACCATCATGTCAAATCTGTACTTTGTCATTAAATACTGCAGCTTTCTTACATATAATGTGCTATTCACAACTGCAGCAGACGATATTTTGATTTTTTTTTTTTGGTAATTTTCGAAGAAAAAAAAAGGCTTGACATTTCAGACGATTTACATGAAATCCTAAGTCTTGTTTTCTCTGAAAAATAATGAAAATAAATAAAATGTCATCTGTTTCATTGTCATCTGCCTAGCAGACGATTCACCTGAAATGCCAAGTCTTATTTCTCAGAAATTTAATATTAATAACAATAATAATAATAATAATAATAACAATAAAAATAGAATGTCGTCTGCTACAATTCTACTAAATGGTTAATGATTTTGGCAATGGACAACGAACAAGTCATCGGACTGAGCATGTACATTGTACGCGATGATTGGGGCTGTCAATCTATATATTACATCAGGGACCTTTTTTCTCATTCATGTTGCTATTGTAGAACAAAGGAACTTAAGAGATAAAAAGTATAAAACAATATTTCCATAATCTGGTTTTGCATAATAAAACCAATAATATTTCCATATTCTGTTTTTGCATAATAGTATAATTT
Source organism: Anodontia alba (assembly GCA_964016985.1). Taxonomy (NCBI): domain Eukaryota; kingdom Metazoa; phylum Mollusca; class Bivalvia; order Lucinida; family Lucinidae; genus Anodontia; species Anodontia alba. The sequence continues at coordinate 104,951,197 of OZ024822.1, forward strand.
AAGGCGAACAGATCTAATTTCAGGGGAGGCAACTCTGTCAAAATTGTTTTGATTCCCTTTCTGAAAAGGGTCTACTCTAAAAGGAAAGAATTTGCTCCCCTTTGGAGCAGTTTTTTTTTCCATTTAGAGTAGACCTATTTTCAAAAGGGGCTTTGTGCAGGAAAGCAAACAATAAGTCGCAAAATGGCCGACAATCTACGAAGATGAGCAATCCGACTTAAATGACTGCAAATGATAGCATCGCAATTTCAATATTCTGGCAGCAAATAAAAGTTAACCACTGTCATGCTGATAACAAAACAAAGCATAAAAATAAAGCAATATGTTTCTGTATTTTACGAAGTACAGGGATGGGACTGGTATTCGGTACGAATAATGCCAAGAAGAGACGAGTCCATCAAATGCCAAGCCCATTTGTCTTAGATCTGGGAAAATACAAATAAGATAATTATTTTAAAATGTCTTCGGAAAATATGTAAATTTAGTGTTCTTACGATGTATGCAGTTGTGAAGAATATTAACCGTTAAAACTGCAGCTATGACACTTTTAAATATTTTCTTTTTATTACGTTTCATAGAAAATAAGTCTTGATATTTCATGCGAATCGTCTGCCAAGAAGACGATTCACATGAGATATCAAGATTTTATTTCTTTAAAAATTAAAACAAATTAGTATGTCGTCTGCGATAAATCTTACTTTTGTGATTTACACGTAAGAGTTAAAGTGCTAGTCACAACATCAACAAACGACATTCTGAAATAATTTCAGAGAAATTAAGGCTTGGTATTTCATGTGAAACGCCTGCTAGACAGAAGATTCACATATAATTTTAATAAGTTCTGTAAAGAAGGATCCAGTGGAGGCAAAGAACACATCAAAAAGCCGAAAATAGCAGAGTCGGTTTTTAGAGTCTGTTTATGAACAGTACTGTAACATGCATCACTGCTCGCGCCATCCAGTAGCGTGTTGAGCAGAACTCCAATTTCATAATTTCACGAAACGGGTCCAGCGATCCCAGAGGACCAGAAAATAAAATCGCTGTCATATTTTGATTAAGTCTTGGACCCAATTTGTAATGGGTTATTACTTATAGTAACTACGGTTCAGGTGTTGTATTTATTGGGAAAATGTTGTCTTGGCTAAGTTTTCATAATTTTGAATGATGAAGTTTAAATGCTCGTATTTCAGTTATTTCTCCAAATATCTGAGATTTGTTTTCAAAAATCAATATTTCAATATATCAACTTTGAGACAGCAACATTATATTCAAAGAAAATCAAGCAGTTTTTGCAAACATCAACAAGAAACCAAGGTACATGTACCCATTTAAGCCATTCTGGCACTGTTAGCAGAAAATCATCAGAAATTCACCCCAAAATGAAGGTATAGCTTCAATTTTTTTAATTGTGATTTTGTATTTTTCAACCATACATGTACCTATTAAAAATATTACAAGGTCATTTATTATCAAAATCATTTTTAATGACCATAGTGCTATAAAATAGCGCTAAAATCAAGCCAAGACAACATCTTTAGGCAGTTATAGTAGTGACAAGTCCGGGTATTCCGAAGATGAAGTACAGGAAGACATTTTATGGCCGCCACATAGCAGTTAACACTAGATGCAGTGATATAAGCTTATTTTATAAAAAAAAGTTTTCTTTGCAAGGAACCCATTTATGAATCGAAAATAACAGACACGATCTTACTGAGTCTGTTCATGAACACTGATGTAAATGTAACACTCCTACGCCGTCTATCCACGTGTTATGAAGAACAGTATTCTAACAATAACTAGAGGCCGAGGTAGGCCAGAGAGTGCTCACCAGGATCAGGCTGCTCATGATATGTTACATTGTGCCATGGTGGCCAGCTAATAACACAACAGGAGTTAAGCGCCTTGAAAGGTCCAGACAACATAATGTACGCTACGAACATTTTACCACAATATTACATTTGTGTACACTGATATGTGATCCACTGTGTTAGAGACACCCTACGCGGAACGAAATATTGTATGCGCCACGACGTCGGAAATGCGCGCCCATCGAAGATTCAGATCAGCCTGCGCATTCGCGCAGTCTGATCAGAATCTTCACTGGACGCATTTTGGATTTTGAAGGATACAAAGTTTCTTCATGCAGACAATGAAGACTCTGATCAGACTGCGCGGATGCGAAGGCTGATTTGAGTCTTCTTTGGGCGCACATGTCAGAAGGTACGTTTTCTGACGGTTTTCTGACAGTATGGCTCTTATGTAGCTGGACATGTATCAGGATTATATAAGTAACGGTTGGATATCCATAAAACCTGGTTCAAGGTCACCAACAGTTCTACAATTGACCTTTCTAAACAGTGATAATTTAGAGATTGTTTTCGATTTTCTACACAATAATTATATGTTATGTGTACTCATTAGAATCGCCTCGATGGGGCGATTCTAATTAGTACACACAACATACAATTTCATTATAAAATAAGAAATTTTTCCTACATATTTGTTTTCTAGAGCTGTCGGAAGAAGTTCGTAGGGACTCAAAACGAGTTCGAATCAGCCATGACAAACGAGCCATCGGTGTTCGAGCTATTAAGGTTCGACTGTACTTTATTTTGTTTTATTTTCTGTAAGTAAGGGTCTTTTGAAACAGCAGGTGACACACAAATAAACCGGAAATAACAGACTCGGATTTACTGAGTCTGTTTATGATTAGCCGTTGAATGTAAAATGCAACACTGCTCACACTCTGTATCCTCGTGTTAAACAAAACTCAGTTCTCACAATTACAAGTCATGGCCTAAGTGGTCTTAACAGATCAGAACATATAATCTTCCTTATGATAAAGTACATGGAGACATTTTACTGCCACCACAAGGTTATTAAAGCCAGCTGTAATAAAGTTGAATAGGTTTTGTGAAGACGTGTCCTTTAAAAGCATGTCAGTGAATCGAAATCATCAGACTCAATTTTATTGAGCCTAACCATGATCATGCCTGAATTTCTCTGAAAAATAAACGTAAAAGCATGTATTTTATAACTGTCGTCTGCCACAATTTTGAATGGCGCTCTAAGAGTAAGAATTGATTTAGGAATCTTTCAGACTCAAAGCCAATAGTTTTCTGTTATGACAAGAAGTCAATAAAAGAGCAGATAAACAGTAACATTCCATAAAAGATTTTCTTATCATTATGTAACTGTCTTAAATGGGTGACAGCTAACTCGTAAACCTGGCACACTGAATTAGTTGTAGCTTCCGTAAAAGGCCGACTGTCTAGCAACAGTCTATATGTAATGTTCATTGACATACTACATGTATGTACCGCGTCACAAATACACCAGCTTCATAGCAAGTGGAAAACGTAAAAACAACTGCTTTTTCGACGTCGCCGCGATGTCAGGACGTCTATCAAACGTCGAAAAACCGTTGTTACGACTAGACCAAGCTTCATGTCAAATTTAAAAGACCCGGGTCTCTGGTTTCAGACAAGCAAATTTTTGAAGGTTTTTGTTATTTCCTACCTTTTTGTTGCCATGGAATCCCGAGTTCTGCACTGGAACAACTTTGAAAGAAGACCAACCAAAAATCATGTATGCCAAATTTCGTTTGAATCCACTCAGTGGTTTAGGAGGAGATCTACTTTAAAGATATTGTGAACGGACGGACAGACGGACGAACGACGGTTACGACGGACTGCGACCGATCGCAATAGCTCCACTGGAGCCTTGGGCTCAGATGAGCTAAAGCAAGCACACCTGAAAGGTAAATTAATAGATTTTTTGGTGATAATTGTGCATCGGTTCTTCATTGAAAACATATTGTGGGTAATCATTAAAAGCACATGACCAAGGCGCTTCTAATGAGTACCGACAACATATTATGGAGAAGAATGAAATACATTTATCACCAAATACTCCTCCTAAACAATTCCTCTGAGCGGGCATACTGGCTTACTGTTGGCAAAATAGCAATCTGGGCCCAGTTGTTCAGAGCATCGTTAGCTTAACGAGCTCGTTAAGAGTCAGTTCGTTAACTATTTTAGCGGATTCATTGTACAATATTCTGATATTTTTGCTGAAAAAATGTGAATAGCTTTTAAATGCGCACGACTTATTAATACCGGACAAGTGTGCCAGATGAGAGCGGTATCAATACCGGACAAGTGTACCAGATGAAAGCGGTATCAAGACTATAATAATTATTATTATTATCCTCAACCTCCGCAAACTTTATTTGGGGGTATACTGTTTTCACGCTGTCCGTCCGTTACGTTTTGTCCTAACGGGGGTATCTAATAAGCACTGCTCGTTGGCAGTTTCTTGTTATTATTATTATTATTATTATTATACCCCCGTCCGTCGGTCCATCAGGGCACACGAATGGGCATAAAATATGTAAAATATGTTGGGTACTATTTTACACTATTTCTTTTATTCCGTAGCCTACTAGTGGGTACTTTTAACGTACTGTTAGGTATTTTTTAACATAGAAAATACCCAACAAATGCCTGAACGTGGAACGTCCGTCCGTACGTCCGTCTGTAATGTCACATAATTGCCCCTAGACCATTTAAGCTAGAATCTCGAAACTTTCACAGGCGATAGCCCTATGGATGAGGACGAGGAACACATTCGAAATTTTGATGTAACTCCTGGGGGCAGGGCCAGGGGGTGTGGTTCCGAAGGGTCCAAAATCCATTTTGTACAAACATAGTCATGTTGCATATCAAAGCAATGGTAATAAAGAGTAGAATACAGTGGTGCAAAATGTTTGCCCCTGGGGCATGTCTTGTGGTCACTAGAGGTCAAAAAGTAGGCTTTGGTGTCCTTTTTTTTGATTGTCACACAACTCCTCCTATGCTTTTTGAGCTAGAACCTTGAAACTGTCACAGGTAATAGCCCTATGAATGAGTACTAGAAGAACGCATTTGGAATTTTGATATGCGCGGCGATATGCGATGGCGCTGGCGCTGGCGCGGGGATATGCGATGGCGCGCCATCGACTTGCTCTAGTTATTATTATTATTACTATCAGGAACTTAATTTCCTTTGCATTTTATTTTCCGATGATTGCTTCTTTCATATAATTGCTTTATATGATTTTGCATGTTTGATTTTTTTTTCCAATTATATGGTTTCAAATTCCCAAAAGCTAGTCTTGTGTTTCCTTGCACACCAGAGGTTATGGCAGATGTGTAAAAGAGATTGGGCGGGCAACACCTAGCAGGTTCAAAGGCAATGTTGAATCTGGATGGCGTTGCCACCTTGTTTGTGAAGGTAGATTTCATATTTAGAGTACCTGTTAATCTGATTTTTAATCCACTGAGCAAAGTGTCTGCATTCTTTTATTAAATTTTTAAATGATATTTTCCTTATTTTGTTAGGTCATTTCGGGAGCATCTCCCGAAATGTTATTTGTTGAGAAATAATGATTGTTTGTGTTTTAGATTTATTTTATATCATGTCACATGACCTGACCGAGCATTCGAATGGTTCGTTTGGGAATTCCAGTGTTACTTTCGTTTTCCATATAGCTTACACTGCGCGAAAATTTTATAAGTCATTGACATGGTAATTGCAAATTTATGTAACCTATATGTAAATAAAAAAATTGTTAGGGAAATAAAATACTTTCTCGCATAGCATGCGAGTACACGATACGTGACTTGGTCAGCCAGTCAAATGGGCGAAAGTTTGGTTTGAAATTTGAATAACTGAAACGGTATGAATTACCAATCAGATTTTGTTTATCTTTTGATTAACAAATGAGATTACAGATTGCCCACGCGCAGACGGTCATTGCAGGTGCGCGTCACCTTAAAAAAATCATTGAGTGCAGTCGCCATTAACAAAGTTTTACCCGCCCACCCATTCTCTGTCTATAGTAGTTTTTAGAAAAATAAACCATATGAATAACTCCTTTTAACAAGTTTACTCATTCATTGCTCAGCTCTCTATGCTTACTGATACATGTGCATGGACTCCTGTTACAGAGATAATGTTATACAGTCGACTCTCGTTATCTCGAACTCCAAGGGACTCTATGAAACACTTCGAGATATCCGTAGTTCGACATATCAGATTTACGGAACTGAGGAAAAAACAATTAATCGAACAACCACCTTTAACAGAATGAATACGTAATTTGACTCCTAAGTTAGAGATATATTGAAAATATTGTGGAAAAGAGGAGAAATTGCTCCTAAGGAGCAATTTCTCCTCTTTTTCACAATATTTTATTGACTGTTGGTAGACCTCTGTGTTAAAACAGGGACCAGATTATCACTTCGAGATAAGCGGTTATTCGAGATAAGCGAGTTCGAGATAACGAGAGTCGACTGTATTACTTTCAATGCTGGTGCTATAAGACCTTCAGTGCATCTACAAATGAAGTGCATCTACATGTATGTGTGATATACTCTATTGTTTGAATGTGACATTATGATATACTCAAGTGTTTAAATGTGCCATAGACTCCCTAATGTTGGAGATAGTGCCATATATGGACCCCCTCACTGGAGACACATTCTAGTTATAAGATATAAATGGACTATTTCAGTTGATGACTTCATAGACTTACACAGATAGTGTTCGGGATGCACGTTATATATACCTCAGTGATAGTATATACTAACAATCCATGGACTCCTTTATTGGAGCAATGTTCGTTGATACTCGAGGTATATTATTGAAAATTTTCTCAGCAGTAAAGGAACTTAATTTCCTTTACATTTGATGTACCGGTAATTGCTTCTTTCATATAATTACTTTATATTATTTTGCTTGTTTTGAAAAATTATCAACTATATGGTTTCAAATTCCCAAGAGCGCGTCTTGTGTTTCCTTGCACACCAGTGGTTATGGCAGATGTGTAAAGTAGATTGGGCGGGCAACACCTAGCAGGTTCAAAGGCAACGTTGAATTTGGATGGTGTTGCCACCTTGTTTGTGAAGGTAGATTTAATATTATTACACATATCGAGAATACCTTTTGGCCATACACCATTCATTATCTTAGTAAGACAGAAAATGATCTATGAACATTGCAGTTCCTTGACTTCTTTTACCTGATGAGTTCCTCTACAGGCCATACCATTCAAACACATTCGTTTCACTTCTTGTTTCCATCTTGTATTGATGACATGTTCAAAAACAAAAGTAAGTCAGTTAAAATTCTTATTTTGCTATTTTATATCTGTCGATCCTCCTTAGGTTCATCGCGGCACTCCAATTCCATGCAATTCTTTCCTGAACCCAGGATACAAGTTTTTATGTTTTACATTGTTTTTATATTTTACATCGTCAACTGATTCGCATAAGTAATCCTCCATCTTGAATAGTGGTCATCGAACCTTGTAACTACGTAACCATGTGGCGTAATGCTTTAGAGGAATAGTCAACTACCAAAGGGGAAGTCAGGTAATAATAATAATAATAATAATAATAATAATAATAATAATAATAATAATAATAAATAAAAAAATCTCATTTATGCAGAAATTTCGCTCAATGAGGGGTGTTATAAAAGAAATAAATTATTCCGTGCTCAAATGCCCGTTACGAAAACACACCTTTTCAAATATATAGAAAATTTCATCTCCAAAAACTGAAAATTTTCAGTTAATACTCTGATATTTTTTATATTTCTGCTCAAAGCATAGATTGTGGGTACTCGTTAGAACCGCCTTGACGAGGCATTTCTAACAAGCACCCACAATCTTTGTTTTCTGTGCAGAAATAAGAAAAATAATGTATATCCCAGTAAACCCCAGTTTTACTATATAAAAGTGGGGTGTAAGGGGTCAAAATTATATAGGTATGTTTTTGTGATGCCGAGATAAAGCACAGTTGAGTACTCTTTCGCTGCGCTCGCTCGTGCTCAAATGGGTACAACCCAAACTCAACTGTTCTTTGTCTGAGGCATTTGAGCACGGTTCGGAATAATTTATTTCTTAATTATAAGAAAGCACATGAGGCGTAGATGATTTTGTTGTTAATACTGATACTGAGTTGGGTCTTAAAGTATGATTATTCTATTGATCTCTTCTTCAGCATTAAAGTTTCGTTTCAAGTGATTGCTCAAGGTCTCATGAACCAATCCACAAATGTCTCAAAACCAACATCAACACGACCGTAACATCGTACGGCTGCATGTTTTGCGTGAAGCAATATTAATGGATGTTTCTTCAAGCGTCAACCTTGAATACAATTCACAAAAAAAAAAAAAAAAAAATAAAAAAAAAAAAAAAAACGCGCAACGTACAAAAAGGGCATTCATGCCATCTGCGAACGGTGAAATGTGTCTACGCATCAACACACTTGATAAGGCCTTTCTGTCCTGATTTGTAAGAGGACAGCAAAGACCCTGATCAAGCTGCACAGCCTGATCAGGACCTTCGCTGTCCGCATACATTAAATTTCTCTATTTAGACAATCTTTGGGTTTGACTAAAAGTGGTTTTACTACATGTAGTAGTTTACTAATGGGCTTAATACTGAATATAAGGAACCGTTATGGACTGGAAAAAGATGTTCTTAATAGCGTAGTGGTCTTAATTCTAGGTGGTCTTAACTCTTTCACCCCTGAGTTTTTTTCGAGTGGACTTTTCCGTTCTTGAATTCGGACAGGTCCATTAATGCAAATAGGTGTTTCAATCTTAAATAAAGAAACGGAATGGCAAACAGTTTAGATCCTGATGTGACGGCTCGTTACGAGCCGTGTCATCTGGATCTACACTGTTTGCATAAATATTTGTACCAGTCTTCAGGGTTGAAAGGGTTAATAATGGAATTTTACTGTTTATATTTTAGGGACTCTTTTCCCATGTCGCATCAAGCGGAGTAACACAGGAAAGAAGCCATAGTTTGGTTTGCTAGCTGTCGAGATAATAACTGTGTCAAGTGAGCTTTCTCCAGTGTCGTAGCAAAGGACGTTTCTGTCAATAATTGCCTCATATTTCAAAACGTCTTCTGCCGAATATTTGAAAAGAGCTAAAGGCAATGTACATGCCCAGTATTACGCAATTTGTAATTCAGTGAAATTCCGCTGCTAAGACCACTCGAAATGAAGACCACTCCGCTATTAAGAGCAGCTTTTGCTAGTCCCAAATGGTTTCTTTCTTATCATTCTGTATTCAATAATATGAATTTAATAGGTGCTACCTATATCCGTGCGTCCAAATTATCATCGCATGCTTCATATGTGGGTTGGCCAGATATAACTGAATTTGATTTCAGACCACGCTTGACTTCTAATTCACTGCATGGCTTGCGATATAACGTCCAAGTCAACAATATTTCAGTAGTTCAGAAACATTGCCTCCAAATTTGTGGGACTTTTACTCGACTTGAGCACATGAATTCGGGTCCTGCTTAGTAACTAGCAGCTTTGCCATGGAGGCTTTAGGCAGCCCATCTATTTAGCGGGCCCCGATGGGCGGGGGCCATGCTTTTCGAATACCGAAAACTAGTGTATGCCGATGACAGGTACAACGAAAATATACTATCGTTCGCTTAGCTGTGTCTAAGTTTTTTTTAAGATTATCACGTGAAAAGAGTGTAAAGTCTATATGCTATCTAAAATGCTACATCAAAGTGTACCTTATGCACGAAACAAATCATGCTTAGCTTGTAAATAGACGGAGAATGAATAGAAATAAAATTCGAAGTGGAGACAAAATTCAAAATGGCCGCGATCGCAAATGTTGTAGGCTGACGTCATAAGTCTCGTGATTCAACCCCTTGCAATTGGAATACATGGAGTTATTGGCTGTTTTGTTGCTATTATCAGCACGGCCGCCATGTCAAACGTCTCTACCAAAATCACGGAACGCTTATTGTTTTTCAGGATAAGCACCGAACCACCCAAGCGTTTGTTGGACCATCACAGTTTTGGTCACAAACATCACTGGTTTCATAGTTAGTCTATAGTAATGCGTCTGCACGCTTCGCAGTTCCCGTTGAACGCACTTAATATGACGATCCCTTCTAATAAGATTTTGAATTTAACAATAGATAAAAGAGACGCTGTTTTCATTATTTACAATGCAGGTACTTTTTCGTATTTTTGTTAAACTTTTTATTTTCGAAATGCAGAAGTCATTTTTAAAGGAAATTGAAGATACTTGCGGTTATTTTCTGAGAAGACCTGGTCCCCCGCACCCCTACCACAAAAAATATATGGTCCATTCATTAGTCATATGTCGAATACTAACGGCGGTTATCAAACATTTAGACAAACTTTGTTTTTTTTTTTCATTTAAAATACTCTGAGGCTAAAAAAAAAAAAAAAAAAAAAAAAAAAATGAATGCTCATATATTTTGTATTTTTCACCACACCGGTCCAAAATTATGCCAGTTGTTACAATGATCTGCTGTAGGAGAATTACTGAGTGAAATGCTTAACTTACAACATTAAGTACGACGTCGATTTTGCATTTTTGCCACGTACATCATATCAGAATTCCAATTTTCCTTGTAATGAGTATTTGAATTCTCCGTTTTTTTTTCTAAACAAACAGCATCATTAGAAGCCTATGCATCTGCACAATTTGGCTAGGATCTTCACTACCAGTTTACAGAAGTATAGCATATTTCAAAATGCACCCGGTAATGGCAAAAAGTCTGATCGCACTGGGTATTTCCAGGAATTTCATGGCTTCTCTGGCTTTCACTGTTCGCGTATGGGAAAACCTATTTTCGCTTGACGCTGCCATATTACCGTAAATAGCCTAAACATTCGGACAGGCGCTTCAGAGAAAACAGTGTAGAACCTGATCAGACGCCGCGACACGCGGCGTCTGATCAGATTCTACACTATTTGCCACACATCCAGCATTTTTAGACACATCAATATGTAGAAAAATGGACTTGTTTAATTTTTAGGAAAAGTATGGTATGAAGTAAGGGTTTCCGAATATATAAGGTAAATACAGCATGTCTGATCTTATTTTAATCAAGTGAATGTCTTATATGATTGATTCAGCTCATCCTTTTGCTTATTCTGCACGAAATATTATCTAAGAGTTATGTTATTTCATATTTCTAATAATTGAAGGCAAGTAAAGCGAAACAGAGTAAGTGACCCTTTACAAAATTACGTGGTTCGGAACTTTTGATGTATTAATACTATGCGCTCCGACGCACAGTTCAGTAATAGGGTACACGTTTGTGAATGTAAATCAAATCGAAAACACCGCAATAACCCTAGTTATTTGACAAAAAGGCTAAGACCAAGAACAGGATGCCTGATCAGAGTTTCTACTGTTTGTTATTCATTTTGTACAGAGTCTACACTGCTTTCCACTAATTTTATACATGTATATATAGTTTTAGACACATAAACGGGAAGGCATGTACGCTTATTCCAACTTAAGGACGAGTGTTGTCAGAAATTAACGATTTCATCCGTACGTTCCTGAAGTGGACTCTTCCATCTTTGAATTTGGACACATCTATTATGGCAAATAGGGGTTAAAGTAAAACATAATAACAGAATGACAACATTGTAGATCAAGATGAGACGGCTCCTTACGAGCCGTCTCATCTGGATCTACACTGTTCGCATTACCGCATGTATCTAAATTGGTCTGTAGGGATGAAGGGTTAAGATGTCTGAATTTATTTAAGGCACCCTAAATATTTAGACTAATTGTATTAGTCAGGAGCAATGGAGCAGCTAGAGCTGAATTTGTTTTACGCACAAACTTACTAAATTAAAAAAAAAAAGAAAACAACAATTTCCCTATAGCATCGCTTTCAAATACGGGCTACTCTTAAAGGAACGAATTTGCTCCCAAGAGGGAGCAAACTCTTTCCTTTTAGAGTAGCCCTATGATAAAGTAAGAAAATATATTTTTTGTTAGGTAATCTCTATTGCAAATACTTTCCTTACGCACATGCGTAATATTCGGAGTAAAAGTAAGTGCTACGCCTTCGAAAAGTGCAAGTTTGGTAAGGAGTTCAGGTGTTTGAACATCCCGGAAAGGGTACAGTTCCCGCAAGGCACAGATAGAGGAAGAGATGAGTAATAAACAACGGCAAGACACAATGGCACAGACCCATCTACCGACACAAGTTCTTAGATTTATTTAAATCCTCAGATTTACAAAAGCATGTGAACCACAAGACAGTCTTAAATACGGGAGTAGTCATTCAAGGCGGTAGTACTGTGTTACAATTTAAAAAAAATTCCGAAACTACTTGAGATCGTGTGGGATAATGATATATCAAGATACAAAAAATGCCAGTCTTGAACTGTGGGTACATGCATACGCACAGATGCATTATTTATATGGTCTGGGCGCATGCATGCATCATCTTTATACAATGAATTTTAATAAAGTCTTACTTATAAGCACTTAAATAAATCTCTGTCTGCAATATACGTACAGTACTTATCATAAGCGCTTATTTAAGTGTAATTTAGACAAGTGGAAATACATTAAGATCAACACTATGTATTAAGTAGCATATCTGAGAAGAAACAAATGCCGGTTAAAACACAATCATTCCCACATACGTATGCAAACATATGCGCACACAAGTATGTGAATATATGTAAATATGTGTACATGCATACACGCGGGTACTCTCGTTAGCTCACTCGTGCGTACGCATGCACAAAACACGAAAAAGAACCACAACAAAAGAACTACCCCGGACCGGGCACTGCCAGCAGATACAAACACTTGGGGGCTTAAACCTGGTCCTACTGAGTCCGGATTACCCTGTCTTTGCAAATAGTGTAGAAGAAGCCAACTGATCTGGATATGCACTGTTTGTCATCCAGTGAATTTATATCAACAACCTGAATCAAGTGATTGGCTGACAATACGAAGTGGGCGTGCCATCTAAATTAATTCAGCATATCAAGGGTTAATCCAGCCTCACTACCCCACCTTTAATTCTAATGCAGCTCGGCTCATGCGTTATTATATTTCAGTGTGACAGTAATGCAAAAGCGTAACACCATAGCACCAGCACCAGATGAATGATATTAATACACATGGGCGCGCGCACACGACACCTGCGCGCACTACACACGTTTACCGTAGTACACAAGCCCTTCGTTCAGACGAATATATACTTGTCGATGTGACGACAAAATAAATTCAGGAAGTATCAGTATTCGTCTTAATTCGCTCTAATAGAACAAATGGACTGACAGATAAAGATGTAAGACAAACAGTTTGTGGCAGTTATGTTCTGTTTTCCTTAATAATTTTAACCGCAACGTCAGAAAACGTACCATTTGACAAGTGCGCCCAACGAAGACTCAAATCAGCCGGCGAATCCACGCAGTCTGATCACTGTCGTCGTTGTTCGTATGAAGAAACTTTGCATCCTCGGCTATCCAAAACGCGCCCAGCGAAGATTCTGATCAGACTGCGCGAATGCGCAGGCTGATCTGAATTCTCGCTGGGCGCACGCGTCTGAAGGTACATTCCCTGACGTTTCGGTTCATTTTCTCTTGGTGTCTAGGTCGTATATTGGTATTGATTTCAGGTACACGAGAATGACAAGGAAGCAATTCCTTGTGGAAATAAAAGTCTGGTACCATCCCAGATACTATCGCAATTATTCTTCTCTTAATACTTTCTATCCTGAGTTTAGAAAATGGACTCTTCATCATTGAATTTGGACATGTCCATTGTTGCAATTAGGGATGTCAATCAAGAATAAAACAGAATGGCAAACTGTAGATCCTGATGAGACGGCTCGTACAAGCCGTCCCATTGGGATCTACACTGTTTGCAGTCACTAGGTCGTCCAACTGATATTGGCTTTCAGTTGGGCAAGGGCTGCTATCCTCGTAGCAGGTAAGGGTAGAGGGGGAATGTTTTTATTTCTTCTGTTTCTTCACTTTCATTCTTATTCCTCTTTCTTCCCTGTCTCTTTCTTTCATCTCCTCTACTAGCTCTTCTATCTGTGTTTCCCTTTCTCTGGGAGACGACATAAAATGACCCACAAGGGTTGACGTATCTTTAAACCCCAATACAATCAATCAATGCACTGTTTGCAAAAGACCTAGGAGCAACTATTGCACAGCGTTAAAGGTTTAGGTCTGGGTTACTAGCATATCGAATTTCAACTTCTTAGCCTAAAAAGGTATCAATGTTATGACCTCCAAAGGAAATGCAGACGTTAATGTTCATGTAAAATCGGACTAACTTCGGGTTATACTGACTCATAATCCACAAGTATGATGTTTAAACATCAAATAATCTTTAAGATACAAGGCAAAATTACTGGACTGTGAATTGTAGGTCACAATGACCTACATCTAATTTGAGGTCAAACTTCGGGTCATACTGAATCATGATATATAAGTATGATATTTATACATCAAATACTCTTCAAGATACAAAGCAAAATAAATGGACCATAAAATATAGGTCACTGTAACCTAAATCTATTTTGAGGTCAAACCTCGGGTCATACTAGCACATAATCCATAAGTATGATGTTCGTACATCAAATACTCTTCAAGATACAAGAAAATTTTTGAATTATTGAATTTTAAGTCACAGTTACTTAAATTTATTTTGAGGTCAAACTTCGTGTCATACTGACTCATAATATATAAGTATGATGTTTATATATCAAATATTCGTCAAGATATAAGGCAAAAATTCCTGGACCGTGAAATTTAAGTCACTTTGACCTATATTTATTTTGGGGTCAAACTTCGGGTCATACTGACTCATAATCCAATAGTATAATGTTCATATATCAAATACGCATCAAGATAACAGGCAAAGTCACTGGACCATGAAATTAGGTAACTGTGACCTGCATTTATTTTGAGGTCAAACTTCAGGTCATACTGACTCATCATCAGAAAGTATGGTATTTATAATTGGAATGCTCTTCAAAGTATACGGCAAAATCGCTGGACCATGAAAACTCCTCAGGGTGTAAGGCAAAACTGCTGGACCGGGAAATATAGGTTATGCTGACCTTCACTTCATAACCTACAAGTCAGTGTCACAAGGTTAACCGATGTCTGACCAATTATCTGTCTAAATTGTTTTCATAATAGAAAAATATAGAGAAAGAGAGAGAGAAAAAAAAATAAAAATAAAATAAAACCCCAAAAAAACAAGAAACAAACACTTTTTACAGGTGTCCTAGATTTTGTCCTTAAGCCCCACCCGGGTACAGACCCTGTCGTCTATGTCATGGAATGAAAGCCGACCCTCTAAGGTACCTAAGGTCCAAATATGAATGCTTTCTGATGAGAGGTTGTAGAGATATGAATTTTTGAAAAAAACTTAAAAATACTAGACATGTGTCCAAAGTACACGAATTAGCCTGCCCTTTGGACCCCTAGCTCGACTCATGGGGATGACTTAGGCGCAACTTTAGCACAGAGTTGAAGTCTGGAAAAGTAGCATACCATTTTTAAACTTCCCAAGTTATGACCCCCAAGAGAAACGCGGACGTAAATGTAAATTTAAAATTTGACATGTTATACATTTGATACCTAGTCCCACCCAAGGGTATGACTTAAGGGCTACTCTAGCACAGAGTTAAAGGTTTAGGTCTCGGTAAGTAGCATACGAAATTTAACTTCCTAGCGTTAAAGTTTATATTAAAGTTATGACCTCCTAGAGAAAAGCGGATGTAAATTTTAATTTAAACCTGAAGCTTAAACATTGACCTATAGTCCCATCCCAGGGCATGATTTGTTGATGTTGAGGTTTTACGGCCCATTCAACCCAATGGGGTCATGTCGAACGCGGTCAGTTTACCTAACCAGACGTTTACTGGGCAGGCTTTGTCCTCTAAGCGGTTAACCAGTATTGTGCACATTCCTTCGCCAGAAACTGACAACTGCCCTTCCTGAATCAGCGGAAGGGAGAGAATGACCGTAGAAAATATTTCATGATCAATCTCCACGAAAGAATGTTGCCGACCTCGGCGGGGGTTGAATCCGCGACCTCCTGGTCTCCATTCGGACGGCGCATCCAACTGAGCCACCGAGGCCGGCCCCAGGGCATGAACCAGGTGCAATTCTAGCATGAAGATTTAGGTCTTGGTAAGTAGCATACCAAATTTCAACTTCCTAGCATAAAAAGGTACCCAAGTTATGACTGGTTATGTATGTGACATACGCAAGTACAGACGTAACATCACAGCGAAACGCTATATGTCCCACTCCGGGGGCCATAAAAATATGTGTGTTTAGGATATTGTGTTAGAAAAATAGGTAGGTTAGATATAGTGTTAAGCATTTCGACAGTCTTATAACTCGATACCTCCATATTCCTATGTAAAAGCTACTACTTTGTAACAGATTTTTGCGGAATTATGTTCAAGACTAAGTTAGGGATTATTATTTTATTTTACTTTTTTATATATAATCATATCATAATTATCAAATATATTTAGACTCAGCACTATATTTCACATATAATTTTACCAAATCTTTCTGACTACCCCTTGATGTGTCTAAGGAGCAGTGATAAAATGGCAAATAATGCAGACCCTGATCGGAGTCTATACTGTTTGCTCAGACCTGCTTGTCTGAATATTTTGCATAAATTTGTTAGAATAAATATTTTATGCCAGTAACACTTTTTTTCGAGAAAACATGAGAAAAACGTTAGGTTTCATCAAGAAAATTAGGTAGGGTAGGGTTACACACACATATTTTTAGTTTGGCCTGAAGAAGTTTTCTTTTTATACATCTTACATATTATTGTTTCAAATGATGTATGACGAGATGTACTCTAAGTCAAATACGACGTCAATTATTATAGGTTATTTTCCAAACAAGTTTTCATTAGCATTAAAGTTGATTAAACATCGCTCCATCATGCAAAGTAATTTAAATAGTTATTAAGTTTTATTCCTTGGATTCTTAAGGGTGCAGTTTAAGTTATGATTGTAATACTCCCTTGTTGCATGATTGATATGCAACCATTAATTGGAAAGAAACGATTCATCTTTGTAATAACATAGGCCGGAGTAAAATCAAACCTTTTCCTCATTATTAAGATGAATGGATACATTTGACAGACTGTCCGTCATTTTTGACAAGGAGGACAGCAGCATTTATGACCTTCTGTTTGCGTTCTGTACACCAGTCCCCTTCTGAAGAGGCCTCTACTCTATGGAGTACTGTGGTTAATACATGTATTATTTAGTTTTGTTAACGTAATGCTGATTTTTTTTTTTTTTTGACATAACCCATTTATGCCGAATGGACTCTTCTACCTTAACTCTTTGTACACATTCATTTCAGTATAAGGAGTGTCCTGTTAGTTTTTATTCTTATTATGTTTTATAGAAATTCCTGTCCTAAATGCAAACAGTGTAGAATAGAAAGGAAGGCAATGATCAGGAATCCATACAATTATCCCACACCTCCCATCAGAGACATCAAAGGGAAAGAAACACAAACACGAAATAACTAGACCCTAATGGAAACATCACTAGCGGAAAGCCAAACGGACAGTTACTTTCCCACAAAGTGGCCAAATGGCAATCCAAAACAAAAATATGTAAATGACACACACATTCAAAGACGAACTATAACAAAAATAAACCATGACAGAAGAACCGCCTTGGAACAGTCAGTGAAAAGTATTTCGTGAAAAGTATTTCACTGGGGGGCTTAAATCGATTTTACGTGGCCACAATCCTCGCCCTTACTTCTGCGATCTGCGCCGTCTGATCTGGGTCTACACTGTTTGCCAGTGTCCCTTTTATGAGACGCTATAGGCATAAATGGTTAACTACTGTAAAACCTGTGTAAGAGAGCCACCTTTGAGACTGACTTTAAATAGTGGTTGATGTGGAAAAAGTTGTCTGTCTTATAAAGGCACATGTCATGCAAAATTACATGACATGTGCCTTTATAAGACAGCCACCTTTCCACATCAACCACTAAGGTCAGTTTCAAAGGTGGCTGTCTTTGACAGGTTTTACTGTACACTGTTTACCATTTAGAAAGACATTTTAGACATATCACCAATTATTGAAATAGATATTCAAACTTTCAGCGGAATGGATAACCGGTAGATTTTCCGCCATTATATGGTAGGGAGATAACTATTATGACCACCTGTTGGCTTCTTGTACACCAAGTCCCGTTTGAAAAGGGGTCTACTCTAAAAGGGAAGAATTTGCTCCCAAGGGGACTTATTCAATTTGACAAGTATTTCCACTGAAGATGTATCCCCAGCAGGTACACAATATTTAAACAACGTCGATTCAACGTTGATGCAAAGTGAAGACGATTCAGGACGTTGAATCAAAGTTGAATCGATGTTGTTTCAACGTTTCGTGCCCGCTGGGTACATTCTCCTTTGAAGATGTATCAATTACCATAAGGAGTATTTAGCGAAATTATGGTAGTCAACATAACAAATATAAGCATCGCGTGCCTTTTCTCATTTTATATATATGCTGTTTGTTTTGACCTTACCATTCCCTGGGCAAATTCCAAAGACGACAACCTGATGGGCTTGCTTAATATTCCAGAGAACAGGGTTTTTGACAGTTAATGTAAAAATGCTGTTCTGAAAAAAAATATTAGAAAGCATTGTTTGACATATTTGTTTGTTTGTTTGATCTGAGGTTTAATACTCATCATTATTTTAGTTGTGTCGATCCGTCCCGCAGAGAGAGGGAGGTGGGAAAGAAGAAATTGACATGGAAAAAAAAAGACAGCATTTGCTAAACTTACTTCAAGTGAGACAAGAATCATCCTGCAAAACGCTAGTAAAGACAGGAAAAATCCTTCAAAAGTTTCAGTAGAAGGGTACTGAAATGAGCGTTAATACCAAGGGTAAAGATATGCATCGTAAGCTTCAGGCGCTAAAGATGAGCTTCAAAGAAAATCAACATTCATACATGTACACACATGGAGTGAATTTTCCCAATATTCATAAAAATCCCGCATTTCAGTTTTTTTTTTTTTTTTTTTTTTTTTAGAATTACTTGAATTTCTTTAATGTTATTCTTCATGATTTTCCTGGTTGTGAAATAATAAGAAATAATTAGATACAATTATGTCTGAAAGGTACTTTTTCTCACGCTCCATAAGAACTCTTGAAGGAACCAAGTTCCCTCAATATGTAATATCTGATCATATAGACACATGTCGCTTATCGCCCTTCCTCCATCAATCTGTTCAGCGAAGAGGACACTCGAAGCATTGATTTTGATAAACGCATTGCATAATATAAGCAGTGTATTGGAAATAACAAGAGCTAACAGGTTCTTTCACAGCTTGTAAACATGTGCAACTTATTGCCCTTTCACTATCATACTAGTTAGACAAGTGACACGGATAGCATCTTTGCCAAATATGCTAAACTGCTTCAATATTTCAGCGCAGGCGCAGTGAAAATCAACGCATTATATGATAAAAACAGTACCGCCATTGCCAGTACTGGAACAGACGGTTTGAGACGCATCCCAGCGGGCACATGACGTTTATACAACGTCGGCTCAACGTCGATGCAACGTCATGACGTTGCATCGACGTTGAGGCGACGTTGTATTAACGTCAAGTGCCCGCTGGGATATCAGATACCGAAGAAAGATGCCACATTCTGTGGCGTCTATGGTCCAGGCTGTCGGCAGTTCTTGCAAACATTTATGAACATAACAGGTAGTAAACAGCTTCTAGAAGGAATACCCCATTGTAAAATCGAGTTCTTGTATAACATGTCAGTCCTTGTGGGTCATTTCGTATTTTCTCCCAGAGAAAGAGAGAATAAGGAAACAAGAGCTAGGAGAAGAGAAGAATGAGAAAATAGAGGGAAATATGAGGGAAAATTCGAATGGCTGTGCAGCAAGAGAACATATGTTAATATGTCCCCTTTTCTGACTTGTTGTAAATGCAGCAGACCCTTATCATGCCACCACCCTCCCTGTAGTAAAATAAACATGTTCAGTTGTAAGGACAGGTATGGTAAGGAGAAGATTAATACGAAGATAACTATCCATTACACGCCTATTCAAATATATAGAAAATTTCACCTAAAAAAAAATCTGAAAAGTTTCAGATAAAAAACTCTGATATTTTTCATATTTCTGCTCAAAACATAGATTATGGGTACTCGTTAGAACCGCCTCAATGAGGCGGTTCTAACGAGTACCCACAAACCGTCTCAATGAGGCGGTTCTAACGAGTACCCACAGTCTATGTTTTTAAGCAGAAATAAGAAAAAATGATTTAGACCCCTGTAAACGCCCGTTTTACTATATAAAAGTGGGGTTTAAGGGGTTCAAAATTATATAGGCGTGTTTTCGTAATGGTTCCCAGGTCAGCTTCACATCCGGCTCCCAGGTTATAAACTTATTTCATACTCAATTCAGTTGGCATTTTCATACTTATTAGCAGAGAAACTTTCATGATCAACTATATTTAGCAAGAAAGAATTTGCAATTGTTAATGATTTGAGATTTATTTGCAGGACAGATTTCATGCTCAGTTGGGTTCAGCATAAAAAAAAAATGTAACCTCGAGGCCTGATCTGAAGCTCAACTGTTTTAACTGATCAATCTACATGTACATAACATAAGGATGCCATAGAGCGAACAGCAAAGATTGGTCACACAGCGCGGAAGCACAGGCTGTTGCACATGCCAGTTGGTTGGATTTTCCGGGTCTATCGACTTTAATGTGGAAATTAATGTCGTATAAACCAAGTAAGCCTGCGTTATACCCAAAAGGGACCTACACAGCAGTTCTTATATGTATACGATTGCATTCTCTCATATGAAGAATTTTATGTTGTTGGGCTCCTTGCGTTTTAATATGTGAGAATACATATGTAAAACATATATTTAAAGTGTCATGAATTTATTTGCTATGTTCAATGACCTTGGATCCCATGTAAGTAAAACTAGTGATTTCAGTTCTATTCACATAATCTTTCGTTAACATTCTACAAACACAGGTTTTCCTAATATATTGGCTTAACAATGCCTTAACATGGGCTTTGGAACAGCTTTCAAGGGTCATTCCTTTTCGAAGCTTTCGACTTGTGGCTGTTGTCTATCATTGCAATCCATGATATAATGTATTTATATATTAACTAGAAAAATCACATTAAATGTAGGGCAGATCTTTGCAATACTGTCTTCATTTGTAGAAATGAAGGGATATTCTAAGAACAAATAAAAAGTTTTGTCTGAGTTTGGTAACTTAGAGAATATTTTTATCTAACTGTCTGGCATGCTATACATACTATGTAGGAACTTTGTATAATTTCTTAAAGATCTGGAAATGCATGTTGAGGGCACAGAAAATCAGATTCACGGAAACTTATATTTTGGATGTTTCGCAATCCACGAGGAGTGGCATATCCATTTTTAGTGTTCCCATTTATTGTCGGAGTCTGTTATGGTCCTAAAATTACTGCCTGTTAATCCACCGAATCCCCTCTTATTGCGGTTAAATAGTCATTGTTAATTACATTTACAACAAATTGACATACTGACACATATATCGTATTTACCCTAAGTATTCTGGCAGACAGGCCTAAGCAAACTGTGTATACCCTCATCAGACGCCGCAGAACGCGGCGTCTGATCAGGGTATACACTGTTTGCCACAAGTTCAGCGTTTTAAGCAGAAGACTTCGTATGCAACATACATGCATTTCTTGCATTACATAGCAGGAGAAATGCAGGACTGCGCATAAATACAAATAATCACTATTGTGAAGGGCGATCTTATCACATTTTGCATGTGAGCCACAGTGCTGAACAAGAGGCCGGTGGGCCACAATGCTCACCTGAGTTAACTGCTGTAAGTTAATCAGGCCATTTACTCATCATTCCCTACAAGCCTGTCAAGTTTCAAGGCTTAAACAGTTTGCGAGATATCTTGCTTACAAGGTTAAACTGCTGAAATTTTCTAAGGATCTTAAGTAAAAAAAAATTAGATGTGTTTCAAAAGTTTATTGGGTCATCTACTTATCATCCCCTATCAGCACATTAAGTTTCAATACAACAGTTCAAAAAAATTTTAGATATCTTGCTGACAAGATTTCATTGCGATGTTTTGCAAAGGGGCATAACTAGAAAGTAGTTTGTGGAAGTGATGGTTTCAAGGCTTGAGATATGTCGATTAAAGGCGACCATTTTGTTTGGTTGTTATGACAAAACTTTGAAGTAGGAAATTTGTGAAACACAAGCAGGGAAAGAAGACCATGTGATGCGCAAGCAGTGAAAGAAGACCATGAGAAACACCAGCAGGAAAAGAAGACGTTGTGACGTGCAAGCAAGGAAAGAAGAACCTGTGAAGCACCAGCAGGGAAAGAAGATCCTTCAAAGCTTGTTGCTTGTCAATTTTTAGCTCTGGCGGCAATTATGTTCAGCCTAGTGGAACCATTTTAGTAATTTTGGTATAAATGGAACATATCTGTGAAATTATTTTGAAATTGTGCTACTGGCCGTGGAGGAGATGTCCTTTTAAAGTTTTTCTACTATTAGCTCCGGCAACAATTTTGTCCAGCACAGCAAAACCATTTTAGCAATTTTAGTAAAGGGGCGTAAGAGGAACATTTCTGTGAAATTATTTTCAAATCCGGCCACTGGCCATAGAAATGTCCTTTAAAGCTTTTTCTATTTTAAGCTCTGGTAACCATTTAGTTCAGCAGAGCGGAAACGTTTTAGCAATTTCGGTAAAGGGGAATAAGAAGAACATTACTCTGAAATCATTTTGAAATTGGGCCAAGGAGGGGATGTCGTTTAAAGATGTTTTTTTTCTATTTTTAGCTTTGGTGGCCATTTCGTTCATTTGAGCGGAACGATTTTAAAAATTTGGGTAAAAGGCCCTAAGGGGAACACTTCTCTGAAACTAATTTGAAGTCAAGGAGGACATGTCTTTTAAAGGTTGTTTTTTCTATATTTAGCTCTGGCCGCCATTTTCTTCAGCCAAGCGGAACCTTTTTTAGCAATTTGGTAGAGGTCATTGGAGGAATACTTCAGAGCAAATATTCTGGAAACAGACTCTTGGCCAAGCAAAAGATGTCTTTTGAAGATTTTCTATTTTAGCTCTGGCGGCCATCTTGTTCACTGGAGCGGAAACAATGTGGCGATTTCGGATTTTCCATCTACACGATTTTAGCTCATTTCGATCCAGAAGTCATCCTGTTCCTACTGAGCAAACTTCAGCTCAATCCACCAAAGAATAACTGTCGAAAACTGATTTTCAAGATGGCGACTGTGGCGGCCATCATGGATTTTTGATCGGCTCAGTTTTAGCTATTTTGTGTCTACTAGGCGCCCTAATGCTCATCTTTAAGTTTCAATTCAATTAGATTATAGATGAGATGTCCAAAATATGAATTCTCTACATTTTCCCATATAAATGTATAGGGCCCATACAAACGTATGGGGAGGCAAATGTGACCTTGCCGTAAAAAGGTCAAACGTCAACGTAGCACATCATTTTAATAATTTTGGTAGACCTTCTGTCCCCGATGATTTGTGCAAAGTTTAGACCTCAGGGCTTATTTGGTTCTAGAGAAGAAGGTGTTTAAAGGTTTTTTACCATATATGGACATGGCAGCTATCTTGACTAATAGACTGCGACCATTTTAGCAGTCTTTCGTTCCCCTGCCCAAGGAGGCTCCACATAAAATTTGAGCCAGATTGGTCCAGCGGCTTCAGAGGAGAAGCTGTTTGTAATTCTTAACATTTTCCCATACAAATGTATGGGGCCCATACAAATGCTCAGGGAAGCAAACTTGACCTCGCTGTAAAAAAGACAAACGTCAATGTACGACAATCATTTTAGCAACTTTAATAGACCTCTCGTCCCAAATGGTTTGTGCAAAGATTCAGCCCAAAGGCGTATTCGGTTCTGGAGAAGATTTGGAAAGGTTTTTACCATATATGGGCATGGTGGTCATCTTGGTCAACGGACCGCAACCATTTTAGCAACCTTTCGTCCCCACCCCCCTCCCCCCAACTTAAGGAGGCTCCATGTGAAATTTGAGCAAAGCTTCAGAGAAGAAGTCATTTGACAATGTTAACGGACGGATGCACAGACGGATGGATGGACGGGCACACAAATGGGCATATATTGGGTTCTTTGTTTTTGCACTATTCCCTTAATTCCGTAGACTACTAGTGGGTACTTTTAACATAATGTTGGGTATTTTTGTTATTGGGTTTTTCTATGTAAAAAACCCCCCCTAACAGTGCGTTAAAAGTACCCACAAGTTGTCTACGGAATAAAGGGAATAGTGTAAAAAAGTACCCAACATATGCCCATTAGTGTGCCCGGACGGACGGACGACGGACAAAAAGTGATCACCATAGCTCATCCTGAGCATAGCATAGGTGATCTAAAAAGTACCTTCGATTATGTGCACCCAGCGATGACTACGTGGCGTAACATTGTAATCACGTGGTCAGTAGCCCGGATGAAAACAACAACATTTAAAGATCTATACGCAAGTGAGCTGATAAGACCTGTCAATCATTTTAAAGGTAACCTTTTGTAGTCTAGCAATAGACAATTACAGCCACTGAAGAAGAGCTGTCTCTTTTGGGGATTAATCACATATTGAAAGAAGGGAGCTTAATTTGCTTTTTTATAATTCAGGCCTCCTTTAACAACATTGATAAATGAACCGTTACATCAACAATGACATTACTCTTCAAGAATACAAAGTCGTATTTGCAGAGAAAAATGTTATTGAAGGAGACATTTCTTAAATATTTTCGGCTATTTTTACTAATGTACATGAAACAAGGGAAAAATATGCTTTTTTGAGCCGCGGAAAGGAAAAATGTTGATTCCTCGCTGTCTGTATAAATGTATGCACTGAGGACATCTTCCATGGTGAGATTCATAAAATAGGTAAATGAATGTTTTATGCACAGACTCTAAAACAATAAATTAGCAATACATTTGATGCAAAATGTTTCTATTTATACGTAGAAAAGTAATTAAGGGGCGCCAGCCTTATCGTGCTTGGCGCACTAGCAATCTTGTAGGAAATGCTGCGCCTCGGCACGAATGTTAAATTAAATCACTGTCTTAGTTGCAAATATTGTAAATAGGTACTGTAATTGTCGAGTAAAATAATGAGGATATATCGTGATTAAACTTCACCACTAGTTCTGCAGATGTCAAACCTGGGCCCAGCTGTTCAAACTAACGATGTCGTAAGTTAACGTGTCGTTAAAAATTGTGATCATTAAATATGGCATATATGCTAATATTTTTGCTGAGAAACTGTGAGAAGCTTTTGCATTTGCAAAAGCTACTCACAGTTTATCAGCAAAAAATACCTGTGAATTAGATATTGTACTTACTAGAACATTTAACATTTTGACCACTAATGAGCTCGTTAAGCTAAAGATGCGTTGAACAAATGAATCCTAATATACATACACAGGTTGTACAGAGTTTTCTCTGTCCGCATGCAGGCATTTTGGATTTTTGGGTATCCACAGAGTGTTCTGCCAAGACTCTGATCAGACATGTCTTGCAAAATAGTCTGGAGACAATTTTCATGGAATTTGAAATATAAAAAAACAGAGGTACTCATGAAAATATTTAAGTGAAGATACCCACATTACGAAAACATAACCTATATAATTTTGACCCCATTAAACCTCATTTTTATATAGTAAAACTGGGGTTTACAGGGGTATACATTATTTTTCATGCTTCTGCTCAAAAACAGAGATTATTTGTATTCACCGAGGCGGTTCTAACGAGTACCCACAGTCTATGTTTTGAGGAGAATTATGAAAACTATCAGGTTTTTTTTATCTGAAAATTTGCAGTTTTTGGAGGTGAGATTTTCTATATATTTGAATAGGAATGTTTTCGTAATGCAGGAAATCCCACAATCACGAAACACAGCCTTACCGAGACACCAAAAGAAGGAAACATGAGGGACAAACAATTACAAAACAAAAGTCATATATGAAACCATAGATGCACAAACAAAGAAGTACCGGAACAAAGGAACCCCCTTGAAACGGTCAACAGAAAAACAACTAGAGTTTGAACAAGTTTTACTCGCGCGAGACATCTTTAATACAACATAATATGTTCGGTCCCCATAGAGGCCACAGGCACGGAACACAACCTTCCAAAGGCACCGATAAATGTAAGACTACACAAAACAGCATTTCGACGTCGAAAGAAAAACAAACAAACAAACAAACAAAAAAAAAAAAAAAAAAAAAAAAAAAAAAAAAAAAATAACAACAACCAAAAAAAAAACAAAAAAACAACAACAAACAAACAAAAAACAACCAAAAAACAACAACAAAAAAACAACAACAAAAAAACAAAAAACAAAAAAACAAAAAAACAACAACAACAACAAAAATCACACACAAAAACAAACAAACAAACAAACAAAAAAAAAAAAAATCAACAACAACCACCACCCCCCCCCCAAAAAAAAAAAAAACAAAAAAAAAAAACAAAAAACAAAAAGACATCACGAAAACACGCCTACATATTTTTGACTCCCCTTAAACCCCACTTTTATATAGTTAAACTAGGGTTTACAGGGGTATACACTATTTTTCTTATTTCTGCTCAAAAACATAGATTGTGGGTACTAGTTAGAACCGCCTCGAATCCAACTTTTGAGCAGAAATAAGAAAAATATCAGAGTTTTTCATCTGAAAATTTTCAGTTTTTGGAGGTTAAATTTTCTATATATTTGAATAGGCGTGTTTTCGTAATGAAAAGAAAAAACAAACAAAAAAAAAAAAAAAAAAACAAAAAAAAAACAAAAAAACAACGACCCCCCCCCCCCCACCCCCACAAAAAAACAACAACCAAAAACAAAACAAAACAAAAACATAAAACAAAACAAAAACAAAATAAAACAAAAAAAAACAACAGCAAAAAACAAACAAACAAAACAAAAAAAAAAACAAAAAAACAAAAAAAAAAAAAAAAAACAACAACAAACAAACAAAAAAAAAAAAAAAACAAGAAAAAACAAACAAACAAAAAAAAACACACACAAAAAACAAAAAAACAAAACAAAAAAAAACAAAAAAACAAACAAACAAACAAACAAAACAATTAACAACAAAAAACAACGTTCAAACACAGAGACATCAGAGAAGTGAAGAGGAACCGTAACAGAAGTACGCCATTTCTTGGTAAAATGAAAATAAGAACGTTATTTCAAAATGTGGTTAGATGAAATTTTAGCAGAATGATTTACGTGAATATGGTTATACCAGCATGTTTAGAAGACTTAATACTAACACGAAATGTCCCAATAAATACTGGAAATAAAATTTGCAATGTTATACAGAGTAGACTGATTATGGTGGAATTAATTTTGAGATTTTGCAAAAGGACGGGTAGACAGAAGCAGAGGAAGAAACCAATAAAGAGATAACATAAATGTTACTATTAGAAGTACAAAACAAACTATAAACTGCACCGAAGGGAAGTACGGGGAGTCGTTTTACGGCATACGGCACTGACACAGAACATGCCCGAAAAGAGCGTTTTAACATGAGAAATAATTGGACCGCGCATTGCAAAAAAAAAAAAAAAACAACAAAAAATAAAAAAAATAAATAAAATAAAAACGTGTATTCGGGCATATGCGGACAGCGTAGGCCAAGATCAACCTACGCATCCGTGCAGTCTGATTAGGACATTTAGTGTCCGCTAATAGGATGATCTGAATCTGCCATTCACGCATGTTCGAAGGCACTTTTTTCACGCATGTTCGAAAGCCCATATGTCAGCTGTAAGCTGCTGTGCTAGAATACAAGAGTCCTTTTTGACTTTTATTACATTAATATTCATTTGTATCTATCTGTCTCAGGCACTCCCTAGCTACCACTCAGGTGAAGACAAAGTCGCGGGTGTGGCATGTTCAAAGAAAGACACTGCGAGAACCTGATATGATATCGATTTATATGAATTGCTTACCACGTTTTCAACAGTGTATGTGTTATTTTCTATTACGCTGACTTTCCATGTTCTTGTCACCTTAAGTGAAATGTTGCACTTTTAGGGGAAGACAACTCTGTAAAATTTGGTTTCAATCTCTTCTGAAAAAAGAGCTTACTGTAAAAGAAAAGAGTTTGCTCCCATTGGGAGCAAACTCTTTCCTTTTAGAGTAGATCCGCTTCCAGAATGAGACAGCACAGAACAAGCAATTGTATAGAAGTCATAAACGACGTACCCCTTGTCAAAGCTGTCGGACAATCTACACGGTGTTTCCCTTAAAGTTTGCGGTTGGTTGAATTTTCTGGATCATGCGTATAGCAGACAACAGGAACCCTACTTGCTGTGAGCTTTACGACATTATATTTGCAGAGTCATAGCAAACCGTGCCCTCATACACATGCAAAGTATGCATGCTCTGAATAGATGCGCACACGCACACTCTCGTCAGGACATGCGCAGTTCGCCTACTTGAAATTTTCAAAAAAAAGCATAAGGATTGACTAACGACTGCGCATTTCCCAACTATTCAGTACATTATGGTTTAGGGAAGCGCAGGCATCATTTGCCTAAACGCAGGTTGGGGCATCATGCAGCGCACACTGCATCTAATGATATAAATGACAGCTTAAGATCGATTCCATAGCATCAAATAACGCTATATTCCGTGTTGTAATACCGTAACTACATAATGTTTTGTAGAATTTTATGACGAGCAGACAGAATCAATTGAACCGCATCGTTAGTAAAAGTACCCCATGACATGTGCGCCCAGCGAAGACTCCGATCAGCCTGCGCATCCGCGCAGTCTGATCAGAGTCTTCGTTGTCCGCATGAAGAAACTTTGATATATTGGGTATCCATAATCCATCTAGTGAAGATTCTGATCGGGCTGCGCGGATGCGCAGGCTGATCTGAGTCTCCGCTGGGGGCACGTGACGAGAGGTACGGTTTCTGACGTTGCAATTAATTGTAATAGGTTCTGCGTCAGTGTGCACGAAACGGATATCCAGAAAGATAATGATTTCAATAAGTTATGAAGAACATCGCATGAACCAATAGCCCCAATGCAATACCTAATATCAAACCATTCCTAAATAACTAAGTTATTGTGGTTTTGTGTCAGAACACATGGAAACTGTATGCAGAATAAGGAATTTTTCCGTCAAAGCATGGTGGACGCAATGTATTGCCAGATGAAAAGGTCCAAGACATTCGGTTACTACACCAGACATTTTTTGTCATGGCACGATTCAACTCATTGTAGCGCTTAGCATGCTGGGTAAAACTGGCAGCAGATAGTTTGAAATATTTTAATTGATATTTTCTTGAAAATAGGCATTGTGTGTGTGTGTGTGTGTGTGTGTGTGTGTGTGTGTGTGTGTGATAAATATGCCACAATCACGAAGTACAGCCTTCAAGAGGCACCAAAAGAAGGAGAAAGGCCTGTTTTCTAGGAAAAAAGAAATATATAAATATATCATTAGTTTGTCGTTTGGTGGATTAGCTCAGAGAGTGGTACTGATTAAAGCAGAAAGATGATAATACAAACACATTACGAAAACACGCCTATTCAAATATATAGAAAATTTCACTTCCAAAAACTGAAAATTTTCAGATAAAAAACTCTGATATTTTTCATATTTCTGCTCAAAACATAAATTGTGGGTACTCGTTAGAACTGCCTCGGCGAAGCGGTTCTAACGAGTACCCACAACTTATGTTTTTGAGCAGAAGTAAGAAAAATAATGTATACTCCTGTAAACCCCAGTTTTACTATATAAAAGTGGGGCTTAAGGGGATCAAACTTATACAGGTATGTTTTCGTGATGAGCACTGCATTCTAGAGATACACGATGACAGTAGGGGCCCAAGTGGGCCAGAAATCGCTCACCTGGATTACGCTGATCATGGCTAACAGATCAAATTGCCTTCAGTAATTATGAATCTGCATGTTGCCTTGATGCTTCCCATTAAATGTCTGAACAGCTCAATCCGCCTTAGGATTCAGGAGATGATCTTGTTGCAGAGTGGAGGGCGTTGTGCACAAGATACCGTAAGAAGGACTTTTGCCGTGACTTCTATTCTTGGATATCGGATCGGATCAATTTTAACTATTATGAATCTCCATGTCGCCCCAATGTTTGGTTCAATCCGACTTAGCGTTCAGGAGCAGATGTGGTTTGAAGATTTTCAAGATGACCGCTAGCGTTCAGAAGCAGATGTGGTTTGAAGATTTTCAAGATGGCCGCGGTGGCCATCTTGGATATCGGAACGGAACGATTTTAGCATTTTTAAAAAATCTATGTCTCCTTAATGCCCCCACCATGTTTCGGTCTAATCACATTTACCGTTTGGGAAGAGATGTTGAAAATCTGAAAAGCTAACGACGAACGACGGAGGAACGGACGAACGACGGTCAACATGTCACATTAATGCCCCCACCATGTTTCGGTCTAATCACACTTACCGTTCGGGAAGAGATGTTGAAAATCTAAAAAGCTAACGACGAACGACGGAGGGACGGACGGACGACGGCCAACATGTCACAGTATAAGCTGACCTGGAGCAAAGCTTCAGGTGAGCTATCTAGGTATACACAGACTGTAATGAGTACCAAACTACAATGACGAACACCTGACAAACTTTTCATCCTTGACCAGTAACATAAATTCCATTAGCCCTATCCAAGACTTCAGATCTACGTTACACGCACGCACGCGCATAGTTAAAACCATTATTGCGTTAAGTTCTTATGTAAAGTCCTGGTGTGACAATCTCAAACTGATAATTTCTAACTTCAAGCTCCATTTGAAGGTTATGACTGGACGCCTCTCAGAGCTGCATTTTTTGACAAAACATGTGATCCCTAATTTTTATTCAGTATTTATCGCATGACATTTCATTCAAACCTTGTAATGACTGAAACGCCACATCTTACATTTCAGGTCTGATTCGATCAAAATGTCAATTCATAGTGCCTGGTACATTTTCCAACACATAATGATTTGTTGGAATTGTCTGAGAAATATTCCAAATTACTTAAAATTATACCGGACCGTTATCGACCCGAGAGGAATCCTTCAGGGCCGATAACGGTCCGAAACAGCTCTAAGCAGAAATATAATATACATAATAATCGGTTAGATTTCCTGAAAAATATATCAAACTTCTAAGTAAACAATTCCCAGATAACATTCTACTGTAAACTATTCTACTGTTATCGGCCTGGGTAGATAATGATCTGATACAGATTTAACCACTTGTAGACTGAATGAACTCACCAACACTATATACTGGAAAATTCTAATTTTGATTTTAGGTATGACAGGCTATGAGATTTAGTTATTCTCCGAAAAAAAAATGGTTGAACTATTTGCAAACAGTGGAGACCTTGATCAGACGCCGCATGCTGCGGCGTCTGATCTGGGTCTGCACTGTTTGCCAGCTACCCTTTTAGGGGTTTCCCGACTACAATTGGTTAAGAAGAATGCTAACTGGATTTGCTTGAGGGCGGCACTGACTGCCATTACACCAGCTCATGGTTGGTTTGCTCTTCCTATTTGTAGGCTACGACTCTCTGATTATGGCTATTTCCTAGACGTCTGCTATACTAATTTTACGAAAAGTGTGAAAAGGAGTTATGATGTGAGAATATTTATGGTTAAACGTTTTTCATATTAGTCGGTAAGATGAGAAAACAAATAAAACTTTTGTTTTTGTCAGGCATAATATATAACGTTTGTTTTTTTCTGAAATGTCAAAGTTATATATAGTGATGGGTAAAAAACAGCAAATAAGATTCATCATAGTGCAGATTATGTTTTTATTTCCTTTGGGATAATTGAGCCCATTCTCTTTACTTAAATAGTCAAACACCGCTTAAGCCGGGTCTAGTGGGCGTCTCGAGAATTACACTGCTGTAGATGAAGAGAATTAATAAAATTTGGTCTCTGATTTTCATCCTTTTGGATTTTTTTTTGTTTCCAACGGCAATCTTTTAAATTTTTATTAAACATTTTTTTTCGATAAAATAAGATTCGCTCATTGTCCCTATTAGTATCATGACTACCAGCCTTGATAATCATGATATTATTTTGTTTTTATTTAATTGGAATATCAAACAGGATTGTAAGAAAATAAATTCGTCACTGAAGACTGGAGCCAGTCTAATCATGGAGCCAGTCTAATCATAGCCTGTCAATGACACCAAGATGAAGAGCAAATAAACCATGACATACACTATTTTTGTGGAAAATATCATCAGTTGGTCGTCTGTGGCTCTGAGGAAGCGAACTATTAATAAAACCTAATAAAATAATAAGGTCGTCTGTCATTGCAGTAAATCGTAGACAGGCTCCAGACAGGCTACAGTCTCCAGTCTCCAGTGACTAAATATTTATTCTTATAAAACCAAAATAATAGCATGACAATAAAGGCTGGTCAAGTGACAATTTGCAGGATATGATAAAGCCTTTTTTTTGGAGAAAAAAATATTGCTTAGAGATTGGTGAAGGTTAAATGCCATAATAAATTAATCGATACTTTGTGTCCATACAAATAAACCTTTATAATAGTTGGAGTCTCAGCACTCTAGAATCTTCTTAGCATAATTTACAAAGAACGATTCTTATAAAAATACAGAACCTATTCTGTCGTTTTGAAAAAGAAAGAATGATAACGTACTTGATACACGTGGTAGATTTTCCTCCATTAAAAAAAAAAAAAAAAAGGATACAAATTTTACGACTTCCTGTTTGCTTCACCTTCTGATTAAGGATCCTATTCTAAAAAGATTATATTTGCTCCCAAGCATACCCATCTTCAGCAAGGAGGCAAATTCGAATAGCTCTCCTGAAAGTGTTATTTAAAAGGTTGCGTATGTTCAGAGTCCTTTTTATAGGGCTTTTTATTGTATATCTATTCCGCCGGATATTTTTGTAATTAAATTGAAACAAATCTATTCAATCTCAGCATATCCTATTTTCATATACTACGAGTATTATGACATTCGAAACCAATCTAATTAAACGACAACACGGTTCACTCTAAATATAAAGTCTGTGTGTTAATTAAGAGGCGAGTCCTAATAATCATACTAATTTACACCTATAGCCGCTTGCCTTCATCTTGGAAGTAAATTAGTTTAATTAACAATTTACTCGCTTTGGATGCTAATAAGCGTTAGGGCGGGAAAAGGTGATTTGGCGCTAAGTAACAGCAGACATGGGTCTGCTAGTGCAAGAAGATACTTTTGGTTGGTGAAATCTTGTGAGTTGAAAATGAGAACAGCTTCTCAATTTAGTTATGGATGCAGTCCACACTTTCCCACAACTGGATCGGGAAATTTTAAATGTTTATAGGCGGGCTTGGAAAGTGGTATGCAACTACTCCTTGTGGAATGTTGAATTCATATCTACAATATAACCGTACCTATCTGATATTACCATATACATGTATGAAAACAATGATTTTATAGCTGAGTCACGTGACTTCACTATTTATGCTTTACACAGAAAATAAAAAAATAGGATCTTGGACAAGGACTGGGTTTTACCTAGACTGGCTCCATTCTCCAGTGACTAAATATTTATTCCTAAAATCATGTTTGATAATCCACTGAAATAAAACCAAAGTAAATATCATGACTGGGCACCAGCCTATATAGTCGTGATATTGTTTTGGTTTTATTTTTAGTGGATTATCAAACAGGATTATAAGAATAAATATTTAGTGACTGGAGATTGAAGCCAGTTTAGGTTTTACCCTGTGAATTACTATTTGTTCATTTTAAAGCCTCTATCGCAAAAAAAAAAAAAAAAAAAAAAAAAAGATATTGGTAACGGAAGACTTAATAAGGATGAGAATCTGATGACACTTGTGGGATAATTTTCTCCAGTTCTACATGAAAACATATGTTGTTGGTACTCATTAGAAGCGGCTCGCTGAGCCGCTTCTAACGAGTACTAACAACACGTTTTTATGGAGAAATATGACAATATCCCAGAATTATCATCAAATACTCCTCCTTAGCATGTCCTCTTGTATACATGTATTCATTCTGGCATTCAATGCATCCTCACCAGTTTTATCTGCAGTTTTATCCCATGGGCAGAGCATTGATGAATAGGTGCAGCGAGTCACTTAAAAAGTGCACTTTTGCTCAAAATGAGTCGTAGACGAAAGCATGTGGGATGTTGTTTATTTTTTGCGACTACTGTCTTTGATGGTTGCTGCCGTTTTTGTCATAGCTTCAAAATTTTATGGTATGTATACTTGTAACTGATATACTTATTGAATCGTCATCTGCTCTCTGTTTGTTAGAAATTGGAATAAAACTTTGGAACCACTTACACATCCTGGATACAGCGATAAACTGGACTGCCCCCCAGTGTCATGACTACAAGAGTTGTTTTGATAAGTACATGCCTTGGCTGACCAGTGTAATTGAAAGACATTATTTTAGCATGTCTAAACATTTGAATAAAAACAACAACAAAAACACGGTTGTTGTTTCTTGTGTTCATTTCAAGTGCCAGATTAGGTAACATAAACAGAAAGAAAACAGGGCGTTCTTGGAGACTGTGTATCAGATATACGACTTTATATTCATCCTAAACCTTTAGCACACGTTGCGAAAATTCAGCAGACGACAAACAGATGCTATTTTCTTATTTCCTAGAAAACAGGCTTTCCTTGCTTGAAATGCCATAGCCTATTTTCTGAGATTAATATTTTTTCAAAATACCGTCTGCTGAATCTTTCCCAAGTTTGCTAAGCGTTAATGTGGATAACATAAATTGAGTATAGACCAGGTCAGACATACTTAAAAGCCGTATACTCAGTTTGATACATAGACTTGGAGAGAGAGAGAGAGAGAGAGAGAGAGAGAGAGAGGCCATTCCTCCAATTAATTTCATGGTATTCTAGGTCGGGTGCAAATGTTGGAGAATACACTGGCATATGCCTTATTTACTCAAAACAATCAGGCATCTGAATTCCTTAATGTATTTGTCCTGAAATTTGATCAAATCCATGTTACTACCAGATGATGTGTCCAAATACTGTCGGATGAGTTGCAACCAGTGTTGATCCTCATTAGACTCCGCATCCTGCTCAGGCATATTCTATTTACTTTAAATGACACCTTAACATACTTGTCCTTTAATTTAGGCCTCTGTGGCACTAAATTAGGAATAGTTAAGCTCATATTAACAAAAAAAAAAAAAAAAAAAAAAAAGAAGAAAACAAAAAACACGAAAACACACACACACACACAAAAAAAAACAACAACAAAAAACAAAAACAAAAAAAAAAACATAGTGGTCTACACTATTTGCTTATCTGGCTCTTGGAATACATACATGTAGGATAATTTCTCCTAAAGCGGAGAAATTGTTTGTTATAAGGTCCCTGTACTTCCAGCCCTGTATATCCTCGAATTTTAATGTTGTTAAATCCTAAATATATTGGGGCCATTGTACAAATTCAAGTACATTAAGGACATTTTGAGCATAAATATACAACCCAGGGAGCTGTATCTTCTATCTGATAACTATGTGTCTTATCTAGCTGTTTGTCACCAAACGTGGACATATTGTCAACAACAAAGGTTGTCCTTCGAAACAAAGAACACACGCGAAAGAGCGTAAAGAGAACCTAAGGAAAATAAAGTAAAGTCGACTCTCGTTATCTTGAATTCGCTTATCCCGAATAATCACTTATCTCGAAGTTAGAATTTAGTCCCTATTTAACATGGAAACCTAACAACAGGTAACAAAATATTGAGGAAAAGAGGAGAAATTGCTCTCCGCATTTCCACAATATTTTCAATACGTCTCTAACTTCAGGAGTCACATTACATATTCGTTTCTGAAACGTGTTTGTTCGATTTACCCTTTCCTCAATCCAGCAAATCTGATATGTCAATGTGCGGATATCTCGAAGCATTTCAGAGAGTCCCTTGGACTTCGAGATAATAAGAGTCGACAGTACAAACTGCACAATGATGAAGTACGGAGAGACATTTTACATGTACGGCAACCACACGAAACTTAACACCAGCTGCAGTGAATATCCAATAAAATATATGTAAGGTTGCACTTGGAAACATTTTCTTTATTGCAATTTATTTCTATAGAGTTATTTTTTTTTCAAACTTTGTGTCTAATTAATTTAGATGTACCAAATAAAACACTGTGACACTGAAAGCACTTAAAAATCAATAAAATCATACAAAGGAACCAGCAAAGACCTTGTGTTGGCCTGATCGAAAGTGTAAGTTTCTCCCACTGGATCTCCTTTGTGACTACCGGAATTGTGTAACGCCCTTAAAAGGAAATGATAAAATTGGGCCGCTTCAAGCGAAAAAGAGCCTTCTAACATACCCAAAATGCGCATATTCAGTTCATCCTGCGCATGCGCAAAGTATCTTCCGGGCCTTTGCTCTCCATTCACACATTCTGTAGTCTGCAATAATTCTCAGTGTTAGTGGACAGCGAAAGCCCTGATCAGACTGTGTGGATGCACAAGCTGATCTGGGCCTTTGCTGTCCGCATATGCCCCGAAGACACGATTTCAGATGACTCGGCTCAAATAATTATATGGCAAAATCACCATAAAGATTTTATGATGTTTCCAGACTAAAACGAAACCAAGAAAATTAAGTTAAACGGCACTCTTAATCCAGAAGGGACAAAGAATTACGTCAAATACGATTCCGTGCGCCATGTAAAAAGTACCTTCGGGGGCATTTATGGACAGTGAAGTCTCAGATCAGCCTGCGCATTCATACTGTTTGGTCAGAGATGTCCGCTACCATCAACGCTGGACTCTTATTTTAGCAATACGAAAACATGCCTATTCAAACATACTGCAAATTTTATCACCAAAAAAATGAAAATTTTCAGATGAAAAATTCTGATAATTTTCATGTTTCTGCTCAAAACATAGATTGTTGGTACTCGCTAGAACCGCCTCAAAGAGGCGGTTCTAACCAGTACCGACAATCTATGTTTTGATCAAAAATAAGAAAAATAATGTATACCCCTGTAAACCCCAGTTTTACTATATAAAAGTGGGGTTTAAGGGGGTCAAAATTATATAGGCATGTTTTCGTGATGGCAAGCGCACGACACAATCTACAATAAGACCTGTGTGATTATCAAAGTCTCAGATCAGCCTGGACATCCGCCCAGTATAGCAAGGATTCTCGTTATCCTTCCTTTGATAGCCTGGAGGTTGTAGTCAGCGAAGACTCTGATCAGACTGCGCGGAAGCGCAGGCTGATCTGACTCTTCGCTAGTCGCAAAAGTCTTATTGTAGGATTTGTCGTGCGCTGGCTATTTAATATATGGATGCACAACAAAGGCCCGTATTAGACTGTGCTGTTTCGCTGGCCGAACTGCACCGTTACTGTTCGAATATGCTCCGAATACATAACCTTTTCTCATTGCTTGGCTCAGTTGCTTCGAGGTTTTTTTAATTTCTTTTGCATCTTTGGGACAGTAAAGGAAGGAATAAAATTTTTAGAAGCAGAAAGAGTCCTCTTTGCACGTCACGCAGAAATGATCCTCTTTGTACAGTCGACTCGTATCTCGAAGTTCAAAGGACTATCTGAAACACTTCAAGGTATGCGTCCCTTGACATATCCGATTTGCAGAACTGAAGACAAAATAAATCGAACAGCCACCTTTCACAAATGAATACATGTACGTAATTTAAATGAGTTTCCTGTTGTTCGATTTCCAGGTGAAAACAGGGACCATATTTTCATTTCGAGATAAACAGTTATTCGAGATAAGCGACGTCGAAATAAGGAGAGTCGACTATATATACGTAACCTAATCTGGTCGGTCGCTACTGACATATGCTTTAAAAGGACTGGATAGCTACTTGGTAGATTTTCAACCATTACGAAAACATGCCTATTCAAATATACTGAAAATTTCACCACCAAAAACTGAAAGTTTTCAGATTAAAATTCTAATATTTTTTATATTTCTGCTCAAAACATAGATTGTGGGTACTCGTTAGAACCGCCTCGGCGAGGCGGTTCTAACGAGTACCAACAATATGTTTTTGAGCAGAAATAAGAAAAATAATGTATCATTACGAAAACACGCCTATTCAAATATATAGAAAATTTCACCTCCAAAAACCGAAATTTTTCAGGTAAAAAACTCTGATATTTTTCATATTTCTGCCCAAAACATAGATTGTGGGTACTCGTTAGAGCCGCCTCGGCGAGGCGGTTCTAACGAGTACCCACAATCTATGTTTTTGATCAGAAATAAGAAAAATAATGTATACCCCTGTAAACCCCAATTTTACTATATAAAAGTGGGGTTTAAGGGGGTCAAAATTATATAGGCATGTTTTCGTGATGACCCATATAAACCCCAGTTTTACTATATAAAAGTGGGGTTTAAGGGGGTCAAAATTATATAGGTACGTTTTTGTGATGCATATCCACGAAGAAGACATTTTTGTGACTTCATGGTTGCATTCCTCAAGATCAACTCGCTTCGGAAAAGGGGTCCATTCTAAGAGGAGAATGTTTGCTCGTTGGGAGCAAATTCTTTCCTTTTAGAGTAGACCCCTTTTCCAGAAGAATGGTCATTAGTAAAAACAGCAGTTTACATCATTTATTGTCGAAGCAGCACTCCGAAACAATTTGACATGTCGAGAAATGATCTTTAAAGTTGGCCCTTCCATCCGAGTTTCTGAAGTGCAATCTTTTATTTTTGAATCCGATCGAAGTTCCCCAGGGTGTCTCAGTCAGAAATCAAAAACAGAATAGCAAACAGTGTATATCATGACGAGACGGATCATTGTCAATATCTACACTCTTTGCTACAAATTGTTATTGGCTGCAGGGCTAGCATTCTATCTACTCATAAAAATATAAATTTGGGTGTATCACGGTTTGAAAAGCGGACAACTCGTACTCATTCTCCGGAAAGACTAATACAGGTTAACATTTCTGTCATCATTAAGGAAGTTAGATATATTGAAAGTCGATTCAACTTAACCTGACTGTCTGACCTGATTTCAATATATTAATTAGCATTGTTGACTTCTCGAGAGGGGTACAAGATGTATTACAATATTCGTTGACATGGCACTGGGCATTGTCATTCTGTTGTAGCATTTCGTTTTATTGAAATAATGACTGAAAATAAAGTCAAGAATTAAATTTGCCACAAAGGACTTGGCGAATGTTAATGCATTGAAAAACCATGTTCGATCGCTATTATTGCATAAAAACTGAAAACATTTGCTACATTTTGCGTTATTTCCTGCACTATTTTGTTTCGCCTTTTCACCGATGTCTCGCGAACCTGATTTCCACTGACTATGCTCGTTCTAGGGCCGGGCAGTACACATCTCGTAACGGCAGCAAATCTGTGGCCCTGGTACGATCATATTGAAAGTTGCGTAGCCGTGCATTAACAGTGCGTGAATTGTCTTGTTAATACATGGCTTTTCGCCGGTTAATGCACGGCTGTTAATAACGTGCGACACTGCTTTTTATGCAACAATAGTTATTGAGATGTCGCGGAAGAGTCACAATCATATAACGTAGCAATCAGTGACATCAAAAGAAAGCGAAACCACGACAGACATGACACACGACACAAGCCAATGAAAAGCAAAGCAAACGGCTGGTTCTTCCCCAAAGAAGTGATGCCAGACAGGACCCTCCAGTCACAACAATAAGAAATTAAAAGCAATTTCTGGGTAAATCAATAAAAAATATATATCACCATTTTGTCGTGTGCTGAAATTGTCCTGATAGTTTTCAAACTTAAATGTCAAAGGTTCTTACTTATTTCAAGGATTTCACAAAATTAACTTCTTTGTTGAATTTAAACTAAATTTTTAATTAAAACGTGATGATGGTGTTCAACTTGTGGGCGATGTAATTTCAGTCATACAAATACAAAGAAGGTGCTAACTGGGTGATGATAATAAAGGATTGCTGTTAATTTTGCACTGAACAAATCGTGTGAACACGCAACGGAATCGCCTCGCTATTGCGGTGCCGCAAAATCAATTCATGTGTATAAATAACAAAAGCTACAGTCGACTCTCGTTATTTCGACTTCGCTTATCTCGAATAACCGCTTTTCTCGAGGTGAAAATCTGGTCTTTGTGTTAATATGGAAATCTATCAACAGGTAACAAAATATTGTGGGAAAGAGAAATGTCCCTTCCGGGGTTCTGCAGTCTCAGCACAGCACTCTAGAATCTTCTTAGAATAATTTAGAAAGAAAGATTGTATGAAAATATAGAACCTATTCATTCGTTTTGAAACAGTAAAAAATGATAAAGATACTTGATACACAGGCAGATTTTTCGACATTTTTTTTTCATTAATTGACACAAATTT
Source organism: Anodontia alba (assembly GCA_964016985.1). Taxonomy (NCBI): domain Eukaryota; kingdom Metazoa; phylum Mollusca; class Bivalvia; order Lucinida; family Lucinidae; genus Anodontia; species Anodontia alba. The sequence continues at coordinate 104,991,517 of OZ024822.1, forward strand.
TACGACTTTCTTCCTGCTTTGCCTTTTGATTAGGCGTCCTATTTTAAAAGGAATACACTAGCTCCTAAGCAGACCGGCCATCTTCAGCAGACAGGTAAACGATTTGACTTGAATCAGCTCTTCTGAAAAAGTAAACTAAAGGACGCGTATAGTATAGTCCTGTTTTATCATGTTTATAGGGCTTTGAATCATTATGTCAATTCCACCGGATAATTTTAATCCTTAAGCTGCCAATCACAACAATTGTCGTCTGCTGCGTCATCTGCTTGTGATTTTAAAAGTCATTTTTGCAAACAGTGTGGACCCAGATCAGACTGCTCCTCTAGGAGCAGTCTGATCAAGGTCCATACTGTTTTCCTGTATGCAAAAGTAGATTTGAAAAGTTTGCAAAGATATTCAGCAGACAATATAAACAGATGACATTTTCAGATGCAGGTTTTCTGAGAAACAAATCTATGCAACCTCAGCAAAACATATTTTCATATACTATTATGAAACTCGAAATCAATCTAATTAAATGACAACATGGTTCATTCTAAATATAAAGTTTGTGTGTTAATTAGCAGGCGTTTCCTAATAATCACGCTGCTTTAGACCTATAGCCGATTGCCTTCATCTTGGTAGTAAATTAGTTTAATTAACAATTTACCCGCTTTGGATGCGTAGTAAGCGTTAGGGCGAGAAAAGGCGATTTGGCGCGACGTAACAGCAGACATGGGTCTCCTAGTGCAACAAGGCTCTTTTAGTTGGTGAAATCTTGTAAATTGAAAATGAGAACAGCTTCTCAATTTATTTATGAATGCAGTCCACACTTTCCCACAACTGGATCTGGAAATTCTAAATATTTATAGACGGGCTTGGAAACTGGTATGCAACAACTTCGTGGAATTTTTAGCTCATATCTATAATATAACCATACATTTTATCCTATTACCATGTATGAAAACAATGATTTTTTATTTGAGTCACATGACTTCACTATTTATGCTTTACACAGAAAATTAAGAAAAACAGAATTTTGGACAAGGGTTGGACCACCTAGACTGGCTCCAGTCTGCAGTGACTAAAGATTTATTCTTATAATCCTGTTTGTTAAACCAAAGAAATATCATGGCTGGGCAAGTGAAAAGCCTTTATACAATGTAGTCATGGTAATATTTTGGTTTAATAATAGTGAATTATCAAGCAGATTATAAGAACAAATATTTAGTGACTGCAGATTGGAGCAATTCTACATTTTACCCTATGAACTAGTATGTGTTTATTTCGAAGGCTCTATCGCAAAAATCATATTAGTATCAGAAGATTTAATAAGGATGAGTATCTAATTACACTTCTGGGATAATTTTCTCCAATTCTCCATGAATATATATATATATATATATATATATATATATATATATATATATATATATATATATATATATATATATATATATATATATATTGTGGGTACTCATTAGAAACGGCTTGCTTTTTTTTATGAAGACATAAGAAAAGTTATCCCAGAATTATCACCAAATACTCCTCTTTAACAAGTCCTCTTGTATACATGTATTCATTCTTGCATTCAGTGCATCCTCACCAGTTGTTTTTCGCAGTTTATGTAGCTCATGGGCAGGGCATTGCTGAAGACGTACAGCGAGTCACTCGAAAAGTGCACGTTTGCTCAAAATGAGTCGCAGTCGAAAGCATGTGGGATATTGTTTATTTATTACAGCTACTGTTTGTGATGTTTGCTGCTGTTTTTGTCATGGCTACATAAATTAATGGTATGTATACTTGTAACTGACATACTTATTGAATAGTCATCTGCTCTATGTTTGCTAGAAATGGTAACCAAATTTTGGCTACACTCACGCTCCCTGGGCACAGTAAGAAACTGGACTACACCCTATGTCGTGGCTACAAGAGCAGTTTTATTTTTTTTGAAAAGTATATGCCTTTATGGATCAAAGTGTAATTGAAGGACAATTTTTTAGCCGAAATCGTTACCCGGATTTCGTCTAACGCGCGGTTTGATTACAATGGTCAATGATAATCATCAGAAAACATACCTATATAATTTTTGCCCCCTTAAATCCGACTTTTATATAGTAAAACTGGGGTTTACAGAGGTATACATTATTTTCTTATTTCTGCTCAAAAACATAGATTGTGGGTACTCGTTAGAACTGCTTCGGCGAGGCGGTTCTAACGAGAACCCACAATCTATATTTTGATCAGAAATATGCAAATTACATGTTTAAGAATTTTTATCTGAAAACTGTCTGTTTTTGGTGGTGAAATTTTCAATATATTTGAATAGGCGTGTTTTCGTAATGTGACGTGGACAACTACCGTAAGGAAATGTTGGTGTTTGTATATTACGGACCGTAGTAAGCAATCGAAAAAAAAAAAAAAAAAAAAGAAAAGAGGCACCGAAGGTAAAAGGTTCCAGATTTTTCTAAAATAGTCATTTTATTATCCAAGAAAGTCTCGTTCTTGAAATGAAATGATTTTTATCGTGTCTCTGAATTAATGTTACATGTACTAACATTAATTCAGAGATACGATAAAAAAAATCATTTCATTTTTAATCCAATTCAAAAACAAGAGACTAAATGAAATTTTACAGGCTGTCAGATGCCACATTTTTTGATAGTATTAATACTATATATCATTTCATTAAGCCTTTCTTGGATAAAACATGTCTATTTTTTAGGAATATGGAGCCTTTAAGCAAACCTAATTTAAAAATTCACGTTACAATGTCTTATAATTGTTATTGTGCGAGCTTAATTTAATAGGTTTTAATTATTGATGTATGTCTGGCAAAAAGTTTTCTGGCATAGCTATGGTAGACAAAAGCTTTATCATATAACGATGAAAAACTGTGTAACAAGTCTTTTATATGACTCAGCCATGAGCCTTCCATACATGCAAAGTTGTGCAATCGTTAAAGGGAAATGTGCACCAATATACTTGGTGCAACAGCCGAGCACTTAGAGAGTTTAATTGCGGCGCTGAAGGTTGCGGGTTCGATTCTGGCTTTTTTCAATGACTGAAAACCTCTGTTCACCAGACGGTGATTGGATAGCATAGGAATGAAGGCTAAAGGCATCGAATGTAGTGACAGACGATTGTGCCCAGTCTTTCAATATGATGTGCGAGGGACATCGATGGACACCGATTCCCTTAGCCCCTTCGGTCTCAAAGGTATGAGATACCGTTTCCTAGACCTTTAACTATAATACAGACAGCCCTCTTCATACCGACTCTTAATACGACGACAAAATTCGTTATTATGACGCTCTGACTGTCACGAAACCTTCGCTTAAAAGGTACCAATTAGTTACAAATTATGCAAGAATATTGTATCTAATACTTTAGAGAAACATATGTTTTGAATATTTGTTAGAATTGCCTCAGTAAGGCGATTCTAAATATATATATAAACCACCTCCCCTCCCCCTCCCCCCCCCCCACAAAGAAAAAAAAAAAAAAAAAAAAAAAAAAAAAAAAAATGAGAAGAAGAACAAAACAAGACCTTTCTCACATATCAATCTACTCATTAAGTATTCTGTACAATAGCTAGCAAATCCATTTTAATGGAAATGTCTTTTGGAACGAATGCTGCCGTTGTAACGAGGATTCACTGTATTAGCCATCGCTGTCAATCATGTCAACAATAATTAAGCACGCCACATAAGAACGTTTATATGCCAAATATGAGGAACAAATAACAACACGAGGGTCGCATTCTCATACGGTACAGAACAGCATTACGTTAATTCTTTTAGTCCTATAAACGCGTAATGATAACTATGCAAGCAGTGTAGATCCGGATGAGACGGCTCGAACGAGCCATCTCATCAGGATCTACACTGTATCCCATCCTGAAAATGATTTTGACTAAATCCCCTATTTAGGATAATGAACGTGATCAAATTAAAAAATGAACTAGTCTACTTCAGAAACTCAGGGGTGAAAGGGTCAAAATGTCAATATAATTATATCACCACGACCCAACCCCCAATAATGTATAGTAAAAATAGGGGTATGCATGGGTGTATATTAGAAATTGCATTTTTTAGGAATTTCAATTTTAAACCATTCTTTTTTTATTTCTATCAATCTTTTATGCTGCATAGATTGCCTTCATGTACGTAATAAATTAATTTGCATCTTTTTCTCAATATATTATATTGGAAATGCCAATGCTCTAGATAAATAATTCTTATTTATCCATAAAAAATATGTTGTGGGGACTTATTAGGAGTGCCTCCGCGCTTATGCGTTCTGTCACGAGTTCCCACAAAATATGTTTTGTCGGAGGATTAAAAAAGAAAATGTCAATACAATATGGTCTCAAAGTGCCTTATCTGGGTTGATTGTTCGTACGTGTGTAAGCTTAATGATTTACACTGCATCATTGCAGAATATATTTATATCGATAAACAACAAAGGTGAGCCTGTCAATAAGAGCCAATAATTCTGTAAGAAACATAAAAGATTACTAATGAAAATGCGCAGATGCGCCGTCTGGTCTGAGTTTTCTCTGTTCTAATGTTTTGACCCTTTCCCTTGCGACTTGGTGCGTATGTGAAGAACACTCCAGAGCATTTCCAATAGAATAAGGATTATAACAAGCATCATACAGTCTACTTAACGCTAAGCATGCTTGATACAAAAATAATAAAACATTCATCACGAAAACATACCTATATAATTTTGACCCTATTAAACCCCACTTATATAGTAAAACTGGAGTTTATAGGGTATACATTATTTTTTTTTATTTCTGCTCAAAAACATAAATTGTGGGTATTCGTTAGAACCGCCGTATTAAAAAAAAATATCAGAGATTTTTATCTAAAAATTTTCAGTTTTTGGAGGTGAAATTTCCTATATATTCGAATAAGCTTGTTTTCGTAATGTTTGAAGTATTTTTTTTTTCTGATTTTTCCCAGAAAATAGGGCTTTTGTTTCATGCGAATTGCCTCTGAATTTGCACAGAATCACTACCAACCCCTCTTTTCTAGAAAATAAGGAATATATCAGTATCAGTACTGCTGAGTTCGCCTTCAGCGCGTGAAAGTTTAAACAGCACTCAGGTGTTTTTATGTCATCCTGAGTCTCCGACATGGCGCATACTGTCTCTATGGCTACAATATATTCAGATTGTAACATCTATTAAACGACGAGTATATACTTGTGATCAGACCAATCCAACCTATGTCCTTTATGTATGAATTATCAATACTGTTCGTGCTTGGCCGGTGCATCGAACTGGTGTACCGGTGGATAAGATTCGTTTTTTTTTTCAGCCAAATAGTATGAACTGTGTTTCGATTGTCGTCACAAAGATCATAGTATTACATGACTTGTCAGATTATTTCGACGATGCAGTTCTTTAGCTGACAACTGTTTACATATTCATGAAAACAAAGAAAATACATTATCTGGGTACCGCTCTTTTCAAGAGCTATGGATCCATCACCAAAATAGTACCGTATTTATCCTAAATATTCGATCACTTTGACTCCTTACCATACCTATACGAAAATATCAACAATTCAATCTGGCTATCTGGGCCTAGTTGTTCAAAACTAACGATGTCGTTAGTTAAAGTATCGTTAAAACTTTGATCATTAAATATGGTATATACGCTAATATTTTTGCTGAAAAAATGTGAGTAGCTTTTGCATTTGCAAAAGCTACTCACATTTTAACAGCAAAAATACTTGTGAATTAGATATTGTACTTACTAGAACAGTTAACATTTTGACCTCTGACAAGCTCGTTAAGCTAACGACGCTTTGAACAACTGGGCCCTGGTTATGTACCGTATTTACTCTAAGTATTTGGGCACCTTAACTACCTACCTAACCTATCCTAAAGTTCCAATACATCGATTTGTCATGATTGATAATACTGAATGTGTGGCATACAGTGTAGAGCCTGATCAAACGCCGCATATTGATATCAGTTCACAATGTTTGCATGTTTACGCAGGATTATTTGTCCAAATATTTTGGGTAAATATGGCATGTTATATATTAGGGACTGAATGACAAACAAATGCGGAAACTGATGTCCGGCATCTGATCGGCATCACGAAAACATGCCTATATAATTTTGACCCCCTTAAACCTCACTTTTACATGTATATAGTAAAACTTGGGTTTACAGGTTGTTTACATTATTTTTCATATTTCTGCTTGAAAACATAGATTGTGGGTACTCGTTAGAACCGTCTCGCAGAGGCGGCTCTAACGAGTATTCACAATCTACCTTTTGAGCAGAAATATGAAAAATATCAGAGATTTTTATCTGAAATTTTTCAGTTTTTAGAGGTGTTTTCTGTATATTTGAATAGGCGTGTTTTCGTAATGTGGGTCTACACTGTTTTCACAGTTTGTCTGTCCGTGTACATAGGGTAAATGTGATGTATTATATATCAATGACTGAATCGCAAACACGATAGAAATTACTCTGCGGCATCTGATCTGGGTCTAAACTGTTTACGCAGGTCTTTCTTACCGAACGTTTAGCGCAAATACGGTCACTGTACTTTTTGATACATAAAAGACAATCCTGTTTTATAAAACCAGAGACAACACGACGAGGTCATTGCGTGTGATGTCCAGTTTAACTACTCTTATTGACCGTACAAACGGAAAAAATATAGAATAAAGAATAGAAAGTCGGAGACAGTATGGCGAATGAGACACTTCAAGTTCTTCCAGATGATTTACATGCTAATACGCGTATTAAGGTAAACCGCTGTGCAAGGGACGATCAAAATGTTCCTTTAGACCAACACGGCAAAAGATAATAACAGAAATAATAACTATACAGCCGATATGCTGAACGTAGTCCCTGCTGGTAGTTTTCTTTTACTCTGGCTTGGAATTGCCACTGAATCCTTAATTCTGATGCATTAGAGTGTTTGTTATTATACAAGTGTCACTGTAATGTCTGATTGAAGGGTTGGAGGACATTGCGTGGAAACATGTTTATAATATTGCCTCACATCAAAATAAAGGACGAGGTCTCCGTGAGTAAACTACTCCTTCGCTCCGTCCCACCACCAGCACTATTTCCGCTGACCATTCTTTGTTGTATCTCCTCGTAATTCGTATATCTGTCACTCAAAAGCGGTTTGGTTTTGTCAATATATGTTCAACAGCCCTTCTTTTTCTTCTGTGCCTTGGAAAGACTGTACTTTGTAATTGTGGCCTTCCATGAATAATTTCATTTCAATGGACCTTAGAACATATGCGAACAGCGAAGATCCAGACCAGCCTGCGCATCCGCGCAGTCTGGTCAGGATCCTCGCTGTTCGCCTACACAGTATAGGGACCTTAATGAAGATATAGGATTTATTGCGAAAATTTATGTCAACCGACGTATAAGAGTAGTCTGATCATATAAACATTGTATTCCACAATATTTCGATTGTCATCTGAGGGACCGGCTGGCTGTTCAAGACTTTCCTGTTTCCGCAGAGTGAAAATTAATTCTCTCATTGTGCGGTCTAATTAATAATAAAATGTGTCATATTAAGTGTCTCAAATAATAATAAAAATATCAAAAGAGCTTTGCTCTTGTTTTAATGATCAATCAGACAGCCAAACGCCCTCAGTAACCCAAAGTGCCGCAAGCCATAACGGTATCCAATATTCATATTTACATTAGGAACTAGTCGTGTTTGTCTGAAAAAACAAAACAAAACAAAACAAAAACTAGTGTTGTCTTAGTCGAAAGGTGGCAGAAAATACGGTGTATTTCTTGATCAATGTAATACTTACTCGTTCTGTTTTGAACAACTGAAAATAGAATTACAGTCAAACCTAACACTTAAATGTAACTGGAACTGTGTTAACTTATAAGGTTGAATATCCATGAAAGAGGGCTTATACCACATCACTGGTTGTTTATACTGCTGATTTCATATATGGGCTGGAGACTGAGAAAAGGGACCTTAGAACATATGCGAACAACGAAGGTCCAAACCAGCCTGGGCATCCGCACAGTCTGGTCAGGATCTTTGCTGCTCGCCTACACAATATAGGAACCTTATTGAAGATATAGGACTAATTGCGAAGATTTTAACTCAACATATTGTTGTGCAAACTGGCGTTACCATTTGTGTATGCCCTAAGGGCCTTTTGTCAACCGTCGGCCTGTATGGATCTCCTTTCTTGTATTTATAGCTTTGTTGTCACTGCTCCGAGGCGCTTCTAATGAATACCCACAACATAAGTCTTCATGGAGAAAGAAGAAAAATTATTATGTGAACTCCCTGTTATCTTGTTATCTAGAGGTATGGCTGTTTACAAAAGCCTTTTTATTCTAAGAACCGGCTTGAAATATTTCAGATGACGCTCACTGATAATTACTTTTGCTTATTAGCATTTAGAATATTAGCAGAACTCGACCTACAGATATACTGAAATAGACACAAAGTCGCATTATACATTTGTAACCGTGTCAATTATGTATCCTATTTACCTTATAGTACTCATACAAATACCATATTGGTCCTAAAATTTGAGAAAATGCAAGAACAGTTAACAGATAAGAGAACAAATAAAGATCAAACGACCTACCGTAAGAAGGAAACAACCCAATAAGCATTCTACATAAATCTATAGCGGGCCGTGATCGGCCCGTCAGGGTAGCTGACGGGTCGATAACGGCCCGCTATAGATTTATGTAGAATGCTAGCTGGGAAGTGTGCCCAGGCGATTCGGCGATACTAGTACACACATTTTTTGTGACTCTAAAGCTTTTACATGTATCCCCGGTCTGAATTGCGTTTTCTTCGCATACTCAGCTAGCTTTCTACTTAAATCTATAGTGGACCGTTATCGGCCCGACAGGATTCCTGTCGCGTCGATAACGGTCCGATACAGATTTAAGTAGAATGCTCGCTGGATAGCCCTATGTTTCTATCCAATATATTGTTCCAATATATTGTATATTAATTTACAAGATTAAACGATAGATAATCAGATCGATTAGGGCATAGACAGTTTGTTTTTATGTAAAGTTTTCAAAGTGTGTCAAGCGGAATACACATCATTCGGCCACACTGTATATGTGCGCGGCCTGCTTTGAGCATGCGCAGTAAGCAGATGTCTCACGCATGTACGTCTTCCTACTAAGACTCTATAGTTTTGTGTTTCGTATGCATCTGTTTAATTCCGACGATCCAGTAATTATAATTCGCGAATGTGTGTGTTGAAGACAATTAGCATGCTATGTCAAAACCTTTTTTCTGAAAGAAATAAGAAAACATATTTTAAATTTCTGCTGTCTGCTGAAAATTTGACCTAGCATGATAATCTGAAAGTATAAAGTTAACAACTGATTTAAAAAAAATCAGCCTAGAACAAAACTTCTATTTAGTGCAATGTACCACCAGTAAAAGTGCACGTTTCGCTGGATACGATCTTAGAAGAGGGGGAAAGAAATAACACCGTCACAGCTTCATTTTTAGGCGGGAGAGGTGGGGAAGGGGGCGGTTGCTGAAAGAAAAGCCACCAAATTTAATATACCACATTTCGACAATCCATTTTTTCTGTTACTACCTATCTAATAACTACCTAACAAATAACTCCCTGCTAACGCATAATAACCTTAAAGTCTGCATTCAAACATATTAGCCTTATACACTGTGATGCTTATAAATAGCGAATAAATAAATAAAACAAAACAAAGAAAACTTCAAACTTTTGAAGAAAAATGATATTTTAATAATAATGAGTACAATATCGGTGGACGAATATGAATACTCAAATATGCAGCGTTGGGTAAAAAGTGTATCCCGAGCCGCGGTACTATTATAACGGAAAGGACATTTTCCAACGAAAACGACCGAAAAGGGGCTATCAGGCTGGTCCCGATTTATTTCATATATACATATTCATCTATACCATGTCACCAAATCTGTAAAATGTTAAAAAGGCTTTCTGCTCTCAGATAACATTTTATAAACGTATATTTTATACTGTTTATGTGTGTGTGTGTGTGTTTTTTTTTTTAAATTTCGGCGTAAATACCAACCAGTTCTAGGGGCCTAATGAGTTTGAGATAACCGCACCCCCCCCCCCTCTCCAAACCGCACTCTCAATGCTTTCATTTGTTAGTACAGTGGCAACAATCTGCCTTATGAAGACTGAACTAATGATTAGCATTAATCCATTTAAGCCGAGTGGACTCTGCTACCTTAACTCTTTGGATCGGTCTATTTTCAATTTAAGGGGTGTCTAGACAGTATTTTATCATTACCATGTTTTATAGAAATTCCTGTATTTAATTCAAACAGTGTAGACCCTGATCAGACGCCGCGTTCTGCGGCGTCTGATCTGGGTCTACACTGTATGCCAATGTCCCTTTTGTTGGACGCTAGGTATAAATGGGTTATCATTATGGACAGAGACGATGACATAAACTAGAACTGCAGAATTTCATCTGTGGAAAGTCATAAAACCTAATAGAATGAAGTCCAGTTAGAAACTGCACCGCCTTTATTACGGAAGTGGCATAGAAATTTAGATAGTAAATGCCATTTGTATCCATGGTAATCAGATAAGATCCAGAAACCTAGCTATTATTTTTTAATAGCTTTAGAATATCTTCGTGTGCTTGTTGACATCCGCCATTACTACGTTTGTAATTCATCCATAACTCCAGATAAAAGGATGTCCGGATAAATATTTTCTTATTTCTCCTCGAAAAAAAATTTGTGGGTGCTCATGCTAGGCGCATCTAATGAGTATTAAGTCCTGTTTTTGCATGGCGAAACAAGGAAACAAGATCAATACTTTTTGATTGTAAAAACACCATTATCTGGAGTTATGGCATCTTCAAATAGTATATGATGCGCAGCACACAACAAGGACCCTTATGCAATATGCGGACAACGCAAGCTGATCTGGGCCTTTGTTTTCTGCAAACAGAATAAACGGATATTGTAGTAGATGTCGAGGCACAGAGAATATCCAGATCAGACTGCACAGATGCCGTACGCTCATCTTGACCTTCGCTGTTCGCATATGACGCAAGGGCCTTTTTTCCCACGTTGTGCATCATATGTAACGCCTGTGTACTGTCTAACAGAAAAAAAGCCACTGACTACAGTCCGACCGAATAGTGACAAAATATTACGTAATTGCAAAAAAGGTAAGAGAAAAGTCCAGGGAGTGCCACAATCACAAACCGCAGCCCTTCCCAGACCCCAAGAGGAAGAGGAAACTGACAAATCGAAACAAGCACAAACCGAACAAACGTACGAAAAGCACTAAGATTAGCTCTCTCTTCCCCAAGCCAAGTAATCGCAATACTAAAAGGACTGAAAAACACAAGAACAAAATGACACACGGAAAGACATACAACAAATCGCCTCGTAGAATAAACCACAAAGCAACAAAGAGTGAGACTAACACCGGGACCGGCAAGTCATGATAATGTCTTTTACAACAAGGTCATGTCCCTGCGAGATCTCTTTTTAGCTATAGATATGTTAATACTCCTTGAATCATTAATTGGATTTAGACAGCCATTGAAGATAATCAGGACGATGATATTAACCCATTTACGTCGAGTGGACTCTTCTACGACACCGCTTGGATCGGTCTATTTCCAATAGCAGGGTGTTCGGTTAGCTTTTATAATTAATATGTTTTATAGAAATAACTGTAGTTTATGCAAACAGTGTAGATCCCGATCAGATGCGCGTTCTGCGACTATTCGCGAAAAATCCTTTTTCGGTGTCCCCAGACTAAATTGCGTTAATTTACGAGCTGATACACTTTCAAGGCAAATTTCTTTCATTTCGAGATGACTACTTTTCACAAAGCGTTTTGCGCGCAGTAAAGCAAACTTGAAGTTATAAAAAGTTGTCTCCCTGTGCGGAAATAATATAAGCCACAACGCGAGAAAACGAAGCGTCTGACATATGAGCACAACGACGACTCAAATCAGCCTGCGCATCCGCGCAGTCTGATTAGAGTCTTCCTTGACTGCGTGATATATGATAGGCTGATTTGAATTTTCGCTGGGCGCACATGTCCAGTGGTACGTTTTCTGACGTTGCGGTTCAAATGTGTCCATTCTCCTTAGATGTAAGGCCCATGTTAACCCATTTATGCCAAGTGGATTCTTCTACCTTTACTCTTTGTATCGGTCCATTTTCAATTTAAGTAGTGTCTGGTGAGTTTTTATTATTTTCAATTTTTATAGAAATTCCTGTATCTAATGCAAACAGTGTAGACTCTGATCAGACGCCTCATTCTGCGGCGTCTGTTCTGGTTCTACACTGTTTGTCAATGTTTCTTTTAAGGGTCGCTAGGCAAAATTAGGTTAATATAATATTTCGGATTTTAAAAATTTAATAAAACAGTCCAGACGACTTCCTTTGTTTTCAGATTTAGGGAGTCATTCAAGGTGATTTGTAGCATAAATTGGTCAGAAACATTTTCCGGCATTTTTTTCCAGAAAATAGGCCTTGACATTTAATGCAAATGGACTCCCCTGGGTACAGTTTGCATGGACTGTTAAAGCCTATTTTCTAGAATAACTATGATAAATGTTATCTATTTGTCTTCTGCTGAATTTTCCCAGAGAGTGGTAAATGTTAATTTATTCATGCCCAGGTATCTTCAGTGGTCATTTGAATCACACAAGAAGGAAAGGTCAAGTATTGTGTCAGCGGATGCTATATAAAATTCGTCGTAATAACTTTAAATATTGTAAACTATTTGTTGCAGACCCGGTTCGGTTAGCAAAGGTCCAATGTTTGGTAGACTAGGCATGTGTATTTGGGTTACAGTATTTTTTTTTTTTTTTTTTTTTCATTTCATTTGGGATCACTGATCCCATTATGGTTACTTTGAAAATCGAACACCGCTTAGGCCGGTGATGGGGCCGTTTGCAGACTTGCAAACTACTTTGCTATATATGAAGAGACTTGATAAAGCCGAGTCTCTGATTTTCGTTCTTTTGTGTGTTCTTTGTTTCTAAAGGCAGATACTTATTAATCTGTGAATGGTTTACGGTTCTCTGTAATTAATATGTCGGATGTCGACTTTAATTTGTACGGTTTTACAAAAAAAATCTTCTAATAATAATTAAAAAAATAATAAATGCTTCCTGAGAAAGAAGAAAAAAAGAACCAAACGAATATGATACATTTCTTTATCGTCATTTCAAACGTACCAATCACTCACCAAAGAATATTTCAATAAAATCAGTAGAGAAAATTATTTCTGATAAAAATGCAACATCTAGATTAAAGATCATCAGCTGACATTAACAGAAATTAAAATTGATAAAAATCTTGCAAATCCCATTTCCACTGGGAGGTAACGATTATTTATCATCACGACGATATTTCGAAAGTGCAGATTTTGATGCGTTTTCCCTTTTTGCATTCCTAAACCTAAAACTCAGCCAAACTGGCTGGTAAATGAATAGTAATATATGATACTTTCTGATTTTAATAAAATAGTAAAACAGTCAGGACAACGTTAGAATGCTTTCGTTTTTAACATCACTTTTCATTTATTCTTTACGTATATAATACAAGGAAGCTGATAAATTCTTCGACAGTGGACATCCTGATTATAGTGCATTATTGTCATACGCAGTTTTACACAGCATAACTTTCGCATGCTTTATCACATATTGACTTAGAAGTTAATCAATTAAGACAGTTTAAATAAACGAATGGAAATAATCGGTCAATATCCGTAGTTTGTTTAGAAACAAATCTGTGCTTTCTGCTGAACCAGCTTACTTAAAAACAGCTGAATCATCTACTATTTGCTACTATTTGCTACAAATATATAAAAAATAACATGTTCAGAAAACTGTATATAATTTTACTTCATCAGGTTCGGACCTTTATATTCAGACTAATATTCCCTTGTCAAAAGATTGTTAGGACTCAACATATTGTTTTGCCAGCTGATTGTTTGAAATTTATTCCTGATTCTAGAATTTTATTACTTAACTCTAAAGGACCTACATTGACCAACATATATCAGAACAAAAAGTGATGGAGATTTACAGGAATTTGATACAAAGGATAGCGTGTTCAGTCCAACACTTTAGAGGATTAGAATTAAGAATTTTGAAAGTGTAGATAAACGTCTTTCAGTCTGTTTCGAAATCCAAATCTTTTACATCTAAACCAAAGTTTTCTGTTCGTCACCTGAAGCAAAGTATTATGAACTTTGGGAGTCTTTATGCGAACCGAATTTTTATGTGTTTCTGTATTAAGAGTAGCATCGGGACCCAGGATGAAGTTAGCAAGCTGCAAAAGTGCTTTAACCCCCGCCCCCCCCCCCACTCCTTCGGTGGTTTACTCTACTGACCGTTCTAAGGCGGTGGTCCCGGTGTTAGTCTTACTCTTTGTTGCTTTGTGGTTTATTCTACGAAGTGATTTGTTGTATGTCTTTGCGTGTGTCATTTTGTTCTTGTGTTTTTCAGTCCTTTTAGTACTGCGTTTATCTTGCTTGGGGAAGAGAGAGCTAATCTTAGTGCTTTTCGTACGTTTGTTCAATTTGTGCTTGTTTGGATTTGTCGGTTTCCTCTTCCTCTTGGGGTCTAGGAAGGGTTGCGGTTTGTGATTGTGGCACTCCCTGGACTTTTCTCTTACCCTTTTTTTCCTTAGGAGTTTCGTTTTGGTCTAAAACCGCTAATAATTTTTGTTTGACGAATTTATTATATTGATACGTTGAAAGAGGAAACTTGCCAGCACTACAACCATAATTCAGACATCCAATGATCAGGAGTCAGCTGCCGCTGAGCATAAAATTTAATATAAAAGAGAAGCAAGACAAGACTTGCTGAGCTAAACCTTTCATAAGCGGGTTGATGTTTGGTGTTATGTTTTTTTTTTTTTGTTTTTTTTTTTTTTTGGGGGGGGGGGGGGGGGGTCCTCCGTTGTTAACTAATGGTTCTCATTAGCTCCGGCTGTCAGTGTCTGAGGTATTTGTCGCGAGCCCTCTTACCTGTTTCATCACATTGATTTAATTCAATTTGCATGTTTTTCTGTGATATTTCACAGTCAGAGAGCAAGCCCAACAATTATTTTGTTTTTATTCCTTAAAGGCCTTTATTTCCTCAAAAGTAGACATTTTTGTCCAAGAAAGGTTTAATAAATTAAATACGATCACAAAATATGGCGTCTGACAGCCTGTAAAATTTCAGTTAGTCTGTCGTTCTTGAACTGGGTCAAAAATGAAATGATGTTTTAATGTATGTCTGAATTAGTGTTGGCAACATTAATTCAGAGATACGATAAAAACCATTTCATTTTTGATCCAGTTCAAGAACGACAGACTAACTGAAATTTTACAGGCTGTCAGACGCCATATTTTATGATTGTAGTAATACTATGTATGTATCTACTGATCAAACCTTTTTTGAACATTTTTGAGGAATGTAGAGCCTTTAAAGAAACTGAAACTAGGGTGAAGATCTGGGCGCTAGTTAAATCGATAGGTTTCCTAGGCGGTGGTTCTAGGGGTGTGTGTTCCTTGTAGAACATAGTGGCTGCTCACTGTGGTTTTTTTTTATGCTTTGTCCTGTTTGTTGTCTTATTGTCTCTCAATTAATGGGATCATGTCGTTTAGGAAGACGGAGCAGACCCCGAGGTTATAAAACTGTTCTCGTGATCAATTCAGCTAAGCATGAAATTTTCCTTGCTAATAAATCTCACATTACTAGCAATTGTAATTTATTTCCTTCTAAACATAGCTGAGCATGAAAATTTCACTGCTCATAAATATGAAAATGCCAACAATATTGTTGGCATTTTCATGTTTATCAGCAGAGAAATTACATGCTCAGTTGTGTAGAGCATGAAAAAAACAACAACATATAATTCGTTGTTTTGCTTTTCGTTGGTTTATAACGTGTGTGCTGTCCGTCGTTTGTTTGTGTTGAGGTTTTACGGCCCAATCGATCCGATAGGGTCATGTCGAGTGCGGTCAGTTTACCTAACCACACTTTTACTGAGCAGACTTAGTCAGTTTTCTAAGCGGTTAATCAGTATTGTGTACATTCTTTCGTCAGAAACTGATGACTGTCCTTCTTGAATAACTGCCCTTCTTGAATCAGCGGAAGGGAGAGAATGACAGTAGAAAATATTTCATGATCACTCTCCACAAAAGAATGTTGCCAACTCGGAGGGGGTCAAACTCTCATCCTCCTGATCGACAGTTGGATGCGCATCCAATTGAGCCACCAAGGCCGGCCCTGTTCGTCGTAGAAGTTCATTTTCTCTTCCTCTCGTTGGCATTGCTAGGCTATATTCTGTGATTGTGGCGCTTTCTTAACATCTTCTTCACTATTTTACAAATATTCCTTTAAAATAGTAACCATCAAATGCCAAACTGCTTGCAATTAATATGATTTGCTGATTCATTATATAGATGACATTCTAATCAATTTTTCAGATCTGTTTTAGTATAATGAGAGTCATATATTTCATCGCCTTTATTACGAAAGAATAAAACTGCAAATATCAGAATCAATAGTTAGAATTAGACCGTATCAGTGAAAATTGGACCTACGTTACGTGCTAGCAACAAATGGACAGCAACGTCAGGAAACGTGCCTTCGGACATGTGTACGTAGTGTAGATTCAGATCAGCCGGCGCATTCATGCAGTTTGATCAGAATCTTCACTCGGCGCAGTTTGGATAGCCAAGGATGCAAGGTTTCTTCATATGGACAAGGAATACTCCAATCAGACTGCGTGCATACGCAGGCTGATTCGGATCTCCATTGGGCCTACATGTCAGAAGGAACGTTTCCTCACATTGTTTAGTTCCTTCTCAGCCCGTAAGTAAATTCTCAAATGTCACAGATCTGCAAACGAATATCAGAATGATAAAAAATAATCATAGAGATACCCAAGACATGCCACAATCCTTCCAAGGCAATAGCAAGGGGCTTAATGATATGAGTCGCCAGAAAGCCCTCTAACATCAAGGCCCAGTTGTTCAAAGCATCGTTAGCTTAACAAGCTCGTTAATGAAAACTCGTTAACTGGTAAGGTATTTTCAAATATATTGATATTTCTACTGCAAAAATGCGGGTAGCTTTTGCAATGCAAAAGCTGCTCACATTTTTGCAGCAAAAAGTATCAATGTATTTGCCATATTTGAAGGTAGAAATTTCAACGTCATGTTAGCTACGTTTTGAACAACTGGGCCCTGAATGCGTGTCCGCACAATCTGATCAGTCTTTCTTTTCCGCATGAAGAAACTTTGCATATAACCTTGACTATATATAACCTTGACTATCCATTACGAAAACATGCCAATTCAAATATACTGAAAATTTTACCACCAAAAAATGAAAATTTTCAGATAAAAAAATCCTGATATTTTTTATACTTCTGCTCAAAACATAGATTGTGGGTATTCGTTAGAGCCGCCTCGTCGAGGCGGTTCTAACGAGTACCCACAATCTATGCTTTGAGCAGAAATAAGAAAAATAATTCATACCCCTGTAAACCCCAGTTTTACTATATAAAAGTGGGGTTTAAGGGGTTCAAAATTTTATAGGCATGTTTTCGTGATGCAAAATGCATCCAGTAAAGAGTATGATCAGAATGCGCGAATGCACAGGCCTGTCTGAATCTTCGCTGAGCGAAGGTAAATTTTTGACGTTACGGCTATAAGATAAGAACACAAAACAGCGCTCCGTTGAAAACAGAACGAGCAGACAAAGAGGGAGCTGAGAAACGAAAAGGAACCAGTACAGAAATACCTACTTGGAGCGGGGAATGGGGTCAACAGTGAAGCTATTTGGAAGCTAATATGGTCTCAAGACGTCCAATCTCAAGGCTTTTACTGTTAGCCTAGCATGTGCCTTTCTTGCATTGTTATTCCTAGAGCACAGTCCAGATAGGATAGTGATAGTCATGTGTATCTATGGTAACAGGTAATTGGTGTAAACTCTATGCATCCTATAATTTAACTGAATTATTCTTAGACTTTCTGTGTTAAACTCTAGCTCTCAAACTATATATGATACATATGCGATCAAAATTCAATTAACTTTTTTAAAGCAATTAATAACGCCATTCTGATGTTTGTGTTATTTTGTCTGAGAACATATGGCTTGACATTTAATGTAAATCGCCTGTCTTTTTATATTCTTGGGAAAGAAAAAAAAAACAAAAAAAAAAAAAAAAAATAATAATAATAATAATAAAGAAACATCCGCAACAATTTTGCATGAGTTATTTATTTGGGAGGAATCCAGACCATTTCTGCGGACATACGATATTCTGAGGAGCTTGCACTGGGAATATGCAGTGTCTGCATTCTTCTACATGACATATAGACCCAGAACCTAAAACCTATACCGTACTTACTCAAAGTATTGAGACATATTACTGGGCATTGGTTCACTTTGAAGGGATATATTTCTGTCTGTCAGAAATGTGTTTGTTCCTTACTGTCATGAGGTCTACTCTAAAAGGAAAGAATTTGCTATTTTTGGGAGCAAATTCTTTCCTTTTATAGTAGATCCCTTTTTTGAAGGAGATTAGTGTACAAAAAAGACAACAGGAATACTCAAAAAACCTTGTCAAAAATTGCGGAAAATCTACCAAAAGTATCCATTCAATTTAATTCCTAGCCATACTTGTCCTAAAATCCGAACAAGTCTATTTTCCTGCCGTAGTAGTTTAATATTATTATGATTTAAAGAGATTGACATTAAAGTCTGTTTATTTCCTCATTCGTACAGCTTTATCAGTTAGAAAACGATGCTACAGTCTATAAAGTGCTATGTTGCAATGTCTGATTCATTTATATAAACTCAGAAATGAACACATCTGCCACACTAAATTTGGTATGGTTACATTTATATTACTTTATCCTACACACCATGTGTCAATACGAAAAGACTCAACAGTAACAAATAAGAGGCCTATGGACCACGATTCACTCACCCGAGTAAAACAGCCATTGCATATCTGCAGATGCAATTGCAACATACTTCCAGTATTACCACAGCAACTAGGACAGAAATTTGACAACTTACAGTGTATGATTAAAGCACTAACACTTTTTAGTTACAATAACAAATATCCCCTGGGGGTTATCTGCCTCCGCTCCGGGGCTATATACATGTATGCAATGTAACGAGACCTTTCACGTCAGAGACGTTTCGTCCTAAACCCGGACCATTCGTCCAAGGACGTTTCTTCCCACAATAATTATATGTAGGTGTTCCAAGTGGGGATAGGAAACAGAGAATCAAATGACACCCATATTATTGATAAATTGTTTAAGAACTAGTAAAAGATACCACTTTAAAAACTATATACAACAAATACTGATCATGCTAAGTTTCTTTCAAGTGAGCAGTTTTGGCCCACTTGGGCCTCTTTTTTCCATATAGTATTTAGATGTGCATGTGTTCTTTTTGTATACTTCTGAATCATTTTTGTCGCGCCTGCTTTAGCATAGCGCAATACAGCTATCAGAATTTCCGTCCGTCCATCAGTTCATATGTTCGTCAATGCGCCAATCCTAGTGTCAGCCCTAATGTTCGAAGTCCCTCTCTCAAGAACTACTAGGGCTAGAGTAATAATACTTGGTACTGGCTTCCATCTAGAGATGACAACCTACATGTTGGTATCCATATTTGACCTTGACCAATATTCATAGTTCACTGACTTTGCTCGAGGAGGGGCAACACCGCATTCTGCGTAATTCTTGTTCTAACCTTTGTCTCTTTGTCAACTTACTCGTTTTTGCAGTGATATTGTAAAAATGGTAGCTAAATTGTTTTTGTTTAATCTAGTTTTTCTCTGATAGTGCTATAGCGGGGTTATAGTCAGTTCCTCTGGCAGCTCTAATTCGTCATGGTTCAATGAATGTACCTGATTTCATTTGCACACCAAACATAATACCAAAACTTGCTTGCCTATTGTAGGATATCAGTGTGTCATGGGCACAATTTTCTACCAAACCGAAAATGAAAAAACGAAACAAAACGAAAAAAAAAAAAAAAAAAAAAAAAAAAAAAAAACAACAACAACAACAACAACAACAACAACAAAAAAACAACAACAACAACGACGTGTCACCATTTACTGTATGTTGAGAAATTCTTGAAAATTAGTATAATTACACTGTAATTTTGAAGGGGATTGTAAAAATTTTTTTTTTATCTTACTTGATCCTTTTATCGCTCTGCAGGCTTAGAGTAGTTAAAATCTCCAACGGAAGTTAACGGTGAAAACTAAAGTCTAATAGGGCTGGCTGGGAATAAAAAAAAAAATGGTCATCTAAAATTATGCATGTTCCAGTGCTTGACATAACAAATCATAACTTGCTTTGGTTAAATTTAAAGAAGACTTAAAAAAGGAGTAATACGAATCAACTTAGAGATGTAAATTAACAAAAAGCTGTGTTTGCTTATGCACTAGTTTCCAGACATGGCCTTTGTGTATGTAGTTGGGACATGTGCAGTATATCGGTAAAATATAGTTTATATTTTTTACACTTAATCTAGATAAAAATGCTAGCAAATACACAAATAAAATATTATACAAGAATCTGAGCCCAGTTGTTCAAAGCTAACGACATCGTTAGTTAACGATTCGTTAAAATTTACATCGAGTGATACACATATATTCTGGAATTTTTTGCTGAAAAAATGTACTCACATTTTTTCAGCAAAAAATATCAGAATATTATATATTGACTCTGCTAAAACAGTTAACGAAATGACCCTTAACGAGCTCGTTAAGCTAACGACGCTTTGAACAACTGTGCCCTGGTCTTTATTTTTTCTTGCTAGCTCACCTATCCAAAGGGATTGGTGAGATATTAGTACTAGGCGAGTAGTCAGCCGTTACTTTTAAGTGACATCTTCTCTGAAAATGCTTGGCTCTTTGCTTTTTAATCCATGAGTAGCAAGTTTATAGTTTGTATTCCTTCGGATCAAACTTTAATCTAAATCCCTGTCGCTATGACCTCATCGTTAATGGACACAAAACTCAAATGTTGGGAGACATGCATACAGTTGGGGATGCAGCGTTATACAAACACATCTCGTAGAAAAGCATATACAACTAGATGTTTACAAATATTGGCCTACAACAATTGTCTGTAAAGCAAGTTGCCAGTAGTTGCATACTACAATATGTGAAATACGTAAACAACTATTGAAACATAGAGACTGTGTAGAAAGGGTGTATGATCTGACCACAGTGGCATGGCAGAATACTGTTTGAAGCATCATGGTTGGGGCATAAACTCTAATCCCCGATCTACAGGCAAAGACAGTATGTCTGACTAGATCTAGAGACTGTTTGTTGCCACATAACTGCAACTAAAAATTCTAATGCATTTTCGTCCCTTTACAATTGATTAGGAAAGGACAGATGCCAGTTACAGGGGAAAGTTTGTGCATCTGGTAAAGGAAGTTTGAACCTGACCAGGCTTGGACTGAGTGATCTAGGCGCCATTACATAAGTCGATTAAGTCTGCTACGGGTTTTTAAAAAGAATTTCAGGGTTCACCATACAATATACCCTGCAGTTACACTTTCTAATATAAATACAGTGTTAAATATGTTGTATAAAAACTTATCCGTTTGAAGCAAGGAATACACCAAACAACTGAAAACTATCGAGTGTAGAAGTTTTCTGGGCCAGATTAGCTACTTTCGGTCAGTTGATCCCTCATCAGTGACCCGCAAATATTTTCAAAGTTCCACAATGGAATCAATGATACCAATGGACTTTACCATAGTGCAGATTATATTTCATTTCCTTTGGAATCATTGGGCCCATTGTGGAGTCTTTGAAAATGGAGTTCTGCTCATGTATACGCTAGAGGGCGTAAGCAGTGTTGCAAACTTCATTAATGCTTATGAAGAGTCTCAATAAACCGAGACTCCCATTTTCTTATCTGTAGTGTGTTCCAAAGGCAATCTTTTTGATGTTTATTGAAATCTCACTATGAGGACAGGCAAGGATACTTTATACGATGACCAAAATGTCCCTTATCACCATTAATTAATGTGTTCTATAACGATTTATCTTTTGGATGCAAGAAATACACCAAAGAACTGAAAACGGTCGAATGTACAAATTTTCTGGGCCAGGCTAGCTAGTTTCGGCCAGTTAGGCCTCATCAGAGACCCTCCAATATATTCAAGCCCGACTATTATATTCTTCAAGCCTGATTTAAACTGCCATCCAGATGCGAAATTTGCCTGACGCTATCCAAAGTTCACAAACAATCGCCCCATCAGCACTCTCAGTGCTTTGATTCAATATACTCCCCATACAAATGCATAGGGACGCACATTTGACCTTGCGTAAAAAGGTCAAATATCAACCTATGGTCATTGTTTGAACATTCTTGGTAGTCCTTGAGTCCCCAATGCTACATACCATGACTCAGCCTCCAAGCTGTCTTGCTTCTGGAGAAGAAATGTTAGTATTTTTACCATACATGGGCTTGACGGCCATCTTACTTAACGGACCGTGACCATTTTTAAAATTTTCAACCCACCCCCTTTAAATGAAGGCGCCACATGAATTTTGATGAAAGTTGGCCCAGGGTATTCAGAGGAGAAGACATTCAAAGAGCTGGACAGACGGACGACGACGACGGACGAGGGTGTTCACAATAGCTCATCCTGAGCCTTCGGATCAGGTGAGCTAAAAACGTGTATGCTTTGATACGGGTCATCCATCACTTAAAATGTAACATGTTTGTGTCAGATTTGTTTCCTAAATTTACTTGGTGAAAGAACTCATGGGCGTTATAGAATCGATGTCTAGCAAATAACAAACATTTTTTGCAATGGACTATATAAATACTGAGTGCAGGGGATAAGTAGCGACTAAGGTTGCTTTAAAGGATATCCAGGTACACAAAATTTATACGGAAATATCCAGGAAAGACCACGATCAGGGAACACACAGCTTCTCAAAGGTACTGGTTTATGATTTAATAAAATGAAATGAAAACAACCAAACCGCATAGGACGAACAAAAAAGAAAAAAACGAACAAAATAAAGACAATACAGAAACACAAAAAATACAAAGAAATACAAAACTACGTCAATCTCTAGACATATGTTGATGACATAATAACTGTGCTTTCCGAAACATGTTTTCTAAACAAAATTCACATGACTAGGTAAAGCCCAAAGTAGGGATGTAAAGTCAAATTCTGGTGAAACAAATATAGACTACACATTTTGGTATCAACAGTTCCAATTATGAGATAATCTATTAACTTAATAAGGTAAACAAAACTCAAAGTTGTGTGTAAACAGTTTGTCAAAGACACGCACGCACGATTAGTTTTTAAAACGACAAAGTGAACACATGGCCGAAGACTGTAACGTAGCATTCTACACATACAATTTTTATTTGCGTTTTCTAAATTGTAGGATCTTTTGTTATATTTGTAAATACTTGACTAGCAATCTTTTATAGAAAAATAAGACGATGCCAAACATCTCTAGTAGGACGTCTGCCGCTTCGTACTACATAATCACTGTAATTTGTTACGCTGTTTCCATGCAAACTAAGACATAAAGTTTGAATAACCATCAATAACAATCGAGGCAGGCAAAGTGCTCATTCTAAACCAATGAATTCATTACCCTGTTTATCCTAAATATTCGAACACTTTAACTCCTTGCAACACATATCTTAACATTCGAACAAATAAAATCTATGAAAGTTGTCCTTGGAATCTTCCCCTACCCGCCACAAAAGAAAAACAAAGAGAAAAAAAGAAAGAAAACTCAACAAAACCAAAACATTTGACAAAGAGACGAAGTGTCTAAACTGTGATGGAGTGACAAATAGTTTTAACCCTGACAGGACCCACCAAATACAACAATAACAAATAGGACAAAACATAATACATGAGCTCGCTCGCTATACAAAAACATGTATCTCAAAGCTCGCGCGACCGTTTGGTACAAGCTGCTGCACAGTTCGCTCTTTGTTACCTACAAGGCTGAACAATTGTCACGCCGAAGTGCGCATGATCGAAGCAGTATGTAAATGACCAAATAATTTATTCATCTGTTTCCTTCTCTTGGGCCGTCTCATCTCGATCTCATCACAGTCTGTGGTATTTACAAAAAACTTCTTACTACCGCTGATGGCACCAAAATGATACATAATTGTCAATTTGTCTCGATCTCTCGACAGTATGCACTTTTTCATATGTTTCCTGCCATCGACTGCATTGTTATTATTGATATTACGCCACAATGGGCCTTGTTAACAGCGCTATTAGAGCCGTACGGTCCTAACATAAGACTTATGGGATACTGAAAGGCTCATAAGAAGAACGAAAACTATTTAAAAAAAGACAACTCTGCAAAATTGTTTGCCGCTCTTCTGCAAAAAGCGGCCTACACTTAAAGGGGAGCAAATTATTTCCTTTTCGAGCATACCCTTTTCAGAAGGGGGTTTGTAAGCACAAAAGCAAACAGGAAGTGACAACGAGAAGGGGGTTTAAGCACAAAACCAAACAGGAAGTGACAACGTGGGGTTCCAACGTGAACAATGGCGGAAAATCCTACCATCGTATTGTGTCTTCTATAATATTCTGCCTTAAAGTTCTCACTATCAGAGAAACAATAGTTATCGCATACTGACTAAAAGAAATCCATTTTCAAGTACATGTACATGTAGATTTATCCTACAGTCACTAAGGATTACATATCGGACCTGTTTGTCATTCATTTATGACTGTTTAGTAATACCCTATTTCATTGTGTGTAAAAGCGCTTGAGAAATAACGCATACACAGTGTCGGAATGGCTCCATTAACCTTTACTACTTAATGAGCAAATTCAGCAAATGGCATGTTATAATATTTTTTTTTCCATTTTTCCAAGATAATCATCCTGCACTGGATGAAATAATATCGCGCGATGTCCTTCATATCATACGATTGATTTCAGGCTTCCAGAAATGGCATTTAATTTAAATCACAATTTTGCGTGCAGTGTCTTCGGCGTAAGAATGCATATTAAAAGAATACACGGCAATACATGGCTCCGAGTCACATGGAAACAGTTACAATGTACAACCCCAATATGTCAGTGCGGACAGCAATGGTCTTGATCAATTTGAGCGGATAGAAGAGCTCCATATAAAAGGAGTATGCAGATCATTGTTTTTCTTTTCCATGAAATCATATGTTGTGGGTGCTAGAAGCGCCTCGCCAATGTACTTCTTATGAGTACCTTTAACATGTGTTTTCATAGAGAAATACGGGGGTGATCGGGTGGTGCGATGGTGTCATGTATCTTGTGTCACCGGGGCGTCCAGCTGATATTGGCTTACAGCTGGGCAAGACCTGCTATCCTTGTAGTAGGTAAAGGTAGAGGGGGAATGTTTTTATTTCTTCTGTTTCTTCCCTTTTATTCCTGTTCCTCTTTCTTCCCTGTTCCTCTCATTCATCTCTTCTACTATCTCTTCTATCTCTTTTCTCCCTTTCTCTGGGAGACGACACAGAATGACCCACAAGGGTTGACGTGTCGTTAAACCCCAACACAATCAATCATAGAGAAATAAGAAAACTAGTCATACTTTTGTTTGAAAATCTCCTTATCTGGAACTATGTGGATACGCAGGCTAAGACTTTACTGCGCTGTTAGCATAACATCACTGTAATATCATTCTGTTCACTTTTCAAATTTTCAATATTTAAGATAGTTTTATCAGTTTGCGCGGACCGACAAGCACCACATTGTCACATAGGCTATATCCAATAACAAGTATAATTTACTACCCAATGTTGTGTCTGAAAATAGCTGGATGGGTGGCAAACAGTGTAGACTCAGATGAGACGCCGCGTTTTGCGGCGTCTCACCTGGGTCTACACTGTTTGCTCACCCTTGTCTGACCAAATACATACAGTAAAGTATAACATATGGTAAGATTGATGCTCAGACAGACAGATAACATTATGACCCAATCTTCAGTGATTACTAATCCATTATCAATCACAATGGCGGTACTAACAATCGATTACCTTTTCAGCTCTGATTAGCCAGCCTTAACATCTTTCATACTATTTGTCCTGAAACTTTAACAAGATCTAGTTCACTGCCTGTTGATGTATCTAAAACTGCTGGATAAGTGGCAAACCGCAAAAATTTACGGAAATGCACAGCGGCTTCGGGCACAGACTTATAATTCTTCTAACGGAGCTATGACCCTTGAAACGACTTACTGGAGGAAAGTGTCATAGCATTGGCTAGATGGCTTCAGCAGTGATTGGCATTAAGGGTTTGTATAGCCCTTGCTCAAAATTAATATAAGATTGGTCTCAAGTTAAACTCTACCACGCTAAAGTCAATTTGATCAGACAGCAGTTTGATGATATTTTTATTTCTGAAAACAGGAGACAGTTTGATTGAAATGTCAAACCCTGTTTTCTGGAACAAATCAGAAAAAATAAAAATGCCGTCTGTTGTTTTTATTTTCTTTGAGTATGCAACTGGCATGTATAATTATTATTTCTGTAAACATTTAATGAAGTATTATCATACCAGTTTCTCTGCGAGAACTAGTTTGTATTCCTGATATACTCTCAGTCAGCTGCCACTGGCATGTATAATTATTATTTCTGTAAACATTTAATGAAGTATTATCATACCAGTTTCTCTGCGAGAACTAGTTTGTATTCCTGATATACTCTCAGTCAGCTGCCACTGGCATGTATAATTATTATTTCTGTAAACATTTAATGAAGTATTATCATACCAGTTTCTCTGCGAGAACTAGTTTGTATTCCTGATATACTCTCAGTCAGCTGCCATTCAGATGATAGGATCCCGCAAACTACACGTTGCACACCTATACTGGGGAGCTGATAGCCATCAAAAACAATTACAATCCTCAGCAAGTGTTTAAACGCGCATAGATAAAAAATATGTGTATATAACAAATTCACCCTTATTACTCAGCAGCTCTGTATTCCCCTATGAGAAGTCATCAGCCAGGAGAAATGAAACAACCTAGTAATATAACCTCAACACGCCATCAAAAAACTACTTCGGTGGTCTTAACATGAAAGCCTAAATACTGAAACACTATTATATCAGAAATAAAAAAAGAAAGAAAACTGGGCTGTGTATTATTTCGACCTTCTATATAAATGAAACCAGTCTGGTTTCCTGTTTATGGGAGGGACCGTAATGTGAACTAGTTCATAATTTCAAAACTTTTCAAATTTCTTCATTTATTTCCGAAACATAAAGCCGAGTCATTGTTAGCAATAAAACATAATGCTAAGTTCAAAGAAGGGAGTCTTTCCGAAGATATTTACGGTTCACATTACGAAAACACGCCTATTCCAACATATTGAAAATTTCACCATCCAAACTGAAAATTTTCAGTTAAAAAAAAAATCTCTGATATTTTTCATATTTCTGCTCAAAAACATACATTGTAGGTACTCGTTAACGAGTCCCCACAATATATGTTTTTGAGCAGAAATAAGGAAAAAATGTTTACCCCTGTAAACCCCAGTTTTACTATATAAAACTGGGGTTTAAGGGGGTCAAAATGTTATAGGTATGTTTGCGTGATGATAAGATATTTAGAAATGTAACCGTTTGTATTCAAATGAAATATAAAGGAAGTTACACAGTAAATGTCACACTAACGAAGCACAGCCTTCCGACACCGAAAGTAAGAAGAGCCGAGGAACAAACACTGATATGACACAACAGCGCATTTACCATTAACTTCAAATTAAAAGAAATGCAACATAGACGGTCAATAGATGGACCTAAACTTGTTTTACTCGATCGACACCCCGCCTTTAATTCTGATGCAGCAACGAGGGTTCTGCAAAAAGTTTTGTCACTGGGTTCGGATTACTTCAGTGCTACGTTTTATCAAACATATTTTTATTACAAACCTTCAAAGTATTCCCCCTTTACTGAAACACATTTTGTAACCTTTTTACCCAGTCGCTAAAAGCAGATAAATAGTCTTCTTTTCGTATCTGTTGGAGACACTGATAAATAGAGCTGCCAAGAGAACTTCTAGACGTATACTTATTTCCAGAAAGCATTTTCTTAAGCCTTGTAAATAAAAAGAAGTCACAGGGACTCAGGTCAGGTGAATAAGGTGGATGGTTTTAAACGTTCACCTTTTCAGAAGCCAAAAAAGACTTAACAACCTCACACTTATGAGAGGAGGCGTTGTCATGTAAAAGGTGAACTCCTGACCATCCTTTGCTTGGTCGTTTCTTATTGTGAAGTAAATTGGTCAGTGTATATGACTGCATCAATTTCAATTTGAAATAACTCGGTCAGTTGGAAAACAATATATAAACGGGTATCGTTAGCTATTCAACAAACCATTCAAGTGCAGTGAAACAATTTAAAATATACATGGGATGAAACTTAGGAAACCTATTAATGACAAAACTTTTTGTACGACCCTCGTAGAAATAACAAATATATGTTCGACCCCCGTATGGTACTCAACCTCATTACTGAAACACCACGCGGTAAAATGATTATCTATGGAAGCACAAGCAATACACTTGTTAAGTACGAGGGATGTTCGAAATGAATTGCTTATTGTCCTCTAGCTCGATATCCACGTGGGCCACGATAAAAACCAATACATACCTGTATAGGGCTATTCAATATCTACACGATGGTGTATAAATGTACATGTTAGACTAAGTGTAAGACATAAAATTTGCCATTTGAATACACGCAGTCATTGACCACTGCAGTAAAAATGGTTGGTAGAAGCATCGACAAAAAAGATGTAATACGGGCTTACATCAAAGCTCGCTCAAAACTTGGTTGTTCTTTGAAGAAGCTGATGACTGAAATTTCTACTGCTTTTGGACCTTCTTGTGTGTCTTATGACACAGTTCGGCGGTGGAAAAAGAAATTTGAGTCTGGTGTAGAGTCCATAAAAATGCACCGAAATAAGGTAGGCCAAAATCTGCATCTCGTAAAGAAATCGTTTCCAAAATAAAGGAAATCATTGAAGGAGATGCCAGATTTACAGTTCGTGATATTGCACGAAAGGTAGGCATATCACTATCAAAGGTTCACCTTATTTTGAAGAAGCATTTGAAAGTCAGAAAGATTTCTGCTAGATGGGTGCCACATCTGCTGACTGACGAGCAAAAGAGGCAACGGGTTAAAGTGGCCAAAAAAGCTGCTTCAAATGTTTCCAAAATATGACAAAAAGCACTTTGCCAATGTCGTCATATGTGATGAAACCTGGGTCCATTATTTTGAGCCCGTCAGAAAGGTTAGCAATAAGATCTGGGCCACTAAACACAGCAAACGCTGAGTACAAAGAAGGTTTTGTATGCAATCTTCTTCTCTGGTGAAGGAGTCGCAATAAAAGTGCCAGTGAAAAAGGGCAAAAACATCACCGGAAAGTACTACAAAGACGTAGTACTGAAGAAACTGAAAAAGTTTTATCAGAAACGACGCCCTGCCACTGGTTTTAAACATGTCCGTCTTCTACATGACAATGCCCCAGCTCATACCTCCGCAATAATTACGGCGTTTTTGAAGCAAGAAAAAATAACTGTTTTGCCTCATCCCCCGTATTCCCCAGACCTTGCCCCATGTGATTTCATTTTGTTTCCGAAATTGAAAGCATTCCTTGCTGGGCGGAAATACCAGTCCCGACAGGCACTTGGATCTGCCATTCATCAGTACCTTATTACTGTGCCCAAATCCGCGTACCGTGACGCCTTCAAGAAGTGAATACATCGGCTGAAACTTTGCATTTCTAGCCACGGGGAGTACTTCGAGGGCATGAAATGAGTTCTTTTGGGCTAACGTGAAATTTGAAGTCTCCAGATAGTAATAAGCAATTCATTTCGAACATCCCTCGTACTTAGGTATTACTATGACAAAATACAATCTCTAAAACAAGTGTATTGCTTGTGTTTCCACACAAACACACAAGCACGCACACACAGTGTATGTAACCGTTATCGTTTCTTAGGTTAACAAGTTCATTATTTCAGTCAGATCAGGTGTTTCTGACAAAAGAAAAAAGATTAATCAAGAAAGTAGGCTGCATCTATCTCATTTCCTTCTTTTGAAAGAAAGAACTTAAATATGACACCAAGGGGATGGGTGTATGAAAGATGATATAACATATGACGAGTGGTGTTACATTAATCATATAATATCATTTGAGCCGTATTGTCGGAAACCACACTTTCGTACATGTACATATGCGCCCAGCCATGTTTCCGTTCAGCCTGCACATTTGTGCGGTCTGATAAAGAATCTTTACTGGGCTCATTATGGATAGCCAAGGATGGAAAGTTTCTTCATGCGAACAAGGAAGACTGATCAGACTGCACAAATGCGCAGGCTATTTAGGTCTTCTTCAGGCGCACATGCCAGTTTGTAGTTTCACATTTAGGTTCATTTGTTTTCTTGTGCTGAAGCAATTATAACTTGTTAATCTGCCACTTCCTGCATCTACAACGAGGAGAAAACATTACTTTAATCAAAGCGCTGACAATACTGGTGGGTCGACTGTCTCTGAGTGTTGTGTGGGAATATGGTCTGAACAGGAACTCATGACTGTTTCATGTAACCCTTAATTTCCTGTAATTTAAGCACACTGTGCAGACCCTGATCAGACGCCGCGATCTGCCGCGTCTGATCTGGGTCTGCACTGTTTGCCAATGTCCCAGTCTAGGTTTTACAGATAACCCTCTGACGTCCCAGTGACAAGAAAAGCGCGGCTATAAATATCCGTTACCTGGTTGATTTCATAGGTCAATGATAATCACGTGGATAACAACCTTAAAGAAAGTATGGTGTATGTATACTTTGGCTCGATTGTTAACAATCGACCCAAAAATTGTATAGAAGATGTGCAGGAAAGAGACGAAATCACAGCACATAGCTAGTACATTAAAACTTCTAATATGATTAACACTACCCTAATTCCTGATCTTTTTATACACTATATATATGGAAGAAATGAGGAGTTGTAGTAACATTATATTACATGTAACACACCGATCAGGTGAATATACTCTTCTAATTTCTAACCTTTTCACAGTATAAAAATAGAAGAAATGAGGACTCGTGGTTTATATTTAGTAAACAAAGATTTCCAGGAAGAGTCAGAATCACAGAAAATAGCTACATTATGTAGTGTGCTAACACCCCTAGTATATGAAATTAAATATTCTTATTCCTGCCATTTTTATACACTATAAATAGAAGACATGCGAAACTGTGGTAATACTATATTAATACTCCTAGAAGGTGAATATACTCGTACAATTCCTGACATTTTCACACTATAAAAATAGAAGACATAAGAAACTGCGGTATCATTAGTATACTAACACGCTTAGAAGGTGAGTACACTCTTTTAATTCCTGGGCCCAGTTGTTCAAAGCTAACTACATCGTTAGTTAACAATTCGTTCAAATTTACATCGAGTGATACGCAAATATGCTGAATTTTTTTGCTGAAAATATGTGAGTAGCTTTTGCAGTGCAAAAGCTACTCACATTTTTTCAGCAAAAAATATCAGAAAAATGTATATTAAATCTGCTTAAACAGTTAACGAAATGACCCTTTACGAGCTCGTTAAGCTAACGACGCGTTGAACAACTGGGTCCTGATCTTTTTACACTACAAAACTAGAAGAAATAAGGAAATGTGATTAATGAAGAAAACAAGATGTCCTTGAAGAGCCACAATCACAGAACATATATCGACGAATGACCCCAAGTGGAAGGGTACTAAACAAACTACTACACACGCTACAAACAAGCGAAAATAGCAAGAAGTGTATTTTGGTTCAGCTCTTTGAAACCCCATTACACTCCATTGCATTATTTACGAGAGTTGAATCAAAGGATTTGACAAAAATGACCGTTTCATGAAATTTGTCACTGCTTCAAGGCATGTACAGTGTCCATACAGAAATCTACATTCATGATGGGTCAGCGAATGATTTTAACCAACTTCGTCGAACAATCAAATGCAAACTATTTTTAGAAAACAATCATAGTTTACGCATTTATGCCTGGCGTTCCACAAAAGGGACATTTGCAAACAGTGTAGACGCAGATCAGATGCCGCAGAACGCGGCGTCTGATCAAGGTCAACGCTGTTTGCATTAAATACAGGATTTGCTGTAAAACATAGTAATAATAAAAAACTAACCAGACACCCCTTCTAATTGAAACCGATCTGCCCAGAGTTGAGGTAGAAAAATCTATTCAGCATAAATGGGTAAACACACACACACACACATGCACGCACGGTATACCCACCACTGTGATACTCAGTCTTTCATTATGTATTATGTGGGAACACTGGAGTGGGGTGGGGATGTAAATTCCATAGACTTTTAACGTATGATATGGCTACAGCACTTGCTTATTGGCGTTTTTGCAGTAATAAAGTTTATATCTTTTTGTTACAAAAGAAAACAAATAACATTTTCACGTGGCAACTCTGCGTGCAACAAGGACTAAGGCTGCACCAGGAATTCACGTACTTATTGATACAGTGTCCGTATTCTGTTTTAATGTAGCTCTAGTGGCAGCAAATATCACGTATACCATTGCTGGTACCGTGTCCAGTGTTTCGTTATCTCATGCTAAAATTTAAAATCGTTCTTTTACAAACTCCCATGACCAGCCTAAGCACTTAGTTTGCTGGGTAAACATTTCAGCAAACAACGTACTAAAATATTTTTTTTCTCATTTTTTCAAGAAAATAGGATTTGACATTTCAAGCAGATGGCCTCCAAAGGAGACTATTTGCATGAAATGTCAAATCCGATGATACCAGTCGAACTTCTCCTGCACCACCTACAGTCTCCAGTAACTTTATATATATATATATATATATATATATATATATATATATATATATATATATATATATATATATATATATATATATATATATATATATATATATATATATATATATATATAGTCTTCGTATAGAGCTGCTCAATAGTTCTTCATTTCTTTCTCCCTCTCTGCTTTTCTTTGTTTCATTTGCGTAATTTATTTGTCTCCTTTTTCTTCTTATTTTCAATTTATGTTTGCCCATCTCTTCATGTCAAACTTCGCAATTATTATTTACTAATGAATTATTATTACTTGAAGAGGACCATTGAATATTAACCATTCTGGATATGCTCGTATATACATATTTCTGACAAAGATCACATCCTAGGAAGGGAATGAAATAAGCTCGTATGCTTTCGTATTAATCCTATTGTTGTATTTTTGTATGTGTTGTATATGTAAACATTTTGGAAATAAATATGTTTTAACAAAACACTATTTTCGGGGAAATAATAAAAGCATTATCATTTTATCGTCTGCTGAATTTACCCATGGAGTGGGAAAGGTTAGACAACAAAGATCCAGATCAGCCTATGCATTAGTGCAGGCTGCTCAAGGCCTTCTCCGTTCCTCGGAATATTATATATGCAGAGCATCTTATGTTTCTGTAAGCGGGCAACGAGGGCCCTAGTCAGTAGAAAGTCTTCATTTAAAGACAAGCCGTAGCAGTCTATAGGTTAAAGTATCGGATATAGAATTTCAGAATTCTCTCCACTTTAAATAATATACTAAACCTTTTTGTCTTTAAAAAATAAGAAAAAAAAAATTAAATATTTTAAACGCTATCTACGTTTATTTATAATCAGCAGGTTTAAGTTTCAGCTTTCAGCTTCGGTTCCTCTCTAATGTGATTGCGAAAATTTAAGGTTTCATTAATTATTACTGACGTTTTAAACATAACCATAAACAGAAATGCTTCATTTATTCTCAATTCATGAAACCTCGCATCCATCACAATTGCCTCAGAATCACCACTTTATGTAGAAAAAAAGGCGGAATCAAGGGTATTCGAAATTATGAACAAACTGACGTAATGTATGAACTATGAGCGTTTAGTCATGTTGAACATAAAAAAAAACTTTGCTGAGGACAAATGTTCCTGGAAGTCATTTGATAAGAATATATCTTCTGATTACGACTGAACTAAGTTTAGTTCAGAAATATAAATGCTTATGCCAGAAATACAACACTTTTTATGGTTTCTACGGAAACAAGTCTGACAAATATTGACGCCTTAGTTTGCTAATGATGATTAAAGTAATTTACTATTTCTTGTTTCGAGATCTATTTAAGGGAAATGAATATAATTTCAGGGCAGACAACTTTTGCAAATTTGTTTTACTTCCTTCTGAAAGGGGGTCTACCCTAAAAGGAAAGAATTTGCTCCCGTTAGGAGCAAATTCTTTCCTTTTAGAGAAGACCCCTCCTTAGACGGGTCTTAGTACGCAGGAGAGGAAATTAAGAAGTCATAAAAGTAGTCTTTCTTGTAAATATGGCGGCACATCTATCCGTTTACCTTAACACTACGTTGCTTGCATTCCCTTAAGACATTGCTATGTTGGTCATTTACCATAGCAACGTATATATAAAAGACTGTAGACCGCTATCATTATATGGCAGCCGCGTGGAGTTCGTATTTTTAAAATTACTGATATCATTATTTTTTTCTAGTTCTATGGGACTACTGAATTTATACATTACATGTATGAAAATAGCTCCGCTGAAGTCGCTTCTCATTTGGGAGCAAATGCTTTCTTTATAGAGTAGACTCATTTCAGAATGGGACTGGTGTGCAGGAAAAGTAAACAGAAAGTCATAAAATTTCTCTGTTGTGATAAATGGCAACAAAATCTCTAAGACTACCCATTCATCTTAAGTTGTCCGAATACTTAGAAAACTGAACTAAATCGGGTGATTTCCTTCACGGTATTCACTATACGGTTTGCAGAGCAACATTGTCATTGGTTGTTGCTGCTCCTTTCTGCGAATACATTACTCCACCTTTTGTTATTTCATAAATTGTTTTCTTTGTTTCATTCTCCATCTTGGCAGTATATCAGTACATGGCCCTGTCTCATGAATACAGTCATGAATATTTTGTTTCATTGAACTTTTCGAAAGCTTGGAGGAACAATTATTTCGCCTTGCTTTCTGCACTCAATTTATATTTATGTAAGTTAAGCATAAATGAAAAATGATTCTTTGAACACACTACTCGTAGATGAAGAAGTTGCGTATAGAGACTCAATGTGAACCCAATGGCTTAGCAAAGAAAAGTCAATAACAAATTAAATGCTTAGATTTATAATTATGCCGCAACGAGCATGAAACAAACTAAACTACCGTAATTTATGCCAAGTATTGGGTCCCCTTAACTCTTTAATGTACTTGTTTTAAACTTTGATGTGATACTTGTTGATGTGTTTGAAACTGTTGGAAGAGTGGTAAACAGTATAGACACTGATCAGACGCCGCATTCTGCGGCGTCTGATCTGATTCTGCACTGTTTGTTTAGATCTGTCTGTCCCATTACTTGGGTTAAATACGGTATTTGATTAACGGTTAGTATTTACATGTACCCATAGAACTTTCTGAAAATATCTGCATATATGCTACATGAATAGATCAGTGGTAATTCTGCGCATACAAATGGTCAGCATCTACAGTATTTAGCCTAAATACTCGGATATTTTACATCCTGGCCGTATTAATACAGAACTTTGAACAAGTTTACATGACTAGACATATCAATACAGAAGTTTGAACAAGTTTACATGACTAGACATATCAATACAGAAGTTTGAACAAGTTTACATGAGTAGCCGTATTAAAGCAGAACTTTGAACAAGTTTACATGACTGGCCGTATTAATACAAAACTTAAAACAAGTTTACATGACTGCTTGATACATGTAACCTATCTAAAACATACAGGCGGAATACCAAACGGTGCTATAACTGATGAAATGGCATCGACTGATGAAATTGCATCGACTGATGAAATGGCATCGACGTAAGGGAAATGGATACACTTTCAAACTAGACAACTCTGTAAAAATGTTTATTTCCTTTCAGAGGGGACTCCTTTCAGAAGGGAATTGTGCTGGAAAACAAATAGGAAGTCACAAAAATTATCTCCCTTGGCAGAAATTGTGAAAAATCTACCAAGTGCATCCAGTCCCCTTACGTCTACAGTATCAGATTCCAAGCGGGCACATGACGTTTATACAACGTCGCATCATTGACGTTAATGAGACGTTGTATACACGTCATGTGTCCACTGGGTTTCACATCACGAAAACATGCCTATATAATTTTGACCCCCTTAAACCCCACTTTTATATAGTAAAACTGGGGTTTACACGGGTATACATTATTTTTCTTATTACTGCTCAAAAACATACAGTGTGGGTACTCGTTAGAACCGCTTCACCGAGGCGGTTCTAACGAGTACCAACAATCTATGTTTTGAGCAGAAATATGAAAAATATCAGAATTTTTCATCTGAAAACTTTCATTTTTTGGTGATAAAATTTTCAGTTTATTTGAATAGGCATGTTCTCGTCACGTACGTATAGGCATGTTTACTCGAATATTTAGGTTAAATACAGTACACTTTACTGGAGCATATTACAGGGCTCAGACACCTGCTTGGCATACAGTCACACCATTACGAAAACATGCCTATCCAAATATACAGAAAATTTCACCTCCAAAAACTGAAAATTTTCAGATAAAAAAACTTTGATAGTTTTCATATTTCTGCTAAAAACATAGATTATTGGTATTCGTTAGAACCGCCTCGGAACCGCCTCGGCGAGGCGGTTCTAACGAGTACCCACAATTTATGTTTTTGAGCAAAAATAAGAAAAATAATGTATACCCCTGTAAACCCCGGTTTTACTATATAAAAGTGGGGTTTAAGGGGGTCAAAATTATATAGGTATGTTTTCATGATGCATGATAAGAAGTGATAGAGCATTGTTCGTGCCGCAACGTATTACTCTTTACGACATTCGCGCAAGCCGATTTTCTTTCTAAAACTCGGAAAGACTGTGTTAGTATAAGCCCGGTGAATTGATGACTGGGAACAAGGTACACTTTTATTACATCTATTCGCATTCAAAGCAGGGGCGTAGCCGAGAACTTTATGAAGATGAAACCTGCTAATAGAATCTCTGATATTTCAGCCGAGGCACCGCATTTCCTACAAGACAATATACGCCCAGCGTTCGTCTAAAGAAAGCTCAGATGTCTGGCTAATCAGCGCAAAGCAATGACTCTAATCAGCCTGCGCATTTGTGTAAGCTCGTCTGTTATTGCTTAGCGGACATGTGGTCTTGTAGGAAATGTTGTGGCCCGGCCTATTTGATGTCACCTGAACAAGCTTGAGCTGAAAATAAGGTTAAATTGCCAAATTTATGTTGAAGCCCGGGATCCATAGCTTCCGCCTGGCTACGCGTATGCAAATAACAGATTTTGCTTGGATGAAATCAGGCATACCAATATTACACGTGGCTGGCAGATAATTGCTAAGTTTCAAACAAATATTAACACTGAACTACAACTGAAAGATAGCGCAAAGTCTCGAATGAATTTTATCGGAAACTTTATTATATATTTAAAATATTCTCTCATTTCATTTAATTGTCTCGTATGCGCGTGACGAGATAAAACAGCAAACATGACGGCTTGTGAAACGAAAGCAACATTCATTTAGAAGGGTTTCTGGTTATCTTTCTACAAATCTGTTAGAGATGCCTAAAAATCTTAAAAATAATCTAACATGCAATATGCCATAATACTATTATGTTGAGAATTGACATAATTTGAGCCAGCGCACGACAAAACCTACTATAAGATTTGTGCGACCAGCGAAGACTCAGATCAGCCTGCGCATCCGCGCAGTCTGATCAGAGTCTTCGCTGATCGCGTGTGCATTCTACAGCCGCTGGGCGATTCAAAGAGTGATAAATGAAAACCATTGACGTACTGAATGGATGTATAGGCTTATCCGAGTATTTGCTTGTCACACAAGTCTTATAGTAGGTTTTGTCGTGCGCTGGCTCAAATTATGTCAATTCTCAACATAATAATATTATGGCATATTGCATGTTAGATTATTTTAAGATTTTTGGTCTTATTGTTGGTTTTGATATGCACGGGCTCATTTGTATTTTATTTGATATAAACCTGGCCCCGAGGGTATAAAACTTTTTTCATGCTCAACTCAGCTGAGCATGAAATTTGTCCTGTTAATAAACCTCAAATTACTAACAATTCAAAATTCTTTCTTGGTAAATATAGCTGAGCATGAAAAATTTTTCTGTTAATAAATATGAAAATGCCAACTTTAGTTGGCATTTTCATATTTATTAGCAGAGAAATTTTCATGCTCAGCTGAGTTGAGCACAAAAAACATTTTATAACCTCGGGGTCTGGGCACAGTATTTGCTTGTGCGCCCAACGAAGACTCAGATTTGCTTGTGCATCCACACATTCTAAATAGAACCACTGGCGTCCGTCTAAAAACAAGCTTAGATGTTTGGCTACCTATGGTGCGCAAAGCAATGACTTTGATCAACCTGCGCGGGCTGATCTGAGTCATTGCTCAGCGGACAAGCAATCTTGCAAGAAAAACCGTGCCCCGGCTCATATGCAAATTTTCATCAACTGTCGTGTTCTGCTGCTACAATATCTTATTTAGTCTCGATTCTGAT
The DNA here is from genome assembly GCA_964016985.1 of Anodontia alba. Classification (NCBI taxonomy): domain Eukaryota; kingdom Metazoa; phylum Mollusca; class Bivalvia; order Lucinida; family Lucinidae; genus Anodontia; species Anodontia alba. The sequence goes on from OZ024822.1 coordinate 105,030,164, forward strand.
ATTTGAGTCCTTAAGAACAGAAATCAACCTTATGATATATATGGTCAGCGTAGGCTCAAATCAATCTGTTCATCCATGCAGTCTGATCAGGATCTACGATGATCACTTATACAATATTTAACGCTCATACTTTGTGTCAGACCCTGATCAAACTTACGCGAATGCAAAGGCTGATCTGGGTATACGCTGATCGCATATGCCATAAGATCTTTTTTTCTGTTTGGAAAGCCTCATTTGGTGTGATTTAGATCTAGGTCTGGGCTAGTTTCGTCTATTGAAAATGAAATGTAGCGATGATATGATTAGAATGGTTTAAACGAGTCTCTTTCATTCCCAGGTGATGTCATTTTACACTAACTTATTAAATTAATATCGTACATAACTTCAGCGCAATTTAAAATAAGCTGTACAAAGATGCTAACGGATTTTGTTTTATGAATTTAAGCATTTTATAGGTTATCGGCTTGCTCTGATGTTGAATGGCAGAATTTCTGAAAACATTTCATGCATCTGCAGTTGGTCTATTGCTCAAAATGGTATTGAACCCATTACGAAAACATGCCTATTCAAATACAATGAAAATTTTATCACCAAAAAATGAAAATTTTCAGAGAAAAATGCTGACATTTTTCATATTTCTGCTCAAAACATAGACTGCGGGTACTCGTTAGCACCGCCTCGACGAGGCGGTTCTAACGAGTACCCACAATCTATGTTTTGAGTAGAAATAAGAAAAATAATATATACCCCTGTAAACCCTAGTTTTACTATATAAAAGTGGGGTTTAAGGGGGTCAAAATAATATAGGTATGTTCTCGTGATGCGAATCCCTTCTTTCACCCCATTTTGCCGTATATATTAGAACCGCCTTGGCAAAGCGCAGCTAATGCATACCTACAACATGTTTTCATGGATAATTAAGAATCAAAGCACTGACAGCACTGGTGGGTCGACTGTCTCGAGAAAATAGTCCCGAATGGGAACTTAAGTCTGTTTCATTTAGCCCTTATCTTCCTATAATTTAAGCAAACAGTGCCTACCCTGAACAGACGCCGCATATTGCGGCGTTTGATATGGCTCTATACTTTTGCCAGTGTCCCAAATGTCCCAGTCCAGGTTTTACAGATGACCCTCTGTCAACAGCACTCTGACGTCACAGTGACAAGAAAAGCGCGGCTATAAATAACCGTTACCTGGATTTCGTCGAAACATGCAGTTTGATTTTATTGGTCAATAATAATCACGTGGACAACTACAGTCAGGATTTTTTGAGAGGGTAAACTATAGCTCGATTGTAAACAATCGACCCGAAAACAACACCTTACCTAGAATAGAACTATGCTCATTTCTGCTTTCGCCGAAGAGCTGCAGGAGACTCATATGTTTAATGATAACTATAGACTAACAAATACTTTGCTGACGTCTTTCAGCACGACTGCAGTTAATTAGATAATACAGCTCTAGACAAATATTTTTAACCCTTAAACTGCCAGTCACAACAATTGTCGTCTGCTTGGTCATCTGCTTGTGATTTTAAAAGTTATTTTTGCAAACAGTGTGGACCCAGATCAGAAAGACTGCTCCTATAGGAACAGTCTGATCTGGGTCCACACTGTTTGCCGGTATGCAAAAATAGGTTTGAAATGTTTGCAAGAATATTCAGCAGACGACATAAACAGACGACATTTTCAGATGCAGGTTTTCTTGGTGTTTTAAGGGTTAAGGATAACTATGGACTAAGAAATATGTTTCTGATTCCTGTCAGCATGACAGCAGTTAATTAGATGACAACGGCGCATATTTGGTTTCTGTTGTTCCTTGTAGCCCTGGCAGTTTTATTTACGTACTATAATTATTGAAAAGCAAGCGGCTAACAATTCTAGACTACAGCAGTATTACCCTAATTACTTTGATAATCAGAGCACTTACAGCACTGGTGGGTAGATTGTCTCTGAGTGTAAGCTCTGAAAATGGTCCTGAACGGGAGCTTAAGATTTGCTTTTATTGGACCCTTAAATTTCTACAATTTAAGCAAACGCGTCCTGCAACGTCTGTTCTGGGTCTACACTGTTTGACAATATGCCAGTCCAGACTTTACAGGTAACCCTCTTTACACTGCATTCTGACGTCTCATGCAGACGTCTCAAGAACAGCGTGGTTATAAATAACCGTAACCTGAATTTCGTCCAATGCGCGGTTTGATTACATTGATCGTGGAAAACTTCCTTAAGGAAATCTTGGCGTTTGTATACTGTGGCTCGATTGTATAAATAATCGACCCAAAAATCTAAAACAAGGCCTTTGAAAACTAAAAACATACAAAAGAACACATAAAAGTACAGTCGAACCTCGTTATCTCGAACTCGCTTATTTGGAATAACCGCTTATCTCGAAGTGAAAATCTGGTCCCTGTTTTAACATGAAACTATGACAACAGATAACAAAATAATGCGGAAAAGAGGAGCAATTGCTCCTTTTTTTCCACATTATTTTATATATATATATATATATATATATATATATATATATATATATATATATATATATATATATATATATATATTTCTTGCTTCAGGAGTCAAATTATATATTCATTTGTTAAATGTGGTTGTTCAATTTATTGTTTTCCTCACTCTCTCAACTCAGATATGTCGAGGTACGGATATCTCGAAGTGTTTCAGTGAGTCCCTTGGAGTTCGAGATAACGAGAGTCGACTGTACTTAAAACTTACGAATAAAACCGAGAAGACTCGGTTTTATTCGTATTTTTAAGTACTCGGTCACCTTTACTCCTTACCGTACTTATTCTAAACTTTATAGAATTTGTTTCTATTTGAACTTGTATCTAAAAATGCTGACTGAGTGAAAAAATATCTACTTGTACATGTATTTTAAATGATGGCTGAGTTGCAAACAGTATAGACCCAGATCAGACGGCGCAGTATCTACATTGTTCGCTCAGGCTTGTCTGTCTGAATACTCGGGGTATAACAGAACTGTCAGAATACGTGTTGTTTCATGATACATGGCGAGCCTCTAGAAGTTGTTAATGTACCTAAGATTTTCTGGGATTGAGTAACTTACCAATATCTTGTATAGTATTAGCAATTACATGTAGCTAGACCAACATGCGCATGCGTCATCTGGACAGGACTTTAGTACTCTCCAGCACTATCAGGGCGGTATAGCATGAGACAGAGCGAATACTACCCTATCAGATACCTCAAATATAGTACATTTACTTAAAAGTCGAACTACCTGGTAGTGATATATGATAATACGACAAACGGTGCATACATTGGTTAACCTGCTCCTTTTAGAACGGTTTGATTATAATCTACATTGATTGCACAGCTGTTCCTGACTGATCATTTGGATAAATAGGGTATTTACCATTACTTATCGGATAGACAGGCATTGGCAAACAGAACAGGTCCTAGTCAGATTGTTGTTTACATTATGAAAGCACGCCTATTCAAATATATTGAAAACACCACCAAAGGCTGAAAGTTTTCAAATTCTGTTTTTTTTCCCCATATTTCTGCTCAAAACATAGATTGTGGGTACTACTTAGAACCGCCTCGCCGAGGCGGTTCTAACGAGTACCCGCAATCTATGTATATGAACAGAAATAAGAAAAATTATGTATATCCCTGTTAACCCCAGCTTTACTTTATAAATACGGGGTTTAAGGGGGTCAATATTATATAGGTACGAGTATGTTTTCGTGATGAGGAGTTTTTCGATCTGGGACTTCACTGTTTACCATTCCAATATAACATTATAGACTCCTTATAATGTAGTTCGGGGACACTTTTAAAAAGTGGTCTACTCTAAAAGAAAATAATGGAGCAAATTCTTTTCTTTTAGAGAAGACCCGTTACAGAAAGGATTTTGGAAGCGTTGCCTCCCCTGAAAATTGATCTATTCCACCTAATTGACTTGTTAGGGAAAACACGGTAAAAAATAAAGGTTTCGTTATATTTAGGGTATTAAGGGTTCATGCTACTATTGAACTCGCAGCTGTAATACGTCTTCAATAATACGTGTTTTTCTATGGTCTAGAAATATATATTTTTTTCCATGTCGTTTATATATACAGTTGACTCTCGCTATATCGAACTCGCTTATCTCGAATAACCGTTTATCTCGAAGTAAAAATCTGTTCCCTGCCTAAACGTGAAAATCTAACAACATGTAAAAAATATTGTGGAAAAGAGGAGAAAATTTCTCCTCTTTTCCACAATATTTTCTATATATCTCTAATTTCAAGAGTCCAGTTACATTGTACACATATATTTGTTAAATGTGGTTAAACGAATTAGTCTTACCTCAATTCTGCAAATCTGATATGTCAAGTACGGATATCTCGAAGTATTTCACAGAGACCCTTGGAATTCGAGATAACGAGAGTCGACTGTATGTCTAAATTCAGCGATACATTCTTGTCTTCCACGAAACCTGTTGAAACATCATCTGCATTATTTGTTTTTTCTCACTCGAGATTTGTAATCCTCTTAAAAGAATCAATCCAGCGACCGTGCTGAAAACTGTAGACGGCTGTTATTGTCTCTGAGGGACATGAAAATGTTAAATTGTTGCGGAATACTTAGTATTACATTGCTAGTTGATTGCTCAGTACATCACTGACCAATAATGTCTGCTGTCATTATTTTTAACGTCAAGTTAAATAATAGTGCAAGATTGCCTCGTACATTACTGACCAATGATGTTTGTTATCATCATGTCTAATGTCAAGTAAAATAATGATTAATGGCTCAGTATATTACTTACTAATAAAGTCGTGCATTGTGTTATTTTGTTCTTGTATTTTAGTCCTTTTAGCATTGCGATTACCTCCCTTTGGGAAGAGAGAGCTAATCATAGTGCTTTTCGTACATTTGTTCGATTTGCGCTTGTTTGAGTTTGTTTGTTCCCTCTTTCTCTTCGTGTCTGGGATGGGCTGCGGCTTTTGATTGTAGCACTCCCTGGACTTTTCTCTTACCATTTTTGTTATCATTATGTTTAATGGCAAGTAAAAATAGTGATATATGGCTCCGTACATTCCTAGCCAATAATGTTTGTTATCATTATGCTGAATGTCAAATAAATAGTGATAAATTACTCAAAAGTAAAATAGTGTTGCTCATCATGTTTAATGTCAAGCAAAATAGTGAGAGATCGCTCAGAACGTTACTGACCAGTTATATTTGTTAAAACAAAATAGTGATAGATTGTTCAGTACATTATACCAATAACGTTTTTCTTTTATCATTATTTCAATGCCAAGTAAAATAGTGATGTAGATTTCTAAGTACATTAGTGGCTTATAATGTTTGTTATTATTACGTTTATTGCCAAAAAAAAAAAAAAAAAATAGTGATAGATTGCTTAGTACATTACTCATCAATGATGATAGTTAGCATTATGTTTAATGTCAAATAAACTAGTGATAGATTGCTCAAAAGTAAAATACCGATAGATGGCTTAGTACCTTATTGACCAGAAATGCTTCTTATCATTATGTTTAACGTCTAATAAAATAGCGATAACGAATCAAAATAAACAATGTTAATGGCGGCTCTCGACAGCATGTTAATGCTTAGCAATCTGGGTAAAATATTTAGCCGACGACATACTGAAATACTTTTTTTTATTTTCCCCAGGAAAACATGCTCTGACATCATGAAATGTCAAATCATGTTCTCTACAAATAAAAATAAAAAATAAAAAAAAAAGATAAAATAATAATAAAAAATAATAAAATAAAATAAATAATGGACAAAATAAAAAAAAAAATGAATAATAAATAGTATCATGTATTTGATGTCTGTTGTATTTGCACAGAGGATGTTAAAGGTTAAAATCATTTTTGAATACACAATTACCATAGTATGTTCGACTGTTGTATGCAATGTTTGCTAAAAAAGCGCCGGCTGAACAGGTATACGTTTACATTGGCCGACTGATCGGGTCGATTGATTACAATCGAGCTATAGTATAAAAACGCCAAAATTACTTAAGGTAGTTGTCAACGTGATTATTATTGACTAATGTAATCAAATCGCGGATTCGAATAAATCCAGGTAAATTTTATTTATAGCTGTGCTATTCTTGTGGCTGTAAGCATGCCCCTAACCCCAAAACAGAACTGATTGCCACCCAAACAAAATGCAAATTCCGACAAGAAACAGATCAACTAGCGGGCTAGCCTAGGTAACTCACCCCAAAGGGGCCGTTATTAAAGCTTAAAGTTTAGACAGCGGAGTTCAAAATTCCAAACATAAAAGGTACACTCTATCAATGGCAAAATTGGATTAGGCAGAGTGTACCTAAATTCACCCCTCCCGGAAGGGGCGGGAATATTGAATGTTTCGGCGTCCGCCCATCCTCACGCAATTAAGGTCCACCCCGACTCAAGCAACATAAGGCCCCAGTTACTCCTACGGGTGAAGCTGACACCGTGTACTCCGAAGATGACAGGATTCCCTAACCCCTCCAGACCGATCAGGATACCCAGGGTGTCAACTCGGAGAAACGACGCACAAGGAAAAATAGCCTTTACCCAGACCTTGCTAGCCGTAGCCAGACACACATTTAATTACCCCTCTTTTCCTCTTCCGGCTACGACTACTGCAGGGACGACTGACGAATTTCTCAACGGACGCTAGACGACGTTTAGACGCAAGTGTAGGGGTTGTGCCTGTTAAGGTTTCGTACCCTGGGACCCCCTTTACCTAAGAGAATTAACCGAATCAAAACAACACAACTGTAGCTGTGAGGTCAGAGTGCTGTTGAGAGAGGGTTATTTTGGACATTGGCAAACATCGCAGGACGCGGCATCTGATCAGGGTCTGCACTGTTTGATTCAATAACAGGAAGTTAAGGGTTAAAAGAAAAAGTCTGAAATCCCCGTTCAGGACCATTTTCCCAGTCTACACTAAGAGACAATCAACCCACCAGTGCTGTCAGTGCTTTAATTGTTCTTCCGCCAAGAAAGCGTTTTCTGTTAAAGGATACCTTCATAACAGAGTGTTGGGAGATAATTCTTTCCTTTTAGAGTAGACCCTATTTAGAAGATATTTGTTGTTTAGGAAGACAAACTGAAAGTGACAATATTTGTCTCCCTTCTAAATAGTGGTGGAAAAATGACTAATGGAAGATAGTTTCCTTGTAAGGAAAACCTTGCCTGGTTCGTAAAGTTCATTGTACACAAAAGCGTACAAAAGCTGATTGAAACTTTCATATGGCGTTTTCAAGAACAAAATCAGAACATGATTTTCAAGACAAAATTTTTCAATGTAGACCGTTCGCCATAATGCGGTATTATGAAATTGTTTATGTCAACCATTTGTTTTTATAATTACACCATATATATATGGTGAAATTACAAAAACAAATTGTTGACATATATATATATATATACTGATATGTAAATTGACATCTATATATTGCATACTAGAAAATGCTGACAGAATTGATTGAATTTTCTAAGGCATCAGAAAGACAAATGTCAGCCGAAACAGATATGTTTTCGATACATCGGCTTGGTTTTGACATAAAAATATGAATATGTATGTATAGAGTACTATTACTGGTCTTTTTGTTCTACTGAAATTCAGATTAGGTTTACTTTCACTGATCCTGTTTTGTTAATATATTCACAACTAACGTTTGGTATACGCCATGCGAAGAAAAATGTCTTCGGTCATGTACGCACAACGGTGCAAATCCACACAGTTTTGATCAGTGCTATCACTGTCCGCTTACAAAATCGTCGCATATTGCAGATTTGAGCGATGTACAGCGCAAGCATTATTCAGTCTGTGCGGCTTACCCCTGTTGCTCCGAATCTTTTCTTTTTACATATGCCCCGAAGATATCATTTTTTCATGGCATATCTTCTCGATTCGAGCTTATAGCTTCAGATATAAGCTATAATCTGCCCAACTTCTTGCGTTTTCTGTTCTCCCTTCGAAAAAGGGGTCTACTCTTAAAAGAAAGAATTTGCTGTCCTTGGATAAATCGACGCGATCTGCTCTGACTTTGGCAAAACGCCAGACTTTCTCGCCGTGGAAGAATGTAAAACTCCATCATGAGTGTCCATGCAGAATCGGGAAATCTCACACGAGGTGTAGGAATTTCAACTTCGGCTTGCCGAGTCTCTGGTTGAATTTCCTTCCCCGAGAGTGAGATATCCCTATCCTGTATGGACTGGCTAATGATGGATTCTTTTTTCAACCTTTAAGTGGAGTTTTCATAGGACCTGCGTGACCATGTGAGGTAAAAGTTTCTCACATTGGCAAAAGCCTATCTCATAAAGGCAAAGGCGAGAGAAAACAATATCCCAGTTCAATGGAATTCATATAAAAAATATCAGTCCTGAAAACATTTCAAACTTCTGATCACAATCGCTTCTACAATTATCCAAACAATTCTTTTAGGCTTATTCAACAGTTTCGGTTCTCATCGAGAACCATCATCACACTGTGACCTTGGCTTCACCACATTTCTGATGATGGTACTCAATGAGAACCGAAACTATCATCGTCAGTTAGAATTCTTATTTGGATAAGCCCAAAATGATCCTTTGGATTAATGTGATATTCTATCCTGATAAAGCTATTCAGTGGATTCCACAACAGTATTACGTTTATTTATTTATTTATTTATTTAGAGAGAGAGAGAGAGAGAGAGAGAGAGAGAGAGAGAGAGAGAGAGAGCGGTACATGTAATGACTTTACTTACGGAAACATTTCCAATGCCGTTTAACTTGCTGTGGTATAAGAATGTATTATCCAGAAGCCTTGTATTTATATTTCTTTAAGAACACGCTTACAGAGATAAACTAACCGGCGGATAATTTGTTAATGTACGGAGACAAATTTACTTTGCGTTCACAGTGACTTACAGGCTGAATATACCGCTGCTTTAGCTGCCTCCTATGAATATTAATTTTCACAATCTCGAGGAATCAGCTTGTCGCGAGGGCCTACAGTCCCGTCAGCGGTTAGCTTTACCACCTGAACGACCGATGAACGGAGAACGACCGGAACGCAACCGGGACCGGACCGGTACCGGAACGACTGGAACGGAGCGACGGTCAGTTCCATTTCTCGCTTTCTTAGCGTTCCCGGTCGTTCCGGTCCATTCCAGTGAAAAAATGGAACGGTGTTTACTAAAATTGAGTTGTTATCAGACGAAACGCAATTTGACCTTTAAAACAATATAAAGTGACCACTCTTCCCGCTCCAATACATATTCTAAAACAGTACTTTCTTAAAATGACAATCTAAATAATCTTAAAGCAGTCAATGCTGTCTATTATATGCTGCCAAAGGAGATTTTACTTGGTTTGTCAGCTATGAAAAAAGGCTTCTCTCTCTCTCTCTCTCTCTGAATGTTTAGGTTATGAGTTAATAGAATAAATATGTAAATCCCTGATATAAGTTTCAGTAAACTTTACCCTGTATAAACAGACGTTCATATAATAAGCAAAGAATTACACTATAAGCCAGTGACTGGCATTGTCCTTGACAAAACAGCAATTGAAATTTAAAAATAAACACAATCTAACCTGGTATCAGAGAACTTCATATCGCTGATTGATTGACTGATTTGCAAACACGATGCGCAGCATAGAAAGTATGTTATGTTCTACTCAATGTGACAGTGTCGAGGTTAAGGTTTTATTTTTTTATTTTTTTATTTTTTTGTTAGCTGACAGTTATAAATATACCTGAATAAGCAACAAAGTATACAAAGACCTGTCAGCTGCACTGTTACCCAGTGTCTCAGTCAGTAACCCAGGGTATAGTGGCCTGTCTCATGGAGAGTATACCAGAATATTGGTCAGCGACAGAGTAAACCAAGACCTGCAAGCTACACTGTATATCAGCGTATCAGTCAGTAACCCAGGGTATAGCAGCCTGTCACCTAAAGTGTATACCGGAATATCAGTCGGAGACAAAGTATACAAAGACCCATCAGCTACACTGTACCCCAAAGTATCAGTCTGTAACTTAGGGTATAGCAGCCTCTCACCTGGACTAGAATGTCAGTCAGCGACAAAGTATAAGAAGGTCTGTGAGCTACACTGTACCCAGGTTTAGCCGCTTGTCACCTAAGTACATACCCGAATACCGGTCAGCGACAAAGTATACGGATACCTGTCGGCTACACTGTTACCCAGTATATAAGTCTGTAACCTGGAGTATAGTGGCCTGTCACATGGAATGTATACCGGAATATTAGCCAGCAACAAAATATATATGAAGACCTGTAAGCTACACTGCTCCCTGGTATATCAGTCAATAAGCCAGTGTATAGGGACCTGTCACCTAAAGTGTAAACCAGTGAATATCAGTCAGCGACAAAGTATACTACGGGACCCTATACTACAAAACATTCTGGGTGACAGGCTGTTATATCCCGGGTTACTGACTGATACACCGGGGACCAGTGTAGCTGACAGATCTTCGTATACTTTAATTGTTGCTGACCGATATTCCAGTATATCTATACACTCTAAGTGTATATCCCAGGTTACTGACTGATACATCAGGGTGCAATGTAGCTGGCAGGACTTCATATACTTTGTTGCTGATTGATATTCGGGTGTACACTTCATGTAACAGGCCACTATACCCTGGGTTCCTGACTGATATTCCGGGTAACCGACAGTGCAGCTGACACTGGTCTTTGTATACTTTGTCGCTGACAGATATTCCGGTATACAATTAGGTGACAGACCACTATACCCTGCATTACTGATTGACACAGGGGTACAATGTAGCTGACAGGTCTTTGTATCCTTTGTCGGGGATCGAACCCACAACCTCCCTGTCAAGCAGATGCTCTGACAACTGAGCCATTGGGAACAAGGAATATAGAAAGTCAAGATTTTAATTTTGGGGAACAAGGGAAAATGCTGACTTTATTTCAGGGGACCAGGAACACCCCTGGGAGGACTTCCCTAAGGGTTTTCTCGGTGGTATAGCCATAACTCAAACAAAACAAATTAATGTTGGCTGGCTAAGGAGAGAGAGAGCGAGAGAGAGAGAGAGAGAGGCTGCAACAAAAGCAAATGAACTTGTTGTACAGACAATCCTAAATATATCCGGCCCGGTGCGGTACCCTAAGAAGAGGTGTTCCATTTTCGGAAGAATATTCAAAACGTCACAATCAAGCTGGCTGGAACAAAGAAGAACCACCCGAAATGTAAGTTTACTTATTATCCTCTTTTTAAAGTGTTTACGCTTTACTTTTATGTTTGACAACATTACTGTCCGTAAAATTACAGTGATATCTCTAATAACAATAAGGTATTATTCGGTTTGTACAAAATCGGAAAACAATCACCTTCTTACACACTTACTCGTCTTGCACCAGTTGTCGGACAAGTACAGAACCATTATTCTGTAGCATGAATTTAATTAGCAGTGGCCAGCTGTATATGTAATGTAGGGACTGCAGACATGTCTGTTAAAAATTTGGTCTGGCAAAAATTCTTAATAATAAAAAAAAAATAAAAAATTTCATGTACAGACTACAATATAGTGTGGTAGTTCAGTGGTGAGTGCACTGGCATCTAGAGCTAATGGTACAAGGATTGATCCTAGGCTAAGCAAGGGAATTTTTGGTGTCTGAACACCCTTTGGTGTCTGAACCCTATAGAAATTCATAATGGGACATAGTCCCTAAACCCAAATTGTTGAAACATCTGTTCGGTTGTCTGTCCGTTAACACTTTAACATGACAACTCCTTCAAAGCCATTGAAGCGATTTGTACCTTACTTGAAAAGAATGTTGCTTGGTTAGGGTCCTTTGAAAATGGCCAAATTTTTTGGTGATCTGCCTCTTGGTTTGATTGCCATGGCAACAGAAAGCTCCCATAGACTTATATTGGGAAAATGGTTAAATTAATTGCATTTTCTCCAAAAACGTGAAGTGATGTGAACCATGTTTGGCAGTTATGATCATTGGATGAGTGTTTGCCCAATTTATATTTTTTATGACCAATGGCTATTTTGTTTGGTTGCCATGGCAATATTAGATTTAAAAAAAAGGAATTTTTTAAATGACATCTCCTTCAAAACCAATCAAGCAGTATGATTCTAATTTTGTACAAATGAACTGCTTTGGGGTAAGGACAATTCAAAATGGCTAAAATTATGGTGATCTGCCTCTCGCTTTGGTTGCCATGGCAACAGAGAGCTCCTGTAGACTAATATAATGGGAAAATGGTGAAATTGCATTTTCTTCATAACCATTGAAGTGATGTGAACCGTACTTGGCAGTTATGACATTTGATGATGGTCTACCCAGCTTGTGCCTTTCATCAGTGAGAATTTTGTTTGGTTTCCATGGCAATATTAAATTTAAAAAAAAGAAGAAGATTTTTTCAATGACCAGTCCTCCAAAACCACTGAAGTAGTAGGACTCTAAGTTGGTGCAAATGTTAAAATGGGTAAGGGCAATTGAAAACAGATAAAAAGTCTGCCAGTCTGCCTCTTGGTTTTGTTGCCATGGCAACAGAAAACTCCAATAGACTTATTAATTCATTTTCTCCATAACCAGTGAAGTAATGTGAACCATATTTTGCAGTCATGATCATTGTCTACCCAGTTTGTGTGTTTTTATGACCAGTGACCAATTTGTTGGGTTGCCATGGCAAAATAAAATTTTAGAAAATGATTTTTTTTTTAATGACAGCTCCTCCAAAACCACAATTAAAGCAGTGTTGCAAACTTCTTTACTGCTTATGAAGATTCTCAATAAAACCAAGACTCACGTTTTCTAATCTGTAGTGTGATCTTTGTTTCCAAAGGTAATCATTTTGACATTTATTATATTTCCCTGCCCCTGTGCTGTTTACTTGTGTATAAAATCATGGTACTGTTAAACAACTCTTCAGAAACCACTTAGCCAATTTCCATCATTTTACATTGATTCTACTAGTGAAATATGATTGAGAGTTTGTCCAAATGGTCACGCTTCATTGACTGCCATGGCCATGTGTCCTTCAAAACTAAGAACTGCTTAATTGATCATCCTTTCATTAGTTGCAATGATAGGATTAGAAAATGTTGCATAATGGGTGCATACCTGGAGTAGCTATGTCACTCAGGCGTGTGAGTCGTGACCCGCGGACCTCTTGTTTTAGATTCATCTTCCCTCGTTACCCTGTAATACATGGCCTTGTTCCCCTGTTCCTCAAAATCCCTGGGGTGGCCTCAACATTGTGCACTTATGGACTGTTTTAGTGTTCTTTTCCTTGACATAAAATATAACCAGATTATATGGAATTCGTGCTTTATTGTTATATATTGTGTAGCTCAAGGATGTTTGAAACAATTTAGATAAAAAACTGCTTCACATGGCACAAACAATAGTCAGATATTCATGGATTTGCATGTTTTCAGATTTTTTCCATGGAACATCAAAATATCCACAATACTGGATATTTGCCTTTGGCAGGTGCGTTTGCAATTTAACTCTGTTGGGTAAAAAGAAATGCATGTATTGATGAAATGATAATATTTGACACTGAGATCTTCTAAGAGGCAGGGAGTGGATACTGGCATGCAATATTAAAGTCTCGGAATGTTACCTGGTAATACCTGGCTCTACTATACATTTTAATCATTTATCTAACCATTGTCAGGAAGACTTTGAAACAGTACATGTACTTGCACATACTCTGGCCTGGAAGCAGATTAGTAATGCTGCTGGCCTCTTGTGCTAGAAGTTATTGACCGAGAGATTGCATGTATGATCATCAGCTGATTGGAACCTGCTCAGCAGTGCAGTCAGTAACTAGTGCATTAGACGGCAGATCTAGTGGTTGCAAGTTTGAATCCTAGCTTGGCAGCCTACCTCATCAAGAGATTGATCGTGAAATAATTTCTACCATCATTCTCCCTGGTCTGCTGATTCAAGAAGGGAGATTGTCAGTTGGGCACTCCTGACTTTGGAACATGAGATTCCAGGTTCAAATCCCTCTTGAGGTTGATATTTATTTCATGAATGTATGAGCTGGCGTTGGTAGCTTAGTTGGATGTGTGTCCGACTGGTGATCAGGAGGTTGAAAATTGTGGAGATCTGCTTTGGGATTGCTAATTGGCAAGTTTCATCAATTTTCATATGCCTGTTTGAAAAACGGGACTGTTATGTTACGGGGTATGGCGTCTGTCCGTCTGTCCATAACCTTTTTCGTTTCTGGCTAACTCCTCTTACAGTTTACATCCGATCAAGCTGAAACTTGGTATATAGTTAGACCATGATGAGGAGCAGCGCGTATTATTTCGGGGTTACAGTCTACTAACTATTAGCAGAGTAATGCCCCTTTGAAAATTTCCGTTAACTTTTTGTTTCAGGTCAACTTCTCTTACACTTTACATCCGCTCAAGCTGAAATGTAATTTATAGTTAGACCATTATGTGGAGCACGGCATATTGGTTCTAGGTTACAGTCCACCAAATATTAACAGAGCTATGCCCCTTTGAAAATTTCTGTAAACTTTTTGTTTCCGGCTAACTCCTCCTACAGTTTACATCTGATCAAGCTGAAACTTCATTAGTAATTACCATGATGTGGAACAGCGTATATTGTTTCAGTGTTACAGTACACCAAATGTAAGCACAGTTATACTCCTTTGAAAATTTTTCGTTTCTGGCTAACTCCTATAGTTTACATCCGATCATGCTGAAACTTCTTAAATAGTTACAGGATGATGTGGAGCAGCGCATATTATTTTGAGGATACAGTACACCAAATATTGGCAGAGTTATGTCCCTTTTCATAATTTCGTAAACTTTTGTCAGCATATTGTCTAGAGGTAATAGTGTGCAAATTTTATTTTATAATAGGTATATTGTTTAGCTCACCTGAGCCAAAGGCTCACGGTGAGCTTTCATGATCAGTCTTTGTCGGTCGTCCGTCTGTCAATTTTTTACTTAAAGACATCGCCTCCTAAACAGGTGAATGGATTTTGAAATAATTTTACAGGAAGGAATGTTCCTTGGGTGACCCTCTACCAAAATTGCCTAAATGGTTCTGCTCCGCTAAACAAAATGGTGGCCAGAACTAAAAATAGAAAATCTTAAAACAACATCTCCTCCTTGACCAGTCCACTGAATGGATTTTGAAATAATTTCACAGGAATGTTCCTTAGATGACCCTCTACCAAAATTGCCTGGATGGTTCTGCTCTGCTAAACAAGATGGCTGCCAGAGCTAAAAATAGAAAACCTTTTAACAACATCTCCTCCCAGGCCTATAGCCTGATTTCAAAATAATGTCACAGAAATCTTCTTTTCATGCCCCTTTACCAACTCTGCTCTGCTAAACAAAATGGCCACCAGAGCTAAAAATAGAAGAAACCTTTAAAAGACATCTCCTCCCAGGCCAGTGGCCGATTCAAAATAATTTCACAGAAATGTTCCTCTCATGCCCCTTTACCTAAAATTGCTAAAATGGTTCCGCTCCACTAAACAAAATGGCCACCAGAGCTAAAAATAGGAAAGCCCTTTTAAACGACTTCTTCTATTAGGCCAAGGTCCCGATTTCAAAATAATTTTACTGAAATGTTCCTCTAATGCCCCTTTACCAAAATTGCTAATTTAAAAATGGTTTAGCTCTGCTGAACAAAATGGCAGCCAGAGCTAAAAATAGAAAAAGGTTCTAGACTGTCATGCCTCTGTCAACAATTTACTTAAGAGACATCTTCTCCTAAACCGGTAAATGGATTTTGAAATAATTTTACTTGAATGTTCCTTGAGTGACTCTCTACCAAAATTTCTAAAATGGTTCCGCTCCTAAAACAAACTGGCCACCAGAGCTAAAAATAAAAAAACCTTTAAATAACAAATCCCATGCCAGTGGCCCGATTTCAATTTAATTTCACAGAAATGTTCCTCTAATGCCCCTTTACCAAAATTGCTAAACTGGTTCCACTCTGAAACAAAATGGCGGTCAGAGCTAAAAATAGAAAAACTTTTAAACGACATCTCCTCTCAGGCCTATGACCGAATTTCAAAATAGTTTCACAGAAATGTCCCTCTTATGACCCTTTACCAAAATTGTTAAAATGGTTCCGTTTGGCTGAACAAAATGGCCAGCAGAGCTAAAAAAAAGAAAAGGGAGTAGACAGTCATGCATCTATCAACAATCTACTTAAGAGACTTCTCCTCCTAAACGGTTAATGGATTTTGAAATAATTTTACAGGAATTATACCAATATTGCTAAAATGGTTTCGCTCAGCAGAACAAAATGGCCGCCAGAGCTAAAAAGGAAAAAAAAACTTTTAAAGGACATCTCCCAGGCTTATGGCCTGATTTCAAAATAATTTCACAGAAATGTTCCTCTAATGCCCTTTACCAAAATTACCATTCTATAGTTTCAAGATAATTACCAGTTTTTTATGTCTGCTTTCTATGATTTGTTGATGCAGTTCAAATGAGTACCCACAACATATGCTTTTATAAAAAAAAAAAAAATCAGCAAAAAAACAACACAAAAACATCATACAAGCATCATTTGATGAGCCCTTAGCAGATCTTTTTCTTTTTATACACTGCCACATGATAGTGGTGGGGTATTATGGTTTCACATTGGTTGTACGAGTGTCCCTCTGTCAATCCATCTATCATAGTTACATCCCTCCGTCCTTATTTTTGTTTCCAGATGATAACCTAAGTGAATATCAATGGATTTTCACCAAACTTGGTGTGTTCATTCATAATGTGGAAGGGGTGGTTGGGTGGTGCGAAGGTGTCGTGTGTCTTATGTCACTGGGGCAACTAATATTGGCTTACAGTTGGGCAAGGCCTGCTGTCCTTGTTGCAGTTAAGGAAGAGGGGGAAAATTTTCATTTTTTCTGCTTCTTCCCTTTCATTCCTGTTCCTCTTTCTTCCCTGTCCCTTTCTTTCATCTCCTCTACTATCTTTTCTGTCTTCTTTCTCCCTTTCTCTGGGAGACGACATAAATGACCCACAAGGATTGACGTGTCGTTAAACCCCAACACAGTCAATCAATCTTAATGTGGAGATCTGGTTTGGGATTGCTAATTTCTGACAGACTGAGCTATCTATATCTGAGACACACCTGACTTTTCTTTGCCAGATGATTGCTTGAGTACTTTATTAATGGATTTTCACCAAACTTAGTGTTTGTATCGATATTGTAGAGATCTGGTTTGGGATTGCTAATGGGCAAATTTCATAAATTTTCGACAGTTTTCTGCCCGCAGCAAGTCAATATTGATAACTAGTAAATGTCAACGGATTTTTACCAAAGTGGTACATATCTATCATGGAGATCTGATTCGGGATTGCTTATGGGCAAAGTTTGCCAATTTTTGACAGAGTATTCTGCCCATTGCACAGCCACATATTCATTTCAGGACAATAGCTTGAGTAAATCTCAAAGGATTTTCACCCACTTTGTATTTCCATTGATATTTTGATCTGGTTTGGGATTGCTAATGGGTACATTTCTTCAGTTTTTGACAGTTATCTCCCCTTGACATGATGATGGTGAGGTATTATCATTTTACTGTTTTATTTAAAATGTTTCCTTAATAAAAGTAGGTACATACTTTCCACAAGCCTTTCTAGCATTTTTGAAAAACCTAAGCGCACAGTGTGGTAACTAGGCCAAATATGGTATGTTGAGCACTTGAGGTACTCATTACAGGCACCTTATCAAGGTGCTTCTAATGAGTATGTACAATCTTTGTTTTCATGTAGAAATAAGAAAAATATTATCTTAATACCTCATTTTATCTAGATAGCCATGGCTTACATATCCAGTTTTAAAGTTCATAACCATCATTAAAATCTGGTTTTGCATGCTTTATCTACCAAACTATTTTACCCCTACCAGGCATTTTGCAAAAAAAAAAAATAATAATAATAATAATAATAATCTGCAAAGGTTGACATGATTCATTATGAATTTGTTAATCTTCAAGTGTGTCACTGGCAAACACAACTTTGCAGATGATACATGTAATTGTGAAATATTTTTTTTTGTTATTATTCAAGGACAAATTATTTAAGATATGAAGTGTCCTCAAGTTGGCCGAGTGTTTAGTGCTTCTGACTATGGACCATGAGGTCCTTGGTTCTATTCCTTTCATTATCATACTTCCATCATCTCCATATATAACCAAATCTTCATCATTACCAACACCTTCCACATAATTAAATGGCAGTTTGTTAGTTCTAATAAACTTGAAGTGACTATAATTTTAAATTTCTACCCTTCATGCCATTTTAATTTACCCCCCAGACCCACACCTAATGCCCTAACAGTCAAACCAAAATGCAAACATGTCCATGCATATATTTTGTTGTCCCATATACACAATACATACATGTATGTGTTCTGTATCACATGTACATTTTAAGCTTTAGCACTTTGTTGGCTAAGTCATCAGATATTTGGTGATATTTTTCCCACAGACACTTGGGGTCAGTAGGGCAGTGCAGGCCCAAAATAATATCTTGTATATATTTTTTCTCTAGTTATTTTTAGCTCGGCTGTTTTCGAAGAAAACGATGAGGTATTGTCATAGCTCTGGCGTCGTCTGAGTCGTCGTGGTGCAAAAACTTGGACATTTTGTAATATCTCTGTCATTACTGAAGATATTTACTTGAAACTCGGATTGGTTGTTCATTATGGAAAGGGGAACTCATACCAATAGGGGGGGTAACCCTCAAAATATTTTTGGCACAGTTATGCCCCTTTTTCGACTTAGAATTTGCAGCCGAGCAATAACTTGAGAAAAAAATATATACAAGATATTTTTTTTGGGCCTGCACTGCCCTACTGACCCCAAGTATCTGTGATTTTTCCCACAAAATAAGGCTTGACATGTCATTCAAATTGTCTTCTTAGAGACAGTTTGTATGAAACATCATATTTGTTTTGTGATGAAAAAGAGAAATCTTTTATAAATGTTGTCTGCTCTTATTTCAAGTTTAAGTTATCAGCAAATCAAAGACACAACCTCAAACCTAAAAATGCAAAGTTTATGTCTGCCTCTTTTTTAATAGACTGCTTACTAAAAATGTTACACATTACGAAAACATGCCTATTCAAAATATACTGAAAATTTAACCACAAAAAAAATGAAAATTTTCAGAGAAAAAATTCGGATATTTTTCATTTTTCTGCTCAAAACATAGATTGTGGGTACTCGTTAGAACTGCCTCGCCGAGGCAGTTCTAATGTGTACCCACAATCTATGAGCAGAAATAAGAAAAATAATGTATACCCCTATAAATCCCAGTTTTACTATATAAAAGTGGGGTTTAAGGGGGTCAAAATTATATAGGCACGTTTTCGTGATGAGTACCAAAACTGTTTCTGAGGATTAAAAAGAAATTTATGCTTTATATAGTAAAAAAATGGGATGCTGGTATCAGGGGAACATGTTGGGGTGGTGATGGGGTTGGAGGGGTGGGGTGTGGGGCAGGGGGGTGGGGGGGTTGGTTGTGGCTTGGAGGATATTTACAGTTTTACACCTGGACATTTACCTACACAGACATTTACCCACCTCATTACGAAAACACGCCTATTCAAATATATAGAAATGTTCACCTCCAAAAACCAAAAATTTTCAGGTAAAAAACTCTGATATTTTTTCATATTTCTGCTCAAAACATAGATTGTGGGTACTCGTTAGAACCGTCTCAGCCAGGCGGTTCTAACGAGTACCCACAATCTATGTTTTTGAGTAGAAATAAGAAAAATAATCTATACCCCTGTAAACCTCAGTTTTACTATATAAAAGTGGGGTTTCAGGGGGTCAAAATTATATAGGCATGTTTTTGTGATGTGGACACTAGAGATAAATTTGAGACAAATATCATGTTCAGTGAAATGCCATTTATAATTTCTATTAGAGGAAATGTCATTTGGACAAAATGTCTTTTCAATGAAATGCCATGTATTCTTACATTTGAATGTTGAACAAATGAAATAAATGAAAATATAAATTTTGTGTAGAAAACAATTTTACTGTTGTGTGTGGTTTTGTTAAATATAATAGGCTGTGTATCTGTGTATTTACAGGAAGTTATATGGTTATAAAATGGTAGGATATTGTAAGTTTTATGGTACCCAAATAGACAAAGGGATTAGAGTTAAAAATGGACAGAAGCTAGGTGATTTGTAGCCCCAGATAAGTTTTGCATTGTCCAGATAAGTCCAAATGAATGAATAGACTTATGCCACTGAGGCAAGTCTAACGTGGACCCGATTAAAAACGCTTTTAATGGAGTTCTAAAGAAAATAAATCAATTGATTTTTTTTTTTTTTTTTTGAGAAAAAAATGAAATAAACTAAAATAAAATTTATCTTCTCTGGAGCACAACAGGTCTGGTGTGGAGGCCCTAAAAATGCAGATTAAGATATAAAAGATCAGAGCTCCAAATAAGATGCTTTATTCCAACAGTAACAAGTTTATTTACTTTTCAGATTTCAATGAAAAATAATTAAAATACTGATATGGCCAATTAAAAATAGGTGTGTTTTAACTTTAAGGTCGCATGTTCAAAAAAAAAATAGGTATGTAGAACTTCAGGGATTGTTGTTTTGTTTATTTTGTTTTATTATTATTTTTTTTTATGTACAATTATACCATAATTACTAAATATATTTGGATTATTCACCATGATTTACAGATATTTTATCCAGCATGTAAATATTTCTGATAGAATATGGCAAAGAGTGTAGACCCAGATCTTGTAGGAGCAGTTTGATAAAGGTCATCACTGTTTGCACAGACCTGCTTTTCTGAATATTTTAAAAGTATATAATGCCCACAGACTTAAAATAGGAAAGTGGTTAAATTACATTTTCTCCATAAAAAGTGGAGTGATGTGAATTATAATCATCTTGATGATTTTCTAGTTTGTGTGTTATGACCAGTGGCCATTTTGTTTGGTTATTTTTTTTTAAATAACAAAACCACGGAAGCAGTAAGACTTTTTTCCATGATTTTATTCCCGTCTTTTCCAGAGCACCATAATATCTGCCTTCTCTAAAACCCATGTTCATGCTGATGTAAAATATTCTTTTCTAATCTTTGGCATTTCCATTCTATAAAAAATAGAAAAGGTGAGGGAATACAGATTAATCAATCCCTTAGAATAGATTTGTGCATTGTCAACTCATAAGAAAAAAATCTAAACACAAGCATTAAAAAAATAATGAATTGCCAAATTTCTCCTAATAAGGGAGCCCCTTTGCAAGCTGAATAATTATTTTGTATTTTTTACATCATTTGAACATGGAGTGAAGATTTGGTACCAGTAAAATTGATTTACCCAAACTCACCCTCCCACTCCAAGTAGTTTTATACTGACCATTCTAGGGCCAAGGTTCTGTCACACTTCCTTCTATGTGTGGACCAAGCTCCACAGGACAGTCAATAGCACAACTGCCTGCAGATCCAGGAATTAAATGTTCAAATCCTAGCTAGGTCCCATAACTTTTGTGGGGATGGATGGATTAGACATATAAATGACTTTTATGGTCTTTCTCCCCCATCTCCTGCTTCAAGAACCATGGCGGTTGTCACTTTCTGGCGAAAGTCTGCACACAAAGTACTGGTGCTCAAAGTACTGATTTCTGCCTAGAGAACTAAGTCTGCCCAGAAAAGTTTAAGTAGGTTAATTGACTGGCTGCACATGAAGTTGACAGTTTTTGCTGGGCTGCAAACTCCAAATCAAACAGAAATTTCAATCTTAGTGAAAGGTAAAGTTTTATTTTCTGTGAAAAATATCACTAATAATTAAGTTTCATGATGATTTTATCTATACTAGTACAAAGTGTTAAAGTTTAAAATGCGTATGAGACTGAATACATGTACATACTATATTTATACTAAAATAAGCCCCATTATATCTAGTCACACCTCTCCTACTTTGGTAGGTGAAATCCATTATTATACGCATGCAAAACTGAGTTTAAGCCATCCAAATATCTTATTTTTGCCCCAAATTTGGATTTAATACTGTCACTTTGGCAATAAGAATTGCAATGCCCTGGGGCTTATTACCGCTTAGTTTAGTTTTGAATAAATAAACAACTGTAATAATTTGTGCATTTTTTCTGTTATTTCAGGCATTAAAATAGCAGCAGGACATGATGTAGGCCTTACCTTGGATTTGATTTGATTTTGAAAACAAAGAGTTCAAAGACAGCAGAAGACATTCATCCTCTTGAAACCAACTCCAAAAAGAATATTCTTGACTTTAAAAAAGATGCAAAGAATATTGGAATGCTACTGAAAGGATCCATGTTTATGGATGTTTGTTTTTCTGAGCATGTTTCAGATTTTAAATTAAATTCTTACAGCATACAAACTGGAACTGTTAACACAGCCCCAGATAAGGCATTTTTTTCTGTTAAAAAGAACTGATATTTTTCTTATTTCTCCACAAAACATATGTTATGGTACTCAACTGAAGGTTGTCGCCAAGGCACTTCTGATGAGTACCCACAACATAGGTTTTCATGGAGAAATAAGAAAAAAAATATGGGGATACCCCTCTTATCTGGAGCTATCTATTAACTTTTGACAGAAAGTGACTACAATATTCTGAACAATGAGAATGGATATCAAGAACTGAAATTAGAGAGGAATTTGAAGTTAGCAAATACTTACTATCAGTCATCATTTTGAAAGAAAATTACCAAGAATAAATATTTCTCTGGTTTTAGATTTTGTTTCAGTGTTACTGTGTTGTACTTTTAATCAGTTTGATGCTGGCCTCGGTGGCTCATTTGGATGCGCCGTCCGACTGGGGACCAGGAGGTCGCGGGTTCAACCCCCGCCGAGGTTGGCAACATTCTTTCGTGGAGATTGATCATGAAATATTTTCTACGGTCATTCTCTCCCTTCCGCTGATTCAAGAAGGGCAGTTGTCAGTTTCTGGCAAAAGAATGTGCACAATACTGGTTAACCGCTTAGAGGACTGAGCCTGCCCAGTAAACGTGTGGTTAGGTAAACTGACCGCGCTTGACATGACCCCATTGGGTTGACTGGGCCGTAAAACCTCAACACAAACAAACAAACCTCCTCCATGTAAGATTTAATATCTCAGAGACCATTCAGAAACATATATCAAACATATATTGTTGTTCAGTATGATAAGATGCATTCAGTGACACTGACTCTGGGTCCCCAGGTGTATGCCCCACCCCATCCAGTTCACATAAACCTTAATATCTCTGACACTGTTGAGATCCCACTCACTTAAACATATATATATTATTGCTCCTTATGATAAGACACCAACAGTCGGTCCCCAGTGGACTGTGGTATGCCCCACCCCATTCAAACCATTCAGATCTTTGCCAAGAATAATGGGTTTGAAAATACTTTTATCTTCTGATTTAGATTCCAGATACGACTGCAGTTTGCCAACCTTTTCTCCATGCAAGAACCCCACAATAGACCTATATATCTTATTTGTATCTTTAATGCTGCTCTGAATACAAAATCTTTATCACATATAGCCATTTACATGTCAATAGACTTAAAGCCAAGTGTGTTGGTGAAGATATATGTGTCAGTTGACATACCTATGTATAAGATGAATAGTATCTGGACTGACATACTGACTGCATGTATGTCCACCGAGGTTAGATTTCCCAACCATCAATGACTGAGATATGTATATACATCAAGAATTTGGGAGTTATCTATAAATTGAATACAGGTAGCCACCTTTTTTAGCTCACCTGAGCACAAAGTGCTCAAGGTGAGCTGTTGTGATCAGTCAATGTCCGTCGTACTTTGTCTGTCGTTCGTCATTCGCCTTCAACAAGTGTTTCAAAAGCCTAGTCCTCCTACACCCCTGGGCCAGTGGACTCGAAACTTGGTAGGACGCATTGGGGTGACTTATAGATCAAAAATAGCAAAAATCATTCTGATCTGACATTCAAGATGGCAGCCATCTTCTCCTGAACCAGAATTAACTCGAAACTTAGTAGGAAGCATCGGGGATGACTTGTAGATGATAAATAGCTAAAATCATTCCAGTCAGAAATCCAAGATAGCCGCCATGGCAGCCATCTTGAAAATCTATTTTTAGCTTCTTCTCCTGAACCGAAAGGCCAACTGACTCCAAACTTGGTAATGGTAGGAAGCATTGGAGTGACTTCTAGATCAAAAATAGCTAAAATCATTCTGATAGAAAATCCAAGATGGCCGCCATGGAGGCCATCTTGAAAATCTGTTGTTTGCTTCTTCTCATGAACCTAACGGTCAATAGACTCAAAACTTGGTAGGAAGCATACCCCGACTTGTAGATCAAAAATAGCTAAAATAGTTCCGATAGGAAATCCAAGATGGCTGCCATGGTGGCCATTTTGAAAATCTTTTAATCACTTCTTCTGAACTGAAAGGCCAATTGACTCCAAACTTGGTAGGAAGCATCGGGGTGACTTGCAAAAATAGCTAAAATCATTCCAATAGGATATCCAAGATGGCCACCATGGCCGCCATATTGAAAATATATTTTTCTTTTCTTCTCCTGAAACGAAAGCCAATTGATTTGAAACTTGGTAGGAAGCATCGGGATGACTTATAGATAAAAGAGAGCTAAAATCGTTCTGTTTGGAAATGCGAGATGGCCACCACGGCGGCCATTTTGAAAATATTTTCGCTTCTTCTCCTGAACCAAAAGGCCAAGTGACTGGAAAACTTGTAGGAAGCATCGGGATGACTTGTAGATCAAAAATAGCAATTATTCCTATAAGAAATCCAAGATTGCTGCCATCTCGAAAATCTATTATTTGCTTCTACTCCTGAACCTAAAGGCCAATTGACTCGAAACTTGGTTTGAAGTATGGGGTGACTTGTAGATCAAAAATAGCTAAAATAGTTCCGATTGGAATCCAAGATGGCCGCCATGGCGGCAGTCTTGAAGATCTATTTTTCGCTTCTTCTCCTGAATCGAAAGGCAAACTGACTCGAAACTTGGTAAGAAGCATCGGGGTGACTTATAGATCAAAAAAGCTTACTTTTCCTGAACCTAAAAGCCAATTGATCCAAAACTTGGTAGGATGCATCGGGGTGACTTGTAGATCAAAAGTAGCTAAAATCCCTCCGATTGTATATCCAAGATGGCCGCCATGGCAGCTATTTTCAAAATCTATTTTTGGCTTCTTTTGAACCGAAAGACCAATTTTTTTGAAATTTGGTTGGAAGCATAAGGGTGACTCGTAGGTAAAAAATAACTAAAACTTATCCTATTAGAAATCAAAGATGGCCGCCATAGTGGCCATCTTGAAAATCAATTTTTTGCTTCTTCTCCTGAACCTAAAGGCCAATTGACTTTAAATTTTGTAGGAGTCATCAGGGTGACTTGTAGATGAAAAATAGCTAAAATAGTTTCATTTGGAAATGCAAGATAACCGCCATGGCTTTGCATCCTTTCATCTGTCTGTCATGTTATCTCCTCCAGGGCTCCTAAACCACTGGTCGGAACTCAACCAAACTTGCTACATCACTTTCCCTCATTGTAAAGATGTGCTAGAGCAACATTATTTTTTGATGTGTTGGTCATCCGTTCATCTATTCTTCACACTATCTCCTAATCCACAGGGCAGAATTCAACCAATATTGCTACATTACTTACCCTCATGGTAAGGGTGTGCGCAAGCAACATTTTTTTCTGTCTGTCTGGTGTCCGTCCAACAGGCTATCATCTAAATCATTGGGCAGAATCGAACCAAGCTTGCTATATGACCTCCCCTCATGGTCAGGATGTAGAAGAGCAAGTCTGTCTCTCTGTCATGCTATTAGCAACATTAGCAAAGTTAGTTTGTTTTGAGGTTTTACGGCCCAGTCAACCAAATAGGGTCATGTCGAGCGCGGTCAGTTTACTTTACCACACATTTACTGGGCATGCTTAGTTCTCTAAGCGGTTAACCAGTATTGTGCACATCCTTTCGCCAGAAACTGACAACTACCCTTCTTGGATCAACTGAAGGGAGAGAATGACCGTAGAAAATATTTCATGATCTATCTCCACGAAAGAATGTTGCCGACCTCAGTGGGGATTGAACCCGAGACCTTCTGGTCTTCAGTCGGACGGCGATCCAACTGAGCCACCAAGGCCGGCAATATTAGCAAAGAGCGTGGGGACTGGCAATGGCAAGCCATGAAATCATTTCTGTGGTCGTTCTCCCTCTTCCGATAGCCGGCCTCGGTGGCTCAGTTGGATGCGCCGTCCGACTGGAGACCAGGAGGTCCCGGGTTCTACCCCCGCCGAGGTCAGCAACATTCTTTTGTGGAGACTGATCATGAAATATTTTCTACGGTCATTCTCTCCCTTCTGCTGATTCATGAAGGGCAGTTGTCAGTGTCTGGCGAAAGAATGTGCACAATACTGGTTAACCGCTTAGAGGACTAAGCCTGCCCAGTAAACGTGTGGTAAGGTAAACTGACCGCGCTTGACATGACCCCATTGGGTTGACTGGGCCGTAAAACCTCAACACAAACAAATCTCCCTCTTCCGCTGATTCAAGAAGAGCAGTTGTCAGCTACTGACAGAATCAGAATATTTTACTGGTATACATTCTAACATTTTTTTCATATTTCTGCTAAAAACAGATTGTGGGTACTCGTTAGAACTGCCTTTAGTGTATATATATTCTTACATCAAGAGTCTATATATATTCTTACATCAAGATCAAAGAATGTCATTAGACATGTTTACTTTGGTGAATGGATATCATTAGACGTATCACCAGTAAATATCTGATCAATGATTTAGTACAGAAAATTAAAGTATTTTCTCGTTAGTTTAACTCGGCAAATTCTATGCATTTCGATACTTGATTTTTTTCCCATACGGGTAAGGTGTGTGCGTGATGATAGGTTCGATGTGTATTTTTTACAACAAAATATGAAATTATTTTCAATCTTTTTTTCCGAATTATCGGTCACTGGTGAACCGTCCAGATGGAATTTTTTTTGCGATGTCGTTAACGTGACAAACACCAGCGATTAATAGGTAAAACAGGCTTGGAATTCAGTAGTTGAGACTATTAAGAGTTTGTATGAAAAAAAAAACAAAAAAACTTTTAAAACCGTTGCATAAAACAAAATAATGATAATAATAATAGCGTAAGCGACACAAAGTCGCCTGTTTTAAGCGGTCGCGTAAAAAACTAGGAATTAAAGTTTAAACGAAAAAAGAAATTCATAATTCAATAAGTAAATCGTTAAAAATGATAGCTAGACAGATTTTAGGAATGTTTTGTTTCACACGCAATTTAGATAAATTGTAAGTAAATAATTTGAATGATTTTTTTATTGTAAATTATTATCACAATAACGCGAACACGAATGAATGGAATGGAACGGAACGGCGGTCATGATTATGGAGCGATTGGAACGGACCGACCGATACCGCTATATTAACCGGAACGACCGTGGACCGGGACCGGAACGACCGAGGACCGGGACTGGAACGACCGTGGACCGGTAAAATGGTTAACTTAACCCCTGACTGGACTGTACCCATGTCTCGAACAAGTTTTCCATGGTCCCAAAGATGTTCGAGCCATTGAAGTTCGACT
>OZ024822.1:105057972-105080472 GCA_964016985.1 Anodontia alba
AATCATCTTGATGATTTTCTAGTTTGTGTGTTATGACCAGTGGCCATTTTGTTTGGTTATTTTTTTTTAAATAACAAAACCACGGAAGCAGTAAGACTTTTTTCCATGATTTTATTCCCGTCTTTTCCAGAGCACCATAATATCTGCCTTCTCTAAAACCCATGTTCATGCTGATGTAAAATATTCTTTTCTAATCTTTGGCATTTCCATTCTATAAAAAATAGAAAAGGTGAGGGAATACAGATTAATCAATCCCTTAGAATAGATTTGTGCATTGTCAACTCATAAGAAAAAAATCTAAACACAAGCATTAAAAAAATAATGAATTGCCAAATTTCTCCTAATAAGGGAGCCCCTTTGCAAGCTGAATAATTATTTTGTATTTTTTACATCATTTGAACATGGAGTGAAGATTTGGTACCAGTAAAATTGATTTACCCAAACTCACCCTCCCACTCCAAGTAGTTTTATACTGACCATTCTAGGGCCAAGGTTCTGTCACACTTCCTTCTATGTGTGGACCAAGCTCCACAGGACAGTCAATAGCACAACTGCCTGCAGATCCAGGAATTAAATGTTCAAATCCTAGCTAGGTCCCATAACTTTTGTGGGGATGGATGGATTAGACATATAAATGACTTTTATGGTCTTTCTCCCCCATCTCCTGCTTCAAGAACCATGGCGGTTGTCACTTTCTGGCGAAAGTCTGCACACAAAGTACTGGTGCTCAAAGTACTGATTTCTGCCTAGAGAACTAAGTCTGCCCAGAAAAGTTTAAGTAGGTTAATTGACTGGCTGCACATGAAGTTGACAGTTTTTGCTGGGCTGCAAACTCCAAATCAAACAGAAATTTCAATCTTAGTGAAAGGTAAAGTTTTATTTTCTGTGAAAAATATCACTAATAATTAAGTTTCATGATGATTTTATCTATACTAGTACAAAGTGTTAAAGTTTAAAATGCGTATGAGACTGAATACATGTACATACTATATTTATACTAAAATAAGCCCCATTATATCTAGTCACACCTCTCCTACTTTGGTAGGTGAAATCCATTATTATACGCATGCAAAACTGAGTTTAAGCCATCCAAATATCTTATTTTTGCCCCAAATTTGGATTTAATACTGTCACTTTGGCAATAAGAATTGCAATGCCCTGGGGCTTATTACCGCTTAGTTTAGTTTTGAATAAATAAACAACTGTAATAATTTGTGCATTTTTTCTGTTATTTCAGGCATTAAAATAGCAGCAGGACATGATGTAGGCCTTACCTTGGATTTGATTTGATTTTGAAAACAAAGAGTTCAAAGACAGCAGAAGACATTCATCCTCTTGAAACCAACTCCAAAAAGAATATTCTTGACTTTAAAAAAGATGCAAAGAATATTGGAATGCTACTGAAAGGATCCATGTTTATGGATGTTTGTTTTTCTGAGCATGTTTCAGATTTTAAATTAAATTCTTACAGCATACAAACTGGAACTGTTAACACAGCCCCAGATAAGGCATTTTTTTCTGTTAAAAAGAACTGATATTTTTCTTATTTCTCCACAAAACATATGTTATGGTACTCAACTGAAGGTTGTCGCCAAGGCACTTCTGATGAGTACCCACAACATAGGTTTTCATGGAGAAATAAGAAAAAAAATATGGGGATACCCCTCTTATCTGGAGCTATCTATTAACTTTTGACAGAAAGTGACTACAATATTCTGAACAATGAGAATGGATATCAAGAACTGAAATTAGAGAGGAATTTGAAGTTAGCAAATACTTACTATCAGTCATCATTTTGAAAGAAAATTACCAAGAATAAATATTTCTCTGGTTTTAGATTTTGTTTCAGTGTTACTGTGTTGTACTTTTAATCAGTTTGATGCTGGCCTCGGTGGCTCATTTGGATGCGCCGTCCGACTGGGGACCAGGAGGTCGCGGGTTCAACCCCCGCCGAGGTTGGCAACATTCTTTCGTGGAGATTGATCATGAAATATTTTCTACGGTCATTCTCTCCCTTCCGCTGATTCAAGAAGGGCAGTTGTCAGTTTCTGGCAAAAGAATGTGCACAATACTGGTTAACCGCTTAGAGGACTGAGCCTGCCCAGTAAACGTGTGGTTAGGTAAACTGACCGCGCTTGACATGACCCCATTGGGTTGACTGGGCCGTAAAACCTCAACACAAACAAACAAACCTCCTCCATGTAAGATTTAATATCTCAGAGACCATTCAGAAACATATATCAAACATATATTGTTGTTCAGTATGATAAGATGCATTCAGTGACACTGACTCTGGGTCCCCAGGTGTATGCCCCACCCCATCCAGTTCACATAAACCTTAATATCTCTGACACTGTTGAGATCCCACTCACTTAAACATATATATATTATTGCTCCTTATGATAAGACACCAACAGTCGGTCCCCAGTGGACTGTGGTATGCCCCACCCCATTCAAACCATTCAGATCTTTGCCAAGAATAATGGGTTTGAAAATACTTTTATCTTCTGATTTAGATTCCAGATACGACTGCAGTTTGCCAACCTTTTCTCCATGCAAGAACCCCACAATAGACCTATATATCTTATTTGTATCTTTAATGCTGCTCTGAATACAAAATCTTTATCACATATAGCCATTTACATGTCAATAGACTTAAAGCCAAGTGTGTTGGTGAAGATATATGTGTCAGTTGACATACCTATGTATAAGATGAATAGTATCTGGACTGACATACTGACTGCATGTATGTCCACCGAGGTTAGATTTCCCAACCATCAATGACTGAGATATGTATATACATCAAGAATTTGGGAGTTATCTATAAATTGAATACAGGTAGCCACCTTTTTTAGCTCACCTGAGCACAAAGTGCTCAAGGTGAGCTGTTGTGATCAGTCAATGTCCGTCGTACTTTGTCTGTCGTTCGTCATTCGCCTTCAACAAGTGTTTCAAAAGCCTAGTCCTCCTACACCCCTGGGCCAGTGGACTCGAAACTTGGTAGGACGCATTGGGGTGACTTATAGATCAAAAATAGCAAAAATCATTCTGATCTGACATTCAAGATGGCAGCCATCTTCTCCTGAACCAGAATTAACTCGAAACTTAGTAGGAAGCATCGGGGATGACTTGTAGATGATAAATAGCTAAAATCATTCCAGTCAGAAATCCAAGATAGCCGCCATGGCAGCCATCTTGAAAATCTATTTTTAGCTTCTTCTCCTGAACCGAAAGGCCAACTGACTCCAAACTTGGTAATGGTAGGAAGCATTGGAGTGACTTCTAGATCAAAAATAGCTAAAATCATTCTGATAGAAAATCCAAGATGGCCGCCATGGAGGCCATCTTGAAAATCTGTTGTTTGCTTCTTCTCATGAACCTAACGGTCAATAGACTCAAAACTTGGTAGGAAGCATACCCCGACTTGTAGATCAAAAATAGCTAAAATAGTTCCGATAGGAAATCCAAGATGGCTGCCATGGTGGCCATTTTGAAAATCTTTTAATCACTTCTTCTGAACTGAAAGGCCAATTGACTCCAAACTTGGTAGGAAGCATCGGGGTGACTTGCAAAAATAGCTAAAATCATTCCAATAGGATATCCAAGATGGCCACCATGGCCGCCATATTGAAAATATATTTTTCTTTTCTTCTCCTGAAACGAAAGCCAATTGATTTGAAACTTGGTAGGAAGCATCGGGATGACTTATAGATAAAAGAGAGCTAAAATCGTTCTGTTTGGAAATGCGAGATGGCCACCACGGCGGCCATTTTGAAAATATTTTCGCTTCTTCTCCTGAACCAAAAGGCCAAGTGACTGGAAAACTTGTAGGAAGCATCGGGATGACTTGTAGATCAAAAATAGCAATTATTCCTATAAGAAATCCAAGATTGCTGCCATCTCGAAAATCTATTATTTGCTTCTACTCCTGAACCTAAAGGCCAATTGACTCGAAACTTGGTTTGAAGTATGGGGTGACTTGTAGATCAAAAATAGCTAAAATAGTTCCGATTGGAATCCAAGATGGCCGCCATGGCGGCAGTCTTGAAGATCTATTTTTCGCTTCTTCTCCTGAATCGAAAGGCAAACTGACTCGAAACTTGGTAAGAAGCATCGGGGTGACTTATAGATCAAAAAAGCTTACTTTTCCTGAACCTAAAAGCCAATTGATCCAAAACTTGGTAGGATGCATCGGGGTGACTTGTAGATCAAAAGTAGCTAAAATCCCTCCGATTGTATATCCAAGATGGCCGCCATGGCAGCTATTTTCAAAATCTATTTTTGGCTTCTTTTGAACCGAAAGACCAATTTTTTTGAAATTTGGTTGGAAGCATAAGGGTGACTCGTAGGTAAAAAATAACTAAAACTTATCCTATTAGAAATCAAAGATGGCCGCCATAGTGGCCATCTTGAAAATCAATTTTTTGCTTCTTCTCCTGAACCTAAAGGCCAATTGACTTTAAATTTTGTAGGAGTCATCAGGGTGACTTGTAGATGAAAAATAGCTAAAATAGTTTCATTTGGAAATGCAAGATAACCGCCATGGCTTTGCATCCTTTCATCTGTCTGTCATGTTATCTCCTCCAGGGCTCCTAAACCACTGGTCGGAACTCAACCAAACTTGCTACATCACTTTCCCTCATTGTAAAGATGTGCTAGAGCAACATTATTTTTTGATGTGTTGGTCATCCGTTCATCTATTCTTCACACTATCTCCTAATCCACAGGGCAGAATTCAACCAATATTGCTACATTACTTACCCTCATGGTAAGGGTGTGCGCAAGCAACATTTTTTTCTGTCTGTCTGGTGTCCGTCCAACAGGCTATCATCTAAATCATTGGGCAGAATCGAACCAAGCTTGCTATATGACCTCCCCTCATGGTCAGGATGTAGAAGAGCAAGTCTGTCTCTCTGTCATGCTATTAGCAACATTAGCAAAGTTAGTTTGTTTTGAGGTTTTACGGCCCAGTCAACCAAATAGGGTCATGTCGAGCGCGGTCAGTTTACTTTACCACACATTTACTGGGCATGCTTAGTTCTCTAAGCGGTTAACCAGTATTGTGCACATCCTTTCGCCAGAAACTGACAACTACCCTTCTTGGATCAACTGAAGGGAGAGAATGACCGTAGAAAATATTTCATGATCTATCTCCACGAAAGAATGTTGCCGACCTCAGTGGGGATTGAACCCGAGACCTTCTGGTCTTCAGTCGGACGGCGATCCAACTGAGCCACCAAGGCCGGCAATATTAGCAAAGAGCGTGGGGACTGGCAATGGCAAGCCATGAAATCATTTCTGTGGTCGTTCTCCCTCTTCCGATAGCCGGCCTCGGTGGCTCAGTTGGATGCGCCGTCCGACTGGAGACCAGGAGGTCCCGGGTTCTACCCCCGCCGAGGTCAGCAACATTCTTTTGTGGAGACTGATCATGAAATATTTTCTACGGTCATTCTCTCCCTTCTGCTGATTCATGAAGGGCAGTTGTCAGTGTCTGGCGAAAGAATGTGCACAATACTGGTTAACCGCTTAGAGGACTAAGCCTGCCCAGTAAACGTGTGGTAAGGTAAACTGACCGCGCTTGACATGACCCCATTGGGTTGACTGGGCCGTAAAACCTCAACACAAACAAATCTCCCTCTTCCGCTGATTCAAGAAGAGCAGTTGTCAGCTACTGACAGAATCAGAATATTTTACTGGTATACATTCTAACATTTTTTTCATATTTCTGCTAAAAACAGATTGTGGGTACTCGTTAGAACTGCCTTTAGTGTATATATATTCTTACATCAAGAGTCTATATATATTCTTACATCAAGATCAAAGAATGTCATTAGACATGTTTACTTTGGTGAATGGATATCATTAGACGTATCACCAGTAAATATCTGATCAATGATTTAGTACAGAAAATTAAAGTATTTTCTCGTTAGTTTAACTCGGCAAATTCTATGCATTTCGATACTTGATTTTTTTCCCATACGGGTAAGGTGTGTGCGTGATGATAGGTTCGATGTGTATTTTTTACAACAAAATATGAAATTATTTTCAATCTTTTTTTCCGAATTATCGGTCACTGGTGAACCGTCCAGATGGAATTTTTTTTGCGATGTCGTTAACGTGACAAACACCAGCGATTAATAGGTAAAACAGGCTTGGAATTCAGTAGTTGAGACTATTAAGAGTTTGTATGAAAAAAAAAACAAAAAAACTTTTAAAACCGTTGCATAAAACAAAATAATGATAATAATAATAGCGTAAGCGACACAAAGTCGCCTGTTTTAAGCGGTCGCGTAAAAAACTAGGAATTAAAGTTTAAACGAAAAAAGAAATTCATAATTCAATAAGTAAATCGTTAAAAATGATAGCTAGACAGATTTTAGGAATGTTTTGTTTCACACGCAATTTAGATAAATTGTAAGTAAATAATTTGAATGATTTTTTTATTGTAAATTATTATCACAATAACGCGAACACGAATGAATGGAATGGAACGGAACGGCGGTCATGATTATGGAGCGATTGGAACGGACCGACCGATACCGCTATATTAACCGGAACGACCGTGGACCGGGACCGGAACGACCGAGGACCGGGACTGGAACGACCGTGGACCGGTAAAATGGTTAACTTAACCCCTGACTGGACTGTATGTGCAGTTAAATTTATGCGTCTGAAGAGGTTAATGGTGAAACCTAAATTGTTTTACTTGTCAATATTAGCTTTTAACTCGTATTTGTTTGTCTTTAAGTAAGTTTAGACAGAAAAAGTGACGATGAATTAGCATATAGTCAGAGTGGATGACGCCATCACGCAATTACACCATTATAAAACAATTAAAGACATAAAACTGAAACATATGCGAGTAAAAAAGTGCAGACAAGTCTGCGTAGGTCAGGTCTCCTATTTCTTGTTAGGTCAGGTCTCCTGTTTCTTGTTATAATATAATTACTTTTTTGTATTAATCCTAGTCCTATTGAACACGGATATGCCCTGCCTTTGCAAACAGTGTAGGTCCAGATCAGTAAGCAAACTTTGTCATTAAGTATGCTAATTTTAATCAGCAACCTGGATCAAGTGATCTGAAGGATGAAAGTTAGAAGTGGGTGAGGCATCTTTATTTATCCAGCATGGAATGGGTTAAGGAGAACAGATGCAACGAAAAACTCTATCGTAGCCTACAATTTCTTTCTCGAAGTGTAGTACCTACCATCCAATTAGAAGAGAGACCAGATTTCTATGTCAAAATTATACACCAGATTCTTTTGATAGATATTCCGCCATTTTATTTCTTTTTTACATGGGAGTTTGTTTTTCTGCAGGCCAATTCACTTTTGAAAATGGGTTCTGTTCTAAAAGAAAAGACTTTGTTCGACTCCAAAAAGTAAAATTGTTTGCTCCTCAGGGCTAGATCCCTTTAGAGTAGACTCTTTTTCAGAAGGGAGAAAAGGCTGATTTTGACAGAGTTGCCTCCAAGAAAGTGTCACAATTTCCCTTAGAGAGAGAGAGAGAGAGAGAGAGAGAGAGAGAGAGAGAGAGAATGCCTGACTGCCTCCGTATTTGCGAAGCTCTCAGGATATATAGACTCATATTTTGGTTTGGATGTTCGCTGTATGAATTATAGTCAGATGAAATATCAGATGACGGCCATGTGAATTGTCACACAAACTTCCATCCAATCACACAAACTTCCATCCAATGTACATCTTACCTTGACGCATTCAGGGCGCAGTTTATCCTTAATCCAGTTAAGTCTGGAGACCACTAAAAGTCTAATTGGCAAACAATGCAGACAGACCCTGATCAGACCGCAATGCAGGGTCTCCACTGTTTGCAAATACATGTAGTTAAGCCATTTTCTCTAGAAGTATCTAAATCACATAGCCTGACATACCTTAAATTGAAAAATGACTCTTCTAATATATAGCGCAGTGGAGGTTATGCAGTCTAAAATAGGTCGACCTCTTAAACTGTAATATTAACAGAACTTGCAATTTCTTCCTGCAATGGAATTTTGGTTGGGGTGAGGATTGATATTCATAAAAATTGGTTTCAATCTCACCAACAATTTTGCTGTTGACTGTTCCAAGGTATAGTGCCCATCACGAAAACATGCCTATATAATTTTGACCCCCTTAAACCCCATTTGTATATAGTAAAACTGGGGTTTACTGGGGTATATATTATTTTTCTTATTTCTGCTTAAAACATAGATTGTGGGTACTCGTTAGAAACGCCTCGGCGAGGCGGTTCTAACGAGTACCCACAATCTATGTTTTGAGCAGAAATATGAAAAAATATCAGAAATTTTTATCTGAAAATTTTCATTTTTTGATTGTAAAATTTTCAGTACAGTTGAATAGGCATGTTTTCGTAATATGATGCACAATCGATGACTCAATTCAGTAAAATTACTAAATCTGAGTGCCAATAAAAATACATATGTGCTGAAATTTTCAT
Organism: Anodontia alba; assembly: GCA_964016985.1. NCBI lineage: Eukaryota > Metazoa > Mollusca > Bivalvia > Lucinida > Lucinidae > Anodontia > Anodontia alba. The sequence continues at coordinate 105,066,430 of OZ024822.1, forward strand.
GAAGATTGCATCAGTACAACAGTATGTGGTATTATAGTGTCAAAAATGATTGAAATTGGCATGTAATGATTTAGCGTCTATTTTTTTCACACTATTTCACCATTCTCGTAAAATTTAATCCTTGGAATAACTTTAAGAACAATCAATTTGACTGAAAAGCACATAGATTAAGAACCTTTAGTGTAAACTATATGAAAATTACAATAAAATAGTTTAAGTTACAGCAGTTAAAGTGGAAATTGACCTTTTTGTAAAGGCAGCTGTTTTATCAAAGCCCCTTGAAAATGATAAAAAAAAAGGTTCTAACGCGTATCCACAATCTTTGCATTGGGCAAAAATATAAAAAAAATATAAGAATTTTTATCTGAAAACTTTCATTTTTTGGTGATAAAATTTTCAGTATATTTGAATAGGCTTATTTTCGTAATGTTAATGAGTTTGTTCATTCTGTATTTTGTGGATGTATTGTCGCTTTGTAATTTCCACCATTATACCCTTGTTCGGATCCCCGGGAGGACTGTTCCATGATTCTGGCATTTCCGGAGTATGTCCTTATCAAATATCTTATCTGGAATTTCCACGGGGAATTTCATATAAAATGTCAAACGTTGTTGTCTTGATCAAATTAGAAAAAAGTGCACTCATTTGTCATCATGTTTATTTTAAGTACTCATAGACTTAGTGACTGTATTATAGGTATATAGCCGTTGCAACCGTCTTACAATTAGCGTTCTAAAAATCGATAAATCGCTTAATTTTAAAATCCAGTGCAGTAACTGACAAAAGTGCAGACATATATCAGATGCCTCAGAATGCGGCGTCTAATCAGGGTCTTTAAAAATGGCAAATTTTAGCCATTTTTCTCTACGATTATCTAAATCACATAGCTTGACATAGCTAAAGTTGAAATTCGACTCTTTCGATATACAATGTGTTATATTGAAGAATCGATTAATCGCTGAACCCTAAAATCCAGTGCATGTGCAGTTTCTGAACGCGCGTGATAAGATATTAATGACCTGGCTTCTTCAGAGCTTTGGTGCAGATTAAAATACTTTTTAAGTACATACTAGGAGAGATGCACTTTTCGTATCATTAAAAGAAACTTGTAAAGCACCTTCTTTCATTTTATTATAGACTGGAAACTTCAGAGATAATTGGAGTGAGTGGTTACACTTTCAGGGGCGGTAACTATGTCTAAAAATTGACTTCCTTCTGAAAAGGAGGCTAGTTGGGGAGCAAATTCTTCCCTTTTCTTAGAAGAATGCTTTCCCCTTTCGTTTTCAGAGTAACCTGTTTTAAGAAGGGAGCAAAGACTACACATATTCTTTCCTTTTAGAGTCGCTTTTCAGTAAGGACTTAAGGTTTAAGGTTTAGATTTATTCACTCTAGGTAAGCATAGTTGACAACAAGATGACATACTAATATATATGAGCAGATATGAATATACATCATGGCGGTTATATCATTCAGTATATATAGTTAACTACATGGTCATATAATAATAAATACCATCAAAATAAATTATGCATCAATCATTTTACCTTAAACCAGTATTGTCACTGGGAACACAACAAACGTAGACATTATCCACAAGAGTCTGTAGACGTTGTTTCTATAGTAGTATTGACACACACACACACACACACACACACACACACACACACACATATATATGTATATATATATATATATATATATATATATATATATATATATATATATATATATATATATATATATATATGCGTAAACATGTGCATGCGTTCATACTGCGTGCATATATAAAAATGATGCATGCACATGATATTACCGTTCATACATGCATACGTCCGTACACATGCGTGTATGAACAGTAATATCATGCGCATGCATTTATATATGTCACTTGGTATGCAGAAATGCAAAAAGGATTATCGCAAGAAAGGTTCCTCTCATGTAAAACATGGCAGGAAATCTACGAAGTGTATCCAATTCCTTAAATAGAAAGGAAGACAATGATCAGGAATCGATACAACTACCTAACATCTTCCGTACAAGACACCAAATGGAGAGAAGGACGCACTTAAAGCAACGACAACACAATCAAAACACTACAAACAGAAAGCCAAAAGGACAGTTTCTTTTTCGAAAATCGGCCAAACGGCTATCCAAAATAAGAATTTCACATGCAAAGACATACAATGACAGACATAGTAAACCACAGCAGAAGCACCGCCTTGGAACGGTCAGTAATTTTTTTACTGGGGGCTTAAATCGATTTTACGTGATCACAATCCTCGCCCTTAGTGCTGCCGTGCTATACACAAGACATTTGTTCAGTCCGCGTGAAGAGTTTCTAACTCATCAGTGCAACATTTCCGAGAACATAAAAATCAAACGTATACAGAGATGAAACAACGATGAGGACTCGACAGCAAGAAATAACTGAAATGCTGAAGCAAAAGAAAACCAACAGTACGAAGCCGGTAGGCTCAAACAGAGCCAGAGCATTAGGTACCAACGGACTTACTTAAAAGTCAGTGGGCCGGAGCTATCATAGAGTCTGAGGCCCGACCTGCAACCAAAGAGTGAAGCAGGGTTATTAACCGTGATTAGGTTAACTATCATGCATGCAATCTGTCATGTTACATTTATGTCGTACCCAATCTTTATATATCGAAGAATGAGTTTACGAGAGCTAAAATCATTGTAAACATATCTTTTATCTGAATTTATATTCTAAGTCACAATAAACTTCAGGTTCAGAGAGGCCTTGTTGCATACGAGATTTAAGTCCAACAATGAATTTTGAAACTAAGTCTAAATGACGTCTATAAAATTAAGAAAAGGCTTTGCGGAGTTTATGATATCGATGACCCTGATTTAGAAGTTTAGCAGTTAATAATTCTTTTCGCGTGTTGAAGTCAGTAGCATGACTAGACACTCTGGCAAACCGAATTAGCTGCAATATATAAACATCGTAGGATGCTCGACGAGGAACATTCCCATCTCGTAAGTAAGGAAAATTTACAATCTCAAAATCAAAGTCATTGCGTTTATCATAAATTTTGCATAAAATAAACCCATCTGAAATAGACAGATGTAAATCCGAAATCCGAATCCGCTTCAGTTTAACAAGAATTTGCATTATTTAACTGAAGCTCTGAAGGATCAATCTGACTAATCAAACTGTAGTTATAGTCAATATTCAATAAATCGTCCAAATATCTAGACGTCGTGCTGAAAGCTTCAATATCTTCAGATTGCTTTTCTCTAGAAAGAGACATCATGAAGTCGCTTTCATAACAGAACAAGAAATAATCAGCCACAAGCGGTGCGTAATTCGTACCCATCGGAATACCCACAGTTTGTCTAAAAAGCTTAGTACCAAATCTTATATAAATAATGTCAAGTAGAAATGTGAGAGCTTACACACTTTCTGACAGTGTGTACAAAGTATAATTTCTATGGTTTTTGGAAGTACTACCCCCCCCCCACCCCACGCCCCCACCCCCCCCCCAAAAAAAAAAAAAAAAAAAAAAAATAAATAAATAAATATATTTCATCTGTTATATGCAAGACAGAGGGAAACTTCCCTATGAAATGTCCATACAATTGAATCATTGTTTTTCTTTTATAAAATTATGAGGTAGTGTAGCGTATAGCTTAGAAAAAATCATACCTATACAGACTTGATGCACGAAAACTTCTGGAGTTTAGTTTATTCAAAACGTCATTCAAATTTTAATGGACCTAAACAGATTCTTACCTGATTTTTCCCAACAGATAGTGTGGTGTCCATGGTAAGAAAAAGTCAGTTTATATCAGTCCCATTTAGGTCAAAATGGTTTGAAATGAAAAAAAAAAAAAAAAAAAAAAAAAAAAAAAGATTTACGTTCACGTGAAAAAAAAAAAAAAAAAATGAACGTTGTGAACGCATTATAAATATAACATGCAATTTTTGTTTTCATTCCATAGTTATGTTTCTTGATATTGTTATTTTTTTAGGCCGCGTTATCACCTATAAACTGAATAATGCAGTAACAGAAGTGTTGTTGACGTTTTACCGTGTCCAGTGCAAATGTAGGGGTTCCATGACAAGATCTAGATGAAGTTGTAGCGGTATGGACATAAAATCAAGGTACAGACCTTGAATTTTATAAGCAGTCAGAAATTGTTTTCGAAAAGACTCTTACAATGAACAAAAGATAATGTAATTTTATTACTTGATCGAATGAATCTATTTTATGGAGGAGGTTCATGAATATGAATGAAACAAAGTTTGAAATTTTGAAATCCGGACATTTTACCGTTACGTTAAATGTATTGGACACACTTTCTCGATACCCTGAATTTTCGAATATCTTACTGTACAGCATGGCTGAAAATTTTAGTAAAATGAATGAAATGAATATATCATTTTATGATATCATATAAACAGACTAGAAACTAGTAAAGAAGGTGGTCAGCAATGACCACCTTCACAGAACACAGCGTACCAAGGAAAACTAACAGTCTTCCCGATATTTAATTAATAAAAACGAAGTAAACAACAAAACCATGTTTAATGAAGAATTGGGGTAAATCTACAAGACTGTATGCAGGCCCAGCGAAAACTCAGAAGTCAATCTATTGATAATGATCCAAAGCGTCTTTAGCCGACAGGCTGATCTGAGTATTTCTTGGGCACACATACAATCTAGTAGGGAATGCTATGCCTGGGATTTAACCATGTCATGGATTAACCTTATTAGTTTTATGCTATTGGCGAGTAGCCAAGAGTCATATTAACCTTTTTAAGCAGGATTATTGCTTTTCGAAGACTAAAAGTCTCAGTCAATAGAGTTAAGTCAGTGTATGCATGTAGTAAACGATACTCTCTTTTCAATGAAAATAAGGCTTGGAGGTCAGGCCCCGAGGTTATAAAACATTTTTCATGCTCAACTCAGGTGATCATGAAATTTTCTCTGCTGATTAATATGAAAATGCCAACTACTGTTGGCATTTTCATATTAATTAGCAGAGAAAGTTTCAAGCTCAGCTAATTTTAAAAATGCAGTTGTTAGTAATGTGAGATTTATTAGCAGGACAATTTTCAGATTTATTAGCAGGACAAATTTCATGCTCAGATGAGTTGAGCATGAAAAAGGTTTTATAACCTTGGGGCCTGCTTTGTTTCATTGCAATTCTGTGACTGATTGTGTTTTACTTTGGTGCTTCACTTCTGCGGCAAGCTCCCTATGCAGACCGAACACATACATTTGTAAATGTAATTTTGAGTTGCATCAGAGTTAAGGGCGAGGTTGCAATCGTGTTAAGTAGTTGTGGTCATGGTACCCAAGCCATAATCCAATAATGATTCAGGGACACGATAAAAAGTCATATCATTTTTGATCCAGTTCAAGAACGAGAGACCAACTGAAATTTTACAAGCTGTCAGATGCCACATTTTATGAATAACATATATGTCCCTTGTATTAATAACATATATCAATTTATTAAATCTTTCTTGGATAATAAAATGTCTATTTTTGTGGAATATGGAGCCTTTAATATGAGCCGGGGCAGACAGTTTCCTATAAGAATACAAATACTTGCAGCGAACACTCAGATCGGAATCTTTGCAGGGTACTCTGTGGGTAGCTAAGGATCCAAAGCGTCTTCAGGCTGACAGCGAAGACTGCTCAGCTTGCGCGGAACCAAACCTTCGCTGGGCAATCTTGCAGTCTTGAAAGAAATTCTGTGCCATGACTCATATTGCTTATAAATATAGGGATCAAACACGATTTTTCATGCGGCCGCGGTTTTCAATACCTCCCTCGGGACCTAGAGAATGTTAATGCATTGAAAAACCATGTTCAATCGCAATTATTGCGTAAAAACTGAAAATATTTGCTACATTACGCGTTATTTCTTGAACTATTTTGTTTCGCGTTTTCACCGATGTCTCGCGAACGTAATTTCCACGGACTATGCTCGTTCTAGGGCCGTGCAGTACACATCTCGTAACGGCAGCAAATCTGTGGCCCCGGTACGATCATATTGAAAGTTGCGTAGCCGTGCATTAACGCCGCGTGAATTGCTTTGTTAATACACGGCTTTTCGCCGGTTAATGCACGGCTGTTAATAACCTGCGACACTGCTTTTTATGCAATAATACAGCAACACATAACGAATGCTCAGGTGTTCTAGACTCTGGCTGTTTGCATGAGGACTGTTTTGGATTTTATGGTACTCCAGTGATTTGATTACATATACAGATGTGTTGCGCTTGGAAACCTCGAAACATACAAATATTGTCCGTTGTTTTATTACCAAACTGCATGCTATTTAGTCTAGACAGCACCATGTACAAATTGTGTTATCTCTAATCTGTGATTTAGCTTTCGTGCAAATACTTTTCGGTGCAAATCAGTACTATTAACCGGAATAATAATAATGTTCTAACAATATCCATTTATATCTCCTGAAGTTTTTTTTAAAATAAATTTTCTTATCTATCAATAAAGGTACTTGTAGATGAACCGTATTAGACGAAAATGAACCTTATCGCATATACTGACATCAAAGGTCCATACAATTATTAACTTTCACCAAAACATTAGTCTACATTGTGTGCTTAGCGAAGAACAAGATTTTTGTGAAAGCTAATACTAAGTTTTAATATAATGCTGACCAGTCAATGAACTTTCATAAAAAGCTTCCGGAGCAATCACTGGATTCCTTACAATACTGACGTACACCGAAGGACCTGCTCAGACTATGCAAACGCGCAAAACAATTTAGTGTTTCCATGTCCTTATATGATATAATGCCACATTTTCACAACTCGGCTTAAATAATGTATTATTAGCTTGTATTTGTACATTGTTTCCAACCCTTCAGAAAAAGCAATGTAGTTACTCTATGAAAAATTTACAAGATAGTCAGACAGTGATCAGAGTAGTAACCCAGATCAGGGTCTTCTCTGTTTGGCATCAATCCAGCAGTTTTCAATACACATCAACATGTAGTGAAGTAGACAAGCATTGTACGCAGATAATCCATTTATGCCTAGCGTCCCTAAAAGGACATATTGGCAAACATTGATGACCTGGATCAAAGGCCACAGAACGACAATAAGGAACGGGAATTTAACAAATAAACACTAAGATTAAAAAACAAAGCAAGCACCCCTTACACTGAAAATGAATCTGTCCAAAGAAAAAGATAGAGAAGTCCATTAGGCATAAATGGGTAAAGGTGTCGAATATTTAGGGTAAATATGGTATTTAGCACTGCCATTGAAACCAAAATAGCTAAGAACTTATTCAGCATATTTGCATGCAAGTAATGTCAGAATTAGAAACAAACACTGCTGGCCATGTGATCAGAGCCATTACCAAATAAGAATATTGTGGGTACCTAATACCCAGATCAGCCTGTGCATTCGTGTAGTCTGATCAGAGCCTATGTCAGTCTAAGTAGTCATTACGAAAATATGCCTATTCAAGTATATAGAAAATTTCACCTCCAAAAACTGAAAATTTTCAGATAAAAAAACTCTGATATTTTTCATATTTCTGCTCAAAACATAGAGTGTGGGTACTCGTTAGAACCGCCTCGGCGAGGCGGTTCTAACGAGTACCCACAATCTATGTTTTGAGCAGAAATAAGAAAAATAATGTATACCCCTGTAAACCCCAGTTTAAGTGGGGTTTAAGGGGGTCAAAGTTGTATAGGTATGTTTTTCGTGATGGTTGGCAGAACCCAATGGTTCTGTAAACGATAACGATAACCAGGATAAGGCTAAGGCTATTCTTGGCCTTTGTTGTCAGTATAATCGACGATAAGGCCCCGTTAGACGAGGCGCGGCACAGGTATAAGAGTAAGAATCTGTAAATGACATGAAACCTATTTCTGATTCAGCATTATCAAAGACTCATTGACCTTCGGTTGTTTGAAAATAATCATGAACGTACAATAATACAATAATACGTTTATAAATTGTTATCATTAAAAAGCCAGAAAATGTTAACCTGTTTATGTTTATTTGTCAAGGAAATACTTTTAACTTACTAGATTTCAATGAGTACCCTTTATATATGGTTTCTTGTCGAAACAAGGAAAATATTATCTGAATTGCCTTCGTATCTAGAAGAATATCTGGACATATAGAAATCTAAACATTTAACTCCAGCTAGGCAGAGTATTCAAATAAAGACTTTTAGGGGATAACTGTTTTTGAAACTTTTCATTTGGGGAAGTATATTGTCGGTTTTACGGACGGAAATTTCGTTTTACGGTGACGCGTCGCCGTAAAACGAAATTTTCGACCGTAAAACGGACGATATACCTCCCAAAATGAAAATTTTCATTTCGGTTATCCCCATTCTAATGCATTTCTTCAGCCTTAAAACCACTGAGGAACCTCTAATGCTTGTTTTCTAATCAATTGTTGTGTTTAAAAAACTCTTGCACTATTTGCACACAGCGGCAAGCGATTGAGCGAAAAACCAATTTCCAGCCAATGAAACTCAACGTTACTTGTAATGTCGCGTTTCCGACAATATATCGCACAATATACCGTCGCCAATTTTTGACGTTATCCAATCAAACGTCGCTTACATACGCGAGTGCATAAGTATTCTTATTTCTCAACAAAAAATCCTCAGACAGACAACGAACGACAATGCAACTGTGTATGGTCAAATATTGACTCTTAGCAGTTAGATAAAAAAAAAAAAAAAAAAAAAAAAAAAAAAATCAGCAGACGCAATTTGAAACAGGCTCCCCCCACCCTCATAAACGCGCACAAAACAGAGTTTTAAATTCTATGCAAATGTTCCCTAATCCTATTTTCTTGTATAAAACAAGACAGTTGTCGTCTACCGAATTAGCTCACTAAGTGCTTTCTTTTGACTTCACCTACACGTTTGTGTAATATTTCATCGCGCTGTTACCAATGGCGTGTCTGAGAAAAGAAACTAATATAATATACATTTCTTACACACGGAGGGTAAACGCTCTATTCCATTTCATCCCCACCACCCTCCAAACAAAGATTCTGTAATGTCAAAAATTAACGATGTTATTCGATTCAACTCCTGTGTACTTGGTCTTGTTATAAACCATGTTTTACTTTGTAATGGATGAACTGATGGATTTAACGCAGATCTCTCGAAATCGATGAAAACGAAAGTTTGATTTGATCACTTTAGAGAGATTTGTGAGAACTTCACCAGTTCATGTATTACAAACCTTAATTTTTGTACCGACAATACATTACGAAAACGCGCCTATCCAAATATATTGAAAATTTCACCACCAAAAACTGGAATGTTTTAGACAAAAAAATACTGATATTTTTCATATTTCTGCTCAAAACATAGATTGTGGGTACTCGTTCGAACCGCCTCGCCGAGGCGATTCGAACGAGTACCCACAACCTATGTTTTTGAGCAGAAATATTTAAAGTAATGTATACCCCTGTAAACCCCAGTTTTACTATATAAAAGTGGGGTTTACGGGGGTCAAAATTATATAAGTATGTTTTCGTTATGATTTCATAGTTTTAGCATCGAACAACATCATTATACTTCGCATTACGAAAACACGCCTATTCAAATATATTGAAAATACAACCAAAAAATTAAAATTTTCGGATGAAAAATTCTGATATATTTCATACTCCTGCTCAAAACATAGATTGTGTGTACTTGTTAGAACCGCATCGGCGAGGCGGTTCTAACGAATACCTACAATCTATTTTTTTAACAAATTAAGACAAATAATGTATTCCCCTGCACACCCCAGTTTTAATATATAAAAGAGGGGTTTAAGGTGGGTCAAAATTATATAGGCGTGTTTTCGTGATGGCTAACTATTGACAAGATTTTTAATTTTCAATTTTAGGATGGAATGGGATTGTGTTTACCCATAGTGTTAGAAGATGCAATTTTAGGATGAAATGGAATTGTGTGTTTACCCATAGTGTATGATTTACGTAATATATTTTTCATGATGTCGTATAAAATAAACATCGAAGTACTCACGTACCTTGTAGTTGTATTCAATATATTAACTTATTGGTAAAATGCACTCCTAACATGTAATAAGTGTTTTGTAACTCACCAGGTATTACAAACAACGAAACAATATTATAGTCAAATTTACAGACCGGAACATCTATATCGCTTCCTGTTTATGGCAAATGAATTGAAATAATTAATATGTTAAACCAATTTCCAGTGCATAAACGTTTCATAATGAACATACAATTGATGTCGTACACAAGTTTTCTTTTTGTCCAAGCCGAATATTAACTTAACCCTTAAAGCGCGTAGCAAAATTGCAGCAGACGACATTCTATTTAATTAGTATTGCTATTATTTTTTCAGAGAAAATAATACTTGGTATTTAATGTGAATCGTCTGCATTTGATTAACAATTTACAGGAGCTTTAAGTTTCAATTTTAGGATGGAATGGAATTGTCTGGCCTGTTTACCATATATGTTAGAGTTCAAGATTTTTGTAACTGTGTCATCCATGATGTCATGAAAAATAAACATCAAATTATTCATATAACTTGTAACTATATTTTATATATTGACTTATTGGTAAATGCACTCCTTAAATGTAATAAAAGTTTTGTAACACATCATACATTGCAAACAACGAAACAATATTACAGTCAAATTTACTCACCGGAACATCTATATCGCTTCCTGTTTATGGCAAATGTATTGAGGTAATTAAAATGTTAAACCTATTTCCAGTGCATAAACGTTTATTAATGAATATAAAATTGATGTCGTACACAAACTTTTTTCTGTCTAAGCCGAATATTAACTTAACCCTTGAAGTGCTAAGCAGATTTGCAAAAAATGCAGAAGACGAAATTCTATTACACTATTGTTATTATTTTGTCAGAAAAAAATGACACGGCATTTCATGTGAATTATCTTCACAGCAGACGGTTTACATAAAATGTCAAGTCTGATTTTCTCTGAAAAATATTTTTTTAAGAATGTCGTCGGCTACAATTTGCTGACAGGGTTAAAAGTCAGTCTGATTGCAGCTCAACAGAATTGTCTGTAACATAACTGAATTAATATCCTGCCTCTTTACCAGGTCCGTTATCGGAAACATGTCTCATAGGACATCGAATATATTCAGTTTCTTTGTCATTTTGCAACAGTTACTGTTAACCCATAACGCTTAGCATGCTGGGTAAAAAATTCAGCAGGCCTCATTATGAGTTTTTTTTTGTTTTTTTTTTTTTCAAGAAAATAGGATTTTACAACTCATGCAAATTGTCTTAGGAGACAATTTCCATGAGTTGTAAAATCCTATTTTCTTAGAAAAATAAGAATAATATCATCAGGTTGTCATCTGCGGAATTGGCCCATAGCATGGTAGGTGTTAAAGTGCTAAGAACAAATGTAACAGAAAAAAAAATAAAAAAATAAAAAAAAAAATAAATAAAAGTATGTTTTAGAAAAATAAGAATTGGCATCTGATTTTTTACAATGCCATTATGTTTCAGATAAGATAAGAATTGGCATTTTATTTTTTAAAATGTCATTATGTTGTTATTATGTTTCAGATAAAATAAAGCTTGTCATTTTATCTTTATATGTCATGTTTCAGATAAAAAAAAGGCTTGAAATGTATTTTTAAAATGTCATTATATTTCAGATAAAATAAGGCCGGTGTTTTTTTTTTATGTTTCAAACGCCGTTGAATCTTCGTTGAGCATATACGCGATAAGAACCTGTTTTTTTTAAAGCCACGGCTCAATTCCTGTCTGTAGACTTTTTTTTTTACACGCGGAAGAAAGATATAAACCTTCATGAGCCGCTTCATTTGGCTCTGTACATGGATTTGTCCGCCATTCTTTCTGTATTTTTTTTATAAACGCCTCTTTTAGAACTACATGTAATGGATTTGCCCAAATTCAAATATTTAAATATCGACATTAGGATTTTAGGCTGAACTAATTAATACCATGAAGTAAACGGGAAGTAAACGGCAGATTTTTCCACACTTTTCTATAAGACAACTTTGTGGTTTCCTGTTTGCTCACCCGCAGAAAAATGATATATGCTAAAAGAGAAAAAAATCTAGAGAAGACTCTTTTTCTGAAGAGAGGCAAAAAAATTGTAAAATATATACAATCGACTCTCGTTATCTCGAATTCCAATGGACACTCTGAAAAACACCGAGAAATCTGTACCTCGACATATCAGATTTAAGGAAGTAAGGAAAATAATGAATCGAACAGCCACTTTTAACAGATGAATATGTAACTTGACTCCTGAAGTTAGAGATATATTGAAAATATTGTGGAAAAGAGGAGAAACTGCTCCTTCCTTAGGAGCAATTTCTTCTCTCTTCCATAATATTTTGTAACCTGTTCCTAGAATTCCATGTTAAAACAGGGACCACATTTTCACTTCGAGATAAGCGGTTATTCGAGATAAGCGAAGTCGAGGTAACGAGTGTCGACTGTTTAACCGGAATCTGATAAATCTGATTGTTGATAAAATCTAAATGACATTGTTACTCCATTTTTGGCACCAAATGGTGGTTCGACGTCTTGACGTCGTGACAGCGTTGGGAATATCATCTGTATTCAAAATGGTTGACAGTATTGATAAGAAGACAGTGTAACATTGCAAGAACTTAATTCTCTTGAAAAGGCTTTAATTAGCCGAAACATTGAGACTCGTTTGTGAAATAAATTGTGCAAAAGTATATGTATAAAAATACTGTGCGTTTATGAGAATTGTAAAAATGTTGCCTTCCACTGAAAGTAGGCTATACCAGTCGCTCCCTAATGCACCTGTCATTTATAGTCCTACGGGGCCGAGGAAAAGCGCTATGGGGCCGGAGAATAGCGGGGTTTTAACTTTTCAGTTTTTAAAGCCCTGCTAAACGCACTGCACTGCGGGGACAAATTAATGGTAAAACCCCTGCCAAAAGCCCCCCCACCCCCCCCACCCCGGAGCCAGTTTTTGTTTTTTGTTTCCTGGAACAGTCTGCTCTCTGTTGCAAAAAACAACCCGCCTCTTTTTCATGGTAAAAGGTCTGGTTTACCCGATACAGCTACATGTAAATACAAAGGTAAAGTATCACTGGCAGTAAGAGACAGGTTATTAGAAAACTAAAGTTTGAGGTTGGCGTGACTCTAGTTTATGTATGCAAAGCATTTTGGTGGGACATTAATACCCCGGAACATCTATAGCACTGCCAGGACTGATCGGAGGTTAGATCACGGCACCTAAGACCTGCTATCACCGGCCACGTAGGGGCCGGAGTTTCAAATGACTGGTGCTTAACGCTTAACAGTCTTGGTACATTTTTCAGTAAACATTTTGAAATATGTTTCTTATTTTTCCCAGGAAACAGGGTTTGACAGTTCATGCAAATTTCCTCCTATCTGCATGAAAAGTAAAATCCTTTTTTCTTGGGAAAATAAAAAAAAAATATCACCAATTGCATTGGTCGTCTGCTGATTGGTAAAATCATTATTGTAATTATAGGAACCATAGAACGATACTAAAAATATTAGTGAATATCCAAGAAATGCCGCTATCCCGAAGCATAGCCCCTCCCCTCAGGAACTTAAGGAATCGTAAGTTTATAGATGTAAAAAATGTTATTTATATGTGCGCAGTCTAGCCAGTATCGTCCGTTTCGTTGTATACATGAAAATAGCAGCTAGATACTCTATTGGCAGGGGAGGGGGAAAACAGGAAGACCCTTAATAGACTGCACATGAGGTCATCTTCCTCCTCTTTGCAGCTATTTTTTTTTTTTTGTATCTTATTCTGAATCGTTCCATTATATCGCACAGAAGAAAACGGAAATGCGTACAAATCCAATCATTAAAAAAGCTTTTAAAAATCTCATTAATTAATCAACACTTCAGATGGAGTAATTTACATGAACCAATATTATTTCATGTCGTGTTACTCTAAAATAACTCTAAAGGGACATTTTAAAACTATAAGATAATTATGTCTTGAATCTGTACACAAGTATATACATTAAGAAAACATGCCTATTCAAATATA